>OY744463.1:2738307-2921297 GCA_963556145.1 Hygrocybe punicea
GGTAAACTACATGACAAACGACATATACGCACTGTAATTTAAAATACATTTCAGTGAAGGTGGGGCAAAATAACATTTCCTTACAAGTTGCGCTGCCGTTTCCAAAGTATCCTTGGAAATATAGGGTCGCCGCTCAAGGAAACCGTATTCCCAGTGGCGTGCAATGGAGGAGTGTGAGCCAAGAAATACATCCCTCATTAAATCGGCCATAATCAATCCCCCGAAGAGGATATCGACGCCATGCTGCACCGTACACAGTTGAGAAAAAATTGTTCCATGAGTAATTAAAAAAACTTACCTCCCAAGCCGGGAGGTTCCAGATCTGATTGGACTTCACGTATTTCAACAATTTCCTGACCGGTCCGTACCGCCCGCTGTGAACTCGAGGGATAATCGTCGCGAGGACGTTTTGTTTGAGTTGTTCTACCATAAGTTCATGGTCTTGGATAACCTAGAAAGATAATGAGAATGTATGGCAAAAGTAATAATAGCGCACTTACAAAGTCCAGAAAGGAGGGGTGGGGGTCTTCCAATGTCCCGAATGCAAAATATTCGCCCGTTGAAGCCAAAATGCCCGCTGTTGTGGTTGATGAGCAATGGCACAACAATTACTACGGAACGTACAGAGTTCCGGTTGCCAAAATTGCCCATAGATGTTACGCATGAGAATTGCAACGGCCCAAATTTCTTGTCTTCCGAAAAGACGTTTGTGGCCGCACCACAACGGCCTCAGCGGTACCCCGATATTGTAGTGGCTTCGAGCAGAGCTAAGAATTTTATGCCATTCCAGTAGGTATTCGCAGCTTATGGCGTTTGGCGTTAACTGAGAGAATGGCGGAGGACTGGGTATAAGCAAGGACAGGTCGAGTCTTTCGAAGATCGAGTCCCTGGTTTCGCCTGCTGGGACCAAAGGCGAGGTGTCGGGTGTCGGGTCTGCCGCAATGAAATATCAAGTCATCACTTGAATTTAGATAACACAACTTACCACGAAGTGATGCGATACAGGGCGGTAAGGATAAGGGCGGGAAAATGAATGGGAAATTTGGGATGGACTCTGCAATAAATTGTCGGTCGGTCTCGTAGACTCGGAATGTGGAAGAACAAACCTTCACCACAGTTATCTAAGTCGTCAGCCATCCTCCAGCAAATGTCAGTCTAAATCATCGCTCCGCAATTTATATCTTTTCCAACATTGATTATTTATTCATTATTTTATTAACTATTACGGAAGGGCAAAGATCGCGGATGCGATGGCGGAATTCGGTGACTTATATACAATGACTGTCTAGGGCGGTTTGAATGGAGAGAAGCGACACTGCTTATTAAGCATGGAATTTTTTAGCTATGGCGTTCATGATGGGGGGCTACTGATCGGGGAAGCGGAAGTTGTGAGGGCAGAACTCGGCGACTTATATACATTGTCCCTTTAGGGTCGTTCGTTATGTAATTTAACTTTAAGAAGCGATCACCGTCAAACATCTGTTTTGATGCTCACTCCAATTCTTATACCATTATTCCCATTCTTGCTTTACAATATTATTCATGTCCAGCCAATAGCCTGGCATCTTTGTTTTCTTTTCAAAATATCGTGTCGTTGTTGAGTCCCGTCGAATTCATGCTTGCTGGCATTTCGAGCGGAGAGTGAATTCACTTACCCCTTGCCCTGTTTTTTTTTTTTTTGTAACACCTTGACGATGGCTGACGTTTTGCAACCCGATTTCCTCCGACTGGCTAATGGTCTCCGAGATGTAATTACGGAAGTTGAGCGCATTCCGAACATCCCACCTCCTGGGGACAACATTCGGGAGTTATCAGACCTTATCAAACAACTAAGCAAGAAAGTTGACGCTATCAAGACCAAAGTTGACGGTGTCAAGGCCACAGTCGACAGGATTGACCAAACGTAAATTCAGTTTCTTGTAATGTTCGCATATCTCACAAATGCCATAGCCTGCCCATGCGACTTGCCAATTCCAGTGCGGGTCGGAGTGCCCCACTGCGTGGCCTACATGGACTACTCCAACCACCAGCGCCGAAGACTCGTGAGGAATTAATTGGCTTCACGTGTATGTAATCTATTTAGAAAATACAGGAGATAATGACTCGTCCCCAGCTGCGAACTGCATCGCGGCCGCAACCCATCTTAACCTCCCGTTGCTACCCCAGCACCCTGCTCCCACAGTAGCTGCCCGAAGACAACAAATTGCTGACCATTTGGGTATCATCCTGGACTAAATCAAGGTGATTTTTTTGCCGGTTTTCATCCCATGAATTTATATATTTATGCTTAACAAGAAATTACTGTCGCGATCTCTTTTAACACTTGATTGTACATGTTGACGTTGTTGTATTGGACTCGGATTCTTCCTGATCATAAAGTTTGATATTCGCATGTGGCATCAAGTGTGGCATCATGTTAAACTTGAAGAAACGACGACTGACGGTAAGAGTTGAGAATGTGTTATTATTATATTCCCCAAGTTCTACGGTGGCAATAGGTATCCACTTTCCTGGACTTGGAAGCCGATGTTCGCAGCGACAACTCGGATGAGCATGACGACGGAAGCCTTCATGGTAAGTTGTTGCTGTATCTCCCCTTCCCTTCAAGTCCGAATCACGCACCTGTTCATACAGATTTCGTCTCGGGGGACGACTCAGATGATCAAAGCGTGACTTTACCACTCGATCACGACTTTCCGTACACAAGGAGTCATCGTCACCCCCGGGACAATCACTGGCAACTTGCTCGTGAGGAACACGTTGAACTGTCAACTCAGGCACACATCATGATAAACCGGGAGCGGCATCTACCACGATTAACCATCCACCCGAGTGATTGTTCAAGCAATGAACCGCCGGCTTTCCGTAAACCGATGCCCGGGGACGTGAGCCTTTGGCGTGTCAGGGTGAAGGTAAGCGAATCCTCTCTTGCGATGCTATTGGTTGATCCAACATCTTCAGCACGGCTTTGAATCGGACTGTCTTGAACTTGTACTTCGACAAAGTCGACGCGTCCAGAACTTCAAGATTGTTTCTGCTTTCTCACAACCCTCCATCCCTGGAACGATATACGTAGAAGCCCCTGCTAGGGTAGACATCCAGCGCGCCTTTCGAAATGTGCACACTGTCTTTCTGAACGAGGAAATCATGCTTGTGCCGATTTCTGAGCGTGTACAACTCCTGGAAATGCGAAACACGGACGTGGTCGCATTTGGTCATTGGGTGCGCATTAAGAAAGGCACGTATAAAAAGGACCTCGGTTTTGTCACTGACATGGACTCGTTTACCTCGAGGGTGAGATTGTGGGTGATACCCCGCCTCTCTTATTCTGATACCAAGCGCACGCGCTACACTCGTTCTGACCAGTCACTCTTCGATCCCGACCGGGCTCGCACGGTTTTTGGCCCGGACACCGTTCAGCAACGGATTGATCGTTTCAAATTCCAAGGCAAAGTTTTCAAGCATGGTCTATTGGAACGAGTGCTCGCCCTTAATGATTTGACCACAAAAAATGTACATCCAACTTATGAAGAACTCAGACTCTTCAGCGAGAGTCTGGGATTCGACAAAGCACTCAAGCATAGATGGAATACTGACTATGCTGCTGCTACTCTATGCATTAACGATCGCGTCAGGGTCATCAGTGGGGAGCAGAAGGGTTTCCTCGGTACCATAGTTGACAAGCATGAAAATACTGTGCAAGTCCAACTACGGAAGGAGCCTGATGCCAGAATTACCTTCGAAGACGAGCCTTTGCTTGACTTGCTAGCGTGTCAGGTTAGCAAAAGCTTCAAAGTTGGAGATTATGTGGAGGTGCGGGATGGCTTTTGGGCAGGAAGCCGCGGTTATGTACTGGGGATTTGCGATAGCATGCTGAAAGTCCTCTCTGATCATTCATGGTCAAGCTATTCGGAGGTTTGTGATGTCATTTACCCTGCCATGGCAGCTTATACTGTTTTACTGCAGGATCCCTCTCCTCCGAGTCTGTATGACTTCCAGGTACATACCCTCAACGTGGACTTTGCTCAAGCAGATTGTCGGATCTCATTGCCAGAGGCCTATGTCAGAGAACAATCTAAGGGGTGTGAATTTGAAGTGGCTCGGGGTCTTGTGCGGGGCAGAGATCCAATGGCCGGCAGACATGTTCTCGTCGTGAAAGCACACCGCTATAGAGGGTACTATGGGATAATTCAAGACCGTCATGCATACCTCGAGACGTACAGTGTCTATCTAGAAGCTACCGGCAAGATTGCGCAAATCAGGGGAGACTTTCTGGCTGATAAATAGTAAATTTTTCTTATTTGTCCAACCGTAACTGTCCTGATTCTGAGCACCTCCGAATTACGCAGTACTCGGCTGCCACTTTCCCACCAGCCAGAGATCCTCGCGAGCAACTTGAAATTGCTGTCGCCAGCTGTTTCCGATTCGATTATCCTGTCAACGCCTGCGCAGGATTCGTCTAATTCTCAGACACCGGCTTGGGATCCTTCCTCTCGAACCCCACGGCCGCCTCTATGTCTAAATGAGATGTCGGCATTCATTCCAGAGTTGACGCCCAGGAACACGGCTTCCGGTCAAGATCTGCATTTACGAGACGCACAACAAGGGCTTGATGCACCAGAATACCGTGATGAAACACCTCCCCAGGCCCTATTATCTAGTATAAGGCTTCCCGTTTCCTGTCCCCCCTGTTTTTGACGCAGGCTTACTCACGCAGGTCCTGCGGAACATTGGCTTGCGACAGAACACTTACGTGGAAAGTCTATTAAAGTGCGCATCGTTGGATCCAGAACGCCGGATTGTAGCTGGGAAAATGGCACCCACGAGAACAAGGTTGCATATACGCTGGGCACTCCGGTCACAGGCGACCCTCCAGCAATCAATGTCAAATTGTTGAGCAGGGTTCCCCGCACCATGTTAGTCCCACTGCGTTTGCTCGTTCCCGTTCACCCTGATGGGGTTGGTGAAATAGTGGTCATTATTGCTGGTGATGATGTAGGGAAAGTAGCCGCCGTTTTGCAGGCCAAAGAATGTGAATGGATTCTCACACTTTGCGGCCTCGACTTGAATACGACTTCTGGTCGTCAGAGTCCTTTTTGCAAAGTGCCTCGCCAACAGTTGGCTGTTTGCAGCTTGAAGCTTTAATAGGATACATACTATTACTCGCAAATCATGCACTATTTGTTGCCATCTTACGACCGTGTACACTTATGCTTGCACAAAAACTTAAGTGCTTGATTAGAATCCCGGTAACCTTTATAATAAATAGTGTGTTATTGTGATACATTAAAAAAGTAAAAAGATAGGCTCGCAGACTCCTACAACCTGACTTCCGGAAAATTGCCCGCATTTTCCATGTTCTCTGACCCAGTTTGACCCTTATGCCTCGCTCTTTCTTCGGCGTCGCGAGCCTGGTCGGCTTGGCTCCGTTTGAGTAAGCGTAACCTTTCTGCGGGCCCCAGCTGCATTATGGGAGCGAGATGGGGTGGGAAAAGGGGAGATGTTGTTGAATCCCGGCGCTGCATCCTGGCGCAAGCCAGGGATATGTTATGATGTTGCTGTATCTTGCCCTCGGTAAGATACTCCAACTCCTTGTTGATGAGCTGGCATTCCTTCTTGATCACGGCGTACCTCTGCCGCAAAAACACATCCTCAGCTTCAAGTAACTTGCCCAACATTTCATTGTACTCGACAACGGATTGCCAAAACTCCATGGATCGTGTAGTATAGTGGGAATTGACTAGATACTAGGGCGGGAATGTTAGATTCCGAGTCTCAGAGGATGATGGTGGATAGTGCGTTACGATAGAGAAATCCATGAACTCCTGGTGAGGATTCATGTTCGTGTTGGATTCCTTTGACTCGGAGGACATCGGAGTATCCATAGGCATCATGATAGGAGTATCCATTGTTCCCGGTTCGGGCTGACAGTTTTAAACTGCCCTCAAGACGGGCTCCATAAAGCTGGCCAACAAGGGTCACAGCCACATTTGTCTCTTTTCTTCCGAAGTCGATAATACTGTAGTAGATAGCCTTGGTCTTTTGAAGTGTATGCGAAGGTTGTCAGGTGTTCTCAAATACATTTTGCAAAAAAAGAAGTGAGAGTCAGTACTGATGAAATTGCTACTCACAAATCCTTCAAAGTTCGCTTTCAAGTTCGCTATGCACTCGGAAATGTCATCCCTGGGGAAACATCGTCGAGAAGAAGACACGGAGCAGGTGAGCCGTTGGCTCGGCGTTATTTGCTCCCACCTTGACTCGGTTACTTGATCGATTCAGCGGCCGGCAAAGGGGTCAAGATTGGCCCGGGAAGGCCAAGGGGCTCTGGCCAATCGATTATCCGACTCCAGTGCTAAATCCGAGTCGGCCGTGTTCATTAACGCAGTCGTTACCGCTGCTGCAGAAATTAGAGATACGATGGACAGTGAAGTTGTGAATACTCTGGGCGATGGTAAGGGCGCAAGTTAGCTGTCTGCTGTATTCCTAATCTGCTATGCTAGATTCCGGGTCTGAGACGACCGGAAGTCATGAGCAATCGGCGCTGGATTCTACTTTGGCCATCGGAAAGCAGAATACCCCAGAAAATGCGGAAATGTTGGCGACAAAATGGTTATCTACTCGACAGTTGGCAGATTTGGCACAAAATGAGGGTTTGGTGTACAAACAAGGGAAGTTCTCGGCGGAAGAGGATAGCTTGATGCGTGAAGCGATCACTTCATACCAGGAGGTGGCCCGGGTTCGACCACCTTCGACGTCTTGTCACATTGATTAGTTCGTATCACAGCTGAACAACATCAACTCCGAACAGTTGGCAGAACTGATCTTCACCACATCTAAAACGACACGTAATAATATGTTTTGGTCTAAGATAGGTACGTTGACAACGAGCTATTTAATCCTTGGGGCGTTATTTACTGGATGTGTAGCCTCTGCCCTCCCTTTGCGTCCGTTAGGCGCTGTTTATCATCACGTTCACAGAGCGTATCAACCTTGGGGTAAGCAGGGTTCATGGACTAAATCTGAGGATAACGATTTGATCCGGCAAGATCCTTTGATACCAACGTATCCTAGAATATACTGACCACTATTGCAGATATGTTACGCAACACGGCGAAAAATGGACCGTTGTCAGCACCATGGTTGGCAGGTCCGAGACAGACTGCCGAGACCGCTACAGGAATCATCTCAAACATCGCGCCACGCGAATAAGTGGTAAGTGACTGCAGTCGTAATCTATCAGACATGCATTAGAACGTTGCCAGGCCGGTGGACAAAGGTAGAAGAAGAAGACCTGACTAAAATCGTGTTGGAGATTAGCGCCAACCAGGACTCTAAGTTCACTATACCTTGGGGTGATGTCAGTGAACGCATGGGATACAAGCGTAGCAGACAGCAATGCAGCACCAAATGGTTGTGGAACTACCCCTGTTCAACTTCCATTCTGATTTTAGGGTACATTTTTAGGACGGAACTACGAACAACAATGCAGCGTCAGGGCCAAAAACCTAAGTGGAGTCAACAGGATACATACACCCTTTTAAATGGGTATACGCATCCTGCCTATTGATGTATTAGTTCTGACTCAGACCCTTGACAGAATTCACGAGATGGTCTCAAATAATAACAATATTGTCTGGGGTGAAATAGCAAAGTTGTTCCAACATTTGTGGAGTATACAAGCGCTTCGGCAAAGATGGGTGGTTCTGAAATCGGGTCTTGATGGATCTGAGCGGATGACAAATAAAGGTTGGTTGCTCGTCACGACTAGGACAAGTTTAACGAGTGCCTTTACCAGAAGTCGTAGACATACTTCGAACCCGTCAGGTGGAATCAAGATGATATCAGTGCAGACATTTACGTGCAGGCGTTTACATGGCGTTAGGATAATGAATGCATTATGTAACTATATACCAACTCGATTGTTAGTCATCACCACCTAGATGCAAAATCAAGCAATGTTGAACAACGAATTCTACAACTTACGAGGCGCAGGTGATGACGACGTCCATGTAGGCTGATTTTTCGGGTACTCCGCATAATATTCGGCAAGCATATCCTCTGGAATATACTGCTGAGCAATCTCGTTGATGTAACGTTCCCTCTTCAGTTCGGCCGCGTATTGCATGTTCTTCAATGTCAACTCGGAAATGCTGCAGCGTGCGGTCAACAGTTCTTCTTCTGCCCTCAAAAGACGGTCTCGCAACCGGATCATGGCGTCACGATCTGTACTGTGGTATGAGACACACTAAAGGTGAGAAAACATTTGCTTGCCGATGTTGTCAGAATCTAGCGAATCATTCTCGTCCTCCAGGTCTTCCTCCTCCAATAAACGGTACGTCCGTTTGCCCCTAGTACTTCTAGATGTTTTAACTTAGCTTCAGAGTCAAGTTAGTTGGATTATTTTTTCATACCGGATAATGACTTCGACCTCATCAATGGCCCGGGGGTGCTTCCTTGATTGGCTACCTTTTCGCTGACGAGTGGACATGATTGACAGTGATGTAGTTTTCTTCGAATATCTGGTTTGGCCGCAGAAATTGATTATAAACTCAGTTATTAATCACGTTGCCAGCCCGGTCAAAATGTTGTGTCATTTTCTCGCGCTAGTTCTGCAACCGCAGCCCATTATAATATGCCGGCTAACAAAAACGGTCGGTTCGTTCTACTTCTACTGGCCGGTATCCTAATTATGATCTATTTGGGGACCGGTCAATCGACAGTTATTGCAGATGATACCCATTTACAAGCCGTATGCATACACAATTCATACCCAGTCTATCTCCGCCACCAGTCTTCATATAAAATCATACCAGACAAACCATTCTCCTTTATCGTCTTGACCTTAACGTCCAATGTCTGAACCCGCACAGTCCGACCCTGCACTATCCACTGGTCGACGGACGCGCGACGATGCGTTGCAGCTTGGCTCTAGGAAACGACCGTGATTCCCCTTCTCTTCAGGTACTCCTCAAATTGCTAACTTCAATGAGTAGGACCATTACCGACCCCCTTGTGCACCACGGACGCCATTTCGGTCGAGTCGTCCACACTTTCTGCAACGTGAATGTTCTTATTACAAACGGCTTGACTCGCATGGGTGAATCGGAGCCTGTGGACATCGAGTCTTTAACGCAGAAGTAAGCACATATTATTATCACGTTGTAACCCCATGGTGCAATTTTGGGTCTTCTGCAGGGAACGTCGCGAACATCGAGTGTTCGAGGATCTGCTCAGGGTGTGTCCTGATCTTGAGAAACGACTTCTGGAATCCTCCGAAGAAGAGATCGAGCTCTTGTCTGGCCTAGTGAGTCGTTCAATGTATTTTTACTTCTTCCTTGTACATCTCTTCATTCAGCTAGGAAAAGGCGTCAGCGGGGCCCGTGCCGATGACACAAAAGGCATGAAGTCCGCCATCATTGACTGGATTACGCTTCCCGGGCCGACTCTTGAACCTCCTCTCAGTCGTAAGATAAAGACAACACGTGGATTTCATCATGAGAAGACCGGTGCGCTCCTTTGTCCTGCAGGAGTAGATTGGTCTTTGCCCCAGTACGTCATGTTTTCCTTCCTTTTATTATAAATTAAAAGAAATCCCTACATCTTGTACAGTATTAAAGAGAAGCTTCGTAGCGGCGAGATGCACGTCCGTGGTGATCAGTGGCCCATCTTCCTTTACGCAGACCTCGCCTATGATCCAGAGGACCCTTGGAACGGTTTAATGAGAAGTCAGCTTTTAGTCACGGTTCGTAATATCTCATGAAATCCCTTCGTCCTATTTGAAGATACATAGGGATTCAAACACGTCTTCACGTCGCCGAGCTCGGTCGATGACGAGGAACCGAAAGCGACGCGGTCGGGAAATGCCCGAATTCATGGTATGACGTGTGTGACGAAAGCATCCTTGGTTTACATCGCTACTCAGGTTCGTACTGCTGTCAGATGTTAGAAACGATTACTTCTCATAATTATTCAGGTCCGCTTTGCTCTAAGTTCCACAAGCACTTTCTCTCGCACCGATACGGTCACGGATTCCGAGACATTCTACAACAGTCTCTTAGATCTCCTTGAGGATGTCGAGGAGAAGGAAGAAGTCGAGGAACTCCTCACCTGGTGGAACCGGTAAGTCATTCACCGTTTGTAAATGATGCTTCTCACTGTTAATCTTTATGTAGCAAAATCTTCCCACATTCATTCTCGGAAGCTAGAGTACCAGTTGAGGGTAGTGCTTTGTGTCGCATCAAGGAGAAGAGGCGCGCTTACAAGGAAAACCTGGCTTCGGCGTATGAAGCTGGTGAACCCCAGGCATATTAGCTCTACGTGTCATTCGCTTTCTCGTTAATATATTATATTTCCTCGGTCCCGCTTCCATTTTGCTTGGCATTATCAGACTGTTACGCCGGCAACAACCATGACGATTATGATGCGTCTAACAAAATCCATCACTAAGACCATCTGCTATCATCTTATCAATGCTTGTCGCTTGCTGATCTTTGAGCCTAGTTTGGAAATTGTGATGAAGCTGCTGCTTGTGTGTCATGGTTGACAGAATCAGCACCCTTGCAGCATCCACAGATTTATGGCTACACTGCTGCGCCGGCACTCATTATGACAAATATGACAAATGTCATCTTTGAGGATCACCCTGCTATAATCTTATCAACGGCCATCATCTGCTGATCTTTGAGCCTCGTATTGAAATTATGATATAGCTGCTGCTTTCATGTCATGATTGACAGATTGAGTATTGTTGCGGCACACATAGATTCATGGCTACTGCTGAACCGTTGTATATCATGCTGAGATTGTTTCAGCTGGGAAGTCAAGATGATACAGGTTCAACACTTGTAGCATTAAGGTGGTCATGACACTAGGGCTGCATTTCTGATATATCTGATGTTATTGATCTTCGCAGCCATGAATTATCTTGGATTGGGGGGAAAGACATTGTTGGTGACCAATGTTACATTTATATCAATATGCTTGATGTGATATATTTTCATCTAGGTAACCATAAATTATCTGGGTTGACCTTGTTGTTATCATTGTGGCACTGGATGTTACTTATGATTTATCTGATCAGGTCTTATAAGACTTTCTCATATGGTTTTCAATTTCCTGATGAATGCGATCAGATAAAAACCTTAAATTTGTTATACCAGGATGATTGAAAATTTATTTATTATATAATATATTTTTTTGATGAGCGCTCCTCCTAAATTCACCAAGAAGCAGAAGAAGTCGCTTGCATTTCGAGAACGAAAGCAGGGCAAGTCAACATCCAGACTCAGAAATGGACTGGAAGTGGAGGATACTGGCGTCCCTGTCATGGAGGTCCAGGATGTTGCTGACTCACAGTGTGGTGAAGTGGAAGGTCAGTCGCTGGAGGGGCGGGTATCAGGGACGGGGAAACGCATCGGTAGTCAGGAGCGGAGCTGCGGGAGCAATGTGGCGGAGATTTCGAAAAAGAGGAAGCGGAAATTTTTGGAGGAGGCATGTGTCGACGTCCAGAAGTCAAAGCGGAAGAAATCCGAGGGGGTGGAGGCTGGGGCTGGCAGCCAAGAGACGGTGGTTGGGGACCAGAAATCGGTGAAAGACGAAGCAAAGCAGCGGTTTATTTTATTCCTTGGTATGTTCCCGCAACCCATCGATTCCCTTTTTTTTGGCATCACACAGGACAAGCAGGTAATATTAAATACACAACCTCGCGCGAGTCAATCCTGGAGCACTTTGCTGCATGTGGTTAGTGTCCATTCCCTGGACTTTATCCTACGAATGACATTGCTCGTTCCTCAGATCCACCACCCAGTGTCCGTCTCCTCACCCCCAAATCACAGAAACAGATCAACAAATCAAAAGGCTATGCCTTCCTCGAATTCACCCATCGAAATGCCCTTCAACAAGCACTGAAGTTGCATCACTCAGAGCTGGAAGGCCGTAGAATTAATGTCGAGCTCACGGCCGGCGGGGGCGGAAAGAGCACTACTCGGATAACCAAATTACAAAAGCGGAATAAGGATTTGCACGATCAGAGGGTGAGTCTCCCGGCAGAGTCGCCAAATGATCATGATATATTATTTGAGTTCTGTAGAGGAGGAAAGAAGTATCTTCAGGTGATAAATTCGACCACACATTATCGGAGTCCGCAAAACATCCATTACGATACTCAGCGACAGCTGGGGTTGAGCCAGCGCCTCTAGACAAACGAACATGGACGGTTGGGAGTACGGAGGATGGCGTTAAACATCGCGGCGGGCAGAAACATGCGAAAAAACGCAATAAAAATCATGGTAAAATACTGCGGGAATGGGGCACAGGCGTGAATGCGATTCCTGTTACTTGATGTCCTCTATAAATATATTTATTCCGCCGTAAAGTATGATGATATGCCGCCCGCTGTCGATATATCTATAACAAAACGGTTGAATTGTCCAATAGATATCTGCACTGTATGCGCCGTGCGTAATTAGCCCGAAACAAGAATAAAAACCAAAAACTGTGTGGTGTTGGTTAAAAACAGCCAGAACTAGGCAACCAAGACTCACGAAAACGATCAGCACCCCAAAGACCTTAAGCATCAGCCACCGATTACTCGAGATACTTGCATAGTACTTGAGCAGCTCTCGCTGTGCCCCACCGACATTGGACGCGATATCCATGGTGTCTGCGTCGATCCGCTGTACAGTTTCCCGCTGTTCTGCGACCATATGTGCTAATTGCGAGAAAATTTGGCCCAGTTCCGCGATAGTTGTTTCTATGGATTCTATTGCTGTCGAACGCGATTGTATATAACTGTCCTGTAAAGGAAATAAAACGTAGGTCAACTTGTGAAAATCATGTTGAAAGAATTGGTACCTGTTGCTCAAGGAGCTGCATTTGCATGAAGGAGCCCGCTCCATTTTGAGGTGCCGAACCCTCTTCAGCAGAGCCAATATCGAGGGCCAGAACATCACCATTTTGTGCAGCGCGTCCTTTGCCTTTTAAGTGACTTGGACTACCATCTCCCATCGGGTCATGCCGTTGTTGGTTGAATAGAAGTGAGTCTACATGCGAAAGATGGGTAACCAAATTGACTTGCGATTAGGGAGCGTTGGACTGACTTGATGGTGGTGCCTGATTGGCTGCTGAGGAAGTTGAATACATAAACTGTTCTGTTCTATCCTTGGATTCCTTCATGTTCTAATTTCAAAGTTCATTCCTTTAAACATTGATGCTGCCGAACACAAGTATCTATTCACCTGTGTCCGAACCTCGAGCACATCCTTGAAGGTCATACTGGTCGTGGCAAGCTTGCTTTGCAGCAACATGACGACATTGTGGTTATGCTCGTCAATCTGCTTTCCTTCCACGGACTTGGACGATCCCTGCACGTTTCGTTGTTTGACGAATGACTGGAGAGCGGCAATTTGCTTGTTAATGCTGGCGATGTCTTGCTTGATGATGAAGGTGAGTTCCTGAAGATTGGTACAATGTCAACGACACCGAGAACGGCGCAGAGATATCACCTCGTGAGACGCACGCTAATTTCCACTGGCCGGTCGTCGAAGAGTGTTTTTCGCTTTGCCACTGAGAAACCTCAGGTTAGTCTATGAACGCCAGGGGAAGACACGACTGACGCTGTGCGAGTTTTCCAAGCTTGATGGTCGTACTGCTGATATCTTTTCCAATAGCAGACGCCATGCGCGAGAATTCGCTCTTGTTGGCAGATCTGCCATTTGCTTGGATCAGGTGGTGTTTCGCCTCTGAACCATGTGGGCGAAGTGAGGATCTGTTCCGTATGGACTCGACGCAAGCTCGGAACTCAGTTGTGCGATCCTGGATTGGCATGAGGGAGAAGTAATGTAGTAGTAATAAAGCTGGAAACAAATATAACTTGAACCACGTAAAACAAACGATGCCGAGGTGCCGAGAATTGGCCGGCATGGTCCGGCATGGTCCGGTCATCCACGTGATCTTCACGCGTCACAAAAAAACGACTCACATATGAACCTTTTGCAAGTCTGCGGAAGGTTTCGTGCAGCGGTTGTCGGATCAAATAAAGTTAGGTGCCCCCCACGATATACCCCACTTTCTGTCAATTATACCACTAGCTTCCCTTGCGCAACACGAATACCCATGTCCCAGTCTCCAACTTCACAAAGTCCTTCGCGAAAGAGCAAAATCCTTGTTTTTGGAGCAGGAAATTTCGGAAGCTGTCTCGCAGATCATCTGGGCGACTCTCAGCACGACGTCTTCATGTGGTCTCGGGAGGAAGACCTTGTCAAGCATTTTAATCTCCACCATCGCAACCTTCGGTATCTCAAGGATCATGACTTTTCCCCCAATATAAAAGCTATTGGTCCTGGCCTCCCTGACCGAGAATTCCTGGAGCAGATGGAGGTGTTGCTATTTGCTATCCCTACCCAGGGTTTAAGGTGTGTCTCTCCAACTGCAAGAAAACTGTGCATACACCCACTCCCTGAACAGAGAAACCCTCATTAAACTGCGCGGGAGTCTCGACCACGACAAGTTACCTCTTCTCATTTTCGTCAATAAAGGTATTGAGGTTGGTACCAATGCCTTGACTTTGGACATTATCGCGGATACCTGTGGCAAAGGAATGGCCAGATTGGCTACTTTTATCGTGAGTTCTGATGTTTGATGTTGTTGCATTTAGTTCATTATTTTGTCAGTCTGGGCCGTCTTTTGCCAAAGAAAGTAAGCCATCTGGGCAATAAGGAATGCAGTTTATGTTGAAATTTTCATCCGAAGTTGTGAGAAGGCAACCAACGTCTGTGACTGTTGCATCTCTTTCTGATGCGGAGGCGGCGAAAACCTCGGAAGTCTTCCACCAGCCTTGGTTCCGCTGGTAAGACAATATTTAGATCCTAAGAACGTTAATTTACCACATGCAATAGCTATATTGGCAACGACCCCATCGGTCTCGAGCTGGCGGGAGCATTGAAGAACGTGTATGCCTTAGCTGCCGGCATGTCTGACGGCATGGGCTACGAGAACAACACCCGAGCTAGTTGAGCGTTCCTTTTCTATTCGTGCTGCCCAGTGCTCATGCGTGCCATGCAGTGATTATCACTCGGGGTTTGGCAGAGATGACATGCATTGGAACTGCATATGGAGGTTCACCCTTGACATTTTTGGGACTGGCGGGAGTGGGTGACTTGTTCCTCACCTGCAGCTCGCCCACGAGTAGGAATTACACAGTCGGGTACAGGTTGGGCAAGGGAGAAAAGTTGGATGCCATCATTGAGACGCTTGGTAGTGTTGCAGAGGGTATCACGACTACGAAAGGACTGAAGAGTATACTGGATGAACTGGAGCTTGATGCCCCGATCGCAAGAGGGGTACGTAGAGCTCTGCCTCAAACCTGTATGGTGTTTGATGATGTCCTTGTGGTCGCTCAGATATACGGTGTGTTATATGAGGGTGATGATAATAAAGTGAATATTCCGGGCTGAACACAATCACTAATCTACACGTTCTCACAGGCAAAACAGTTGAGGATGTCGTGTTTTCTCTCAAGTCGCTGCCCCCGGTACGAGAACTGGAGTTGCCTGAGAGGGTTGGAGGACCTGCGCGACGGCTGATGCAGAAGCTAGGAATTCAGGGCTAGTAGGTAGTAGGACTAACTGGCATATCGCATGTGAAAGATGGTGCCGGCGATATTACATAATCCATCGGGCGATCTTTCAATTTTTTTTTCAATTTTTTTTTTTGCATTCAGTGGTCGTCGTAACTGGAAACTGTGTTCTGTCGCCTTCGCCGTTCGCCATCTCCACTGTTGTCTGAAAACCGTCTTTATCTTTGTTCGATCCTTGTATTTTTCCTCTTGCCTCGATGGTGTCTGCAATCTGGAACGCCAGCTCCCAAGGTGACTTTGACCTGGTACAGGAGTTGTTGAAGGATGCCTCCCTGGGCGATATCGAGATCAAAGGTATGCTTCAGCTCCTGCCGATGGTTGCACGATCCAGCTGCATTCTTACCTTGAACTAATCACTTCACGTCCCAAAGATCAGAATGGCGTGACACCACTCATCGAAGCTATCAAGAACGGTCACGTCGAGGTTGTGAGGATCCTGTTAGATAAAGGCTTGCTCTTCATCTTGTTCCCAACTCTCTCTGTTATTCACTATTTCATCCAGGCGCAAACCCAACAAATGCCTCCAGCCAAGCTCTTCCAGAACAGTATACATCTGACCCCGCCATCGTGAAGTTGCTCAATGTTGCAAAATCATCTGCTCATTTTCACGACCTTTCGGATTCGGAAAGGCGTTACGATGCGCCACACCCTAGTTCCTATGCTTATTACCATGGCGTGAATCCAAGTGCTCCTCCTATGCACGAGGGAGCTATCTATTTTCCGCCATCCCTTCCAGCAGGCGAGCATCAGGTACCAGGTGGCCCACCGAACCTTCCGCCACCGGAGGTAGCTCGCCTCATCCCATGCAGGTTTTACCCTGCATGCCGATATGGGTCGTCTTGTCTCTTCGCTCACCCTCAAGGACCCTATTTCCCAGGACCGTTACCCCCTCCAGCCCAGTATCCCGCTCCCTACGACCCAATGGTAGGCCCAAATTACACACCTAATTATTATCCCGCCCCTCCTCCCCCACCGCCATTTCAACCCCCTCCCAATAACATGCACACTCACATGAGTCCGACATCTCCCCAATCTGGAGTCCATCCCACACCTCCACCTATGGTGCATGCCAGATCAAGTTCAGAAATTGTATCGCCTCAGGCTCATTTTAGTCCGTCTGGCGTTCCACCTTATGGTCCCATGTCCCCTTCCTTTCCTCATCCGGGGCAGGTTCCCGTTCCACTATCAATCCCTCCCCCTCCCCCTCACCACCATCACCACCACCACCAACCGCCGCCCCAATCCCCCCAGTCAATATATCACCACACCTCGCCTCCCCCTCCTTTCGTGGTGCGGCCAGACACCGCTGCACAGTATCCCCCCCAAGCCGTGAATACGAACCCACCCTACGCCACCGAAGTGAACGGAGTGCCCAAATCGCTACCTAATGCGCAGTCTGATGGCTATGGTGCAGCTGCAGGGCCAGGTCCTATCTACCGCGAAAATATAGGCCATAATCGCCGTGGGAGCATTCGCAGAGGCTCTTTCGCTGGTCGCAAACCACCTTGTCTTTTTTACCCTTCAGGGCGATGTAAAAATGGGTATGTTCATTCCTATGTAATCTAAACTTGGATCTCAGTTTACATTGTGCGTGCCAGCGATGATTGTCGATTCCCCCACATAGTACCGGAAAGCTCCGGTGGACATTCTTCATCACACTTCTCTGGGAGAGGTGGTCTCCGATCACGCGGAAATCATGCTAATGGCAACGGATTCGGGACCATCGAACAGAAACTCGCTGGTCTGACCGTAAAAGATGTACGTATCCTGTTTTCGTAGCATCCGCTTGTGCTTATTGAGAATCTCCAGGGTTCACATTCTCGCACTCCGAATGGCGCTGATGGCTCCAGTCGTTCACACTCAACAGAACCTGGAAGCCGCGGACGTTTCTCTCACGGACCCAAAACTCATCATTCGTCGAATCTGGCCCGAGCAGACAAAAAAGCGGCAGTAAAACAGCGAGTCCCGAATGCGGATGATTTCCCTGTTCTCGCGGGATCGACTACCCCGCCAGCACGCAGCTCGGGGCACAGTTCCCTCGTGAATGGCAATGGACACCTGGCTCCAACTGCAGCTCAGATATTGCAGGCGCCTGCACGTCTCCGCAATGAGAGTGGGAAGGAGTCCGGTACTGGCGACGGAACGCCCGAACCCGTTTTACCTGCCCAATTCACCTTGGTGAAGCAACGTCTTTGACACTCTATTTCAGGTCTAACTTTGTACTCAGGAATACAGGCCTGAACTCAATGGTGCTTCGTCTGATATTTCCGACTCTCCACCCCGCCAGCACCCTTGTGTTACAGCAGCAGCTGCACCCGATGTAGCCAAGGAGGTTTCTGTCTCCGCATAAAATTTAGTGTCCTATCTTCATTTCGAACCGTCTTCTGAGATGCATTTCACCTATTATCACAACAATCGGTTCATCTGATTTGTCTCTCTTCCCTTTATCTATCATCTATCATTGGTTTCTTTTTTGGTTTCTTTTTTGCCTTCTTGAACATCCTCTCGCACTGCCTGGCACCTACCAGACCATCACACACATATTTTGCACTCTACCATTTCCGCGCTGCTTTTTAGATAAACTCTTCACCGTTCCGCTGTTCCCCCGCCAATGACCGAGGCACTACACAAAACATATTATTACAACCTACTATTTGCTATTCTGTTCTCAATCTGTGCTCCCAAGCTATGCTCGCGATATACATATTGCAATGTTTGTTTGATATTATAAACCTATTGGTTCGAAGATAGCTATCCGCTCCACACCGAGAGATTTCTCATCTCCACACCATGTCCAGGTATGATCTCCCCGATTCTGTAAATACTCGCCGGCCCTGCCTCGCTTAAAATTTGGAGTACGACATCAACTTGAGCTGGGCTAACGATGATAACCATGCCGATCCCATTGTTGAAAGTGCTTGCCATCTCTAAAGGCTCCACCCCGCCCTGTTTAATTAAGAATTTGAAAACTGGTGGGAGATTCCAGGTTGAAGCGTCGATGTAGCATCCGAGATCTTTTGGGAGAACTCTTGGAATGTTCTCGATGAATCCTCCGCCAGTAATATGAGACATGCCTTTGAGAAGGCCAGCTTGCGCAGCAGGGAGTATCTGTTTGGTGTATATCCGTGTTGGCTCGAGCAGAGCGCGTCCAAGTGTCATATTGCCGTCCCATGGACAAGGAGAGGCATATGAGAGCCCCGAAAAAGAGACTACTTTGCGAACGAGAGAAAAGCCATTCGAGTGCAAACCTGAGGAGGAGACTCCGAGCAGAACGTCCCCTACGGTGATATCGGTTCGAGGCAGAAGTAAGCGACGCTCCACTGCGCCTACCGCAAATCCCGCAAGGTCATAATCCTCTGAAAGTGGATCAGCAAACGGAAGAGTGTGTTAACCACGAGAAGACCGACCATCTTTATACATTCCAGGCATCTCAGCGGTTTCACCTCCAACCAACGCGCAACCGGCTTGGAGACATCCTTGGGCGATTCCCTTCACTACCTGTGCCGCGGTAGGAATGTGAAGTCTGTTACACCCGTAATAATCCAGGAAATACAACGGCTCGGCGCCTTGCACCAGCAGGTCGTTGACGGACATAGCTACGAGGTCAATTCCTACAGACCCAAGCATTACATTCACCGACAAGATGCCAGGTTCAGAACAACTCGCCGACGAAATCGTGAACCCCTACATCAATGGCGATCCGCAATTTTGTACCAACCCCATCGGTCCCGCTGACAAGGATAGGATCCTTGTAACCAGTGGCTTTGAGATCGAATATACCGCCAAAGCCCCCAATTTCTGCATCTGAGCCTGGCCGACGGGTGGAGCGCACATAGGGCTTAATAATCTCGACCAGCAAATTTCCAGCTTCCACAGAAACTCCTGCCTGAGAATAAGTCAAGCCTTTGACTGCGCTATCGTTGGTGGCCGACAAAGCGCTAAGGAATTTTGAGTGGATTGTTAAATTTACAGTGTCACATCCTACCGATGAGCAATATCACGCCTAAACACTTTACCCTCAAAACTAACGCTGTTGACCCCAGTATAAACCGCATTGAGGGCTTCCTGTAAGGTAGGTGCATAGGCAGAGACTACCGCGACTCGACCACCAGCCGTCACTATTTCATTGCCTGATTTCTTCGTTCCAGCGTGGAAGACGACAACGTCTGAGTGGAAAGGTTAATCGATAATTTGTACCCAAGAAAAGTACGCACTCTGAGGAAGTTCGCTGATCTGTATCCGCTTACCCTTAGTGTAGTGGCCGGGATACCCTTGAGAAGCCAGTACCACGGAAACCGCATATCCTGAGCGAATTGAAACTTCGACAGAGTCTAGTCGGTGTTCAGTGCACGCCTGTCAATATTCAGGACAATGGGTAATGACTCTAAGCCAGCGGCTCACAAGTAAGACTGACACCAAGTCTACGTCTTTACGCAACAATAGCATCAGCGCTTCCGTCTCCGGATCTCCGAATCTCACGTTGTATTCGAGGACTTTGGGGCCAGATTCTGTCAACATAAAACCAGTAAAGAGAAGACCAACAAAAGGAAAACCTAATATTTCCTTTATCAGTTCGCGAACGTCATACAACAGGTTTAGCTTGCAACAGACCCTCTTTTCGCATTCCATCGATTGTGGGTCGCAATACTTGTCTCGAAATCTGATTCATGATATCGTGAGTCGCGATAGGGGTAGGAGCGTAGGCACCCATGCCGCCTGTATTTGGTCCGACATCGCCTTCACTGATGCGTTTGTGATCTTGGGCAGCGGGTAATGTAACGATGGAATATCCATCTGAAAATGCCAACACAGAAATTTCTGGACCAACAAGTAATTCCTCAATCACAACTTGGCTTCCTGGTACAAATTAACATTTCAATTCGCTGCTGTACACTTGAATGAGGTCGCAGACCTGCATCGCCGAAGATGTTCGCTACCATAATTTCCCGTAGGCCATAGACAGCCTCGTCCACAGTCTCCGGAATGAGAACTCCTTTCCCAGCCGCTAGACCGCTCGCCTTTAATACAACCCTGTGACCGCAAGTCTCGACATATCCAATCGCTTGTTCGAGTTCGGAAGCCGAAAACACTCGGAATTTGGCTGTTGGTATGGAGTGCCGAACCATGAAAGCTTTTGCAAACGCTTTGGATCCCTCCATCCTTGCGGCGCGCGCTGTGGGCCCAAATACAGGTATTCCGACTAGTTTTCAGAGATTGTCAGTACGACGCGAGTTAGAGTTGAGGATTAATTAATTACCTTTCCGAAAATGGGTTTCGACGCCGTCCACCAAAGGTTGCTCAGGCCCCGGAACGACAAGGTTGACCTCAAAGATACCCCTGTGAGCAACTTTCCGAACTTATATTCGATGTTCGATACCTCATGCTCGACGGCGAACGCAACCAACCGATGGAAATCATCAGGGGGCAGGTCCAAGTCAGTGACTTTAGGTCCTAGAGCAGTGCCTCCATTGCCCGGACAAACAAAAAGATGGTCCAAAAGGCTTGACTGAGAAAGCTTCCAAGCCAAGGCGTGTTCCCGACCGCCGCTTCCTAACAGGAGAATCCGAGCACTCATCGTTGAAGCTTGAAGCTTGAAGCTTGAAGTTTGAACCCGAAGCTTGCAAACTTGAAGGTTGAATGAAATGCTTTGTAAGCGGACAAGGAATTCTGAACTTCAGACCACGATGGGTCATGGAAATTCTGATAAACTATACATAACACATGCAGAGCATGCCGGTCACTTTGGATCCCACTCGTCTTCCACTGGTTTCAAGGCGTAAGCACAGTCCTCTCAACTTGTGCTGGAGTGATTGGTTCACCGTTAACTGGCAGGAAGGCCGAAGCGCCGCATCCAGGAGCGAGGACACCATTTGATTGCTGTGCTCTTTCTTTCCAGCCCTTTAATCACCCGGTGTGTGCTCGCAATTCTGACGGGACGGGACATGTCTTTGAGTTGATCAATATCATCCCTTGGCTGAAGTACGTCAACCGTTGTTGAATAAATTTGGTGTGGTAAATTTGGCATGGCAGGCAACACAACAATGTTAACCCTATAACCAAAGAGCCCTTGTTACCCTCCGATTTGGTGACTTTGCACTACTCCCGCAAGCCTTCAGGAGAACTACATGACCCAATAACATTCAAACCATTCAGCGAGCATTCACATATTGTGGCCATTGCTACCACGGGAAACGTATTCCTGGCGCAAAGCATAACGGGTGGGAGGGATCTGGTCAATGATGTGCCGTTCAAAAAGTGCGTGGATATTCCACGCCTTCTATTCATCACCTGACACTTTCTGGACCCCCAGAGCCGATGTAATCACATTACAAAACCCACACGGTGTTCCTCCAACCGCTGTCCCATCACACATCGTTGCGATCAAGGGGGCATCACAACCTGAGACGAGCAAAGCCGTTACAACAAAACCTGTCACAGAAGTGAAATCTAAATCCTCCGTACCTTGTCAGTCCGCTGTTTGCATCTGTTCTTTTGTAATTTTCATCATACAACTCTGAAGGGAATGTATCACCGTACTCATCTGGAATGCCTGGTGCCTCCTTGACATCGACATCGATTGACCCGCACCTCTCGAGCTCCAAGCTCCTCTGGGATGAAGTATGGCTATTTTAATGTATCCTAATCGGCATTGTCTGAGTAATGTATTACAGGAAGAATTGATGTTTGAAGATATCGCAAACCCTCCCAAGGGCAAAGGAAAAGAGAAGGATGTGGGTAAGCGGCGTGCCTACGTTCGAGTCGTGACGAGCCTTGGTGGAGGTAGTCTGAATTTAGAACTGTTTTGCGAGAAGGTATGAATAGATCATATTATATGCACTGCCCTTAAACCTCTAAGTCTCTATCCTTTAGGCACCGAAAACCTGTTACAACTTTTTGATGTTGGCACGTGCTGGAAAGTACGACAATTGCCTGTTCCATCGGCTGGTGCCTGGATTCATGGTTCGTCCTCTATTCACCGGAGATATTCCCTCCTCAGAAACTCTTTTGGTTTTGATAGATTCAGACGGGTGATCCAACAGGTACCGGAACCGGAGGAGAATCGCATTGGGGTACTCCATTCAGAGACGAACACGATCTGAAGGGTGCTGCCAAGCATGATGCACGGGGCGTCGTCGCCATGGCTAACAAAGGAGCCGGAACAAACGGGTTTGTGGGGATACCAGGATAGCAAAGTCAACGACCAAACTCATTGGCATATCAGTTCACAGTTCTATGTAACTTTCAAGGCAACGCCACACCTCGATAAGAAGCATACCGTCTTTGGAAAATTGGTCGGAGGCGAAGACGTCCTGGACACTTTGGAGAAGTTACCTCTCAAGGATAACACCGAACGACCAGCAAAATCTGTTCGAATAACCGAGGTTATTATGTGGGCAACGACGGGACTGTTTGTTCCTAGCTCAGTCCTCACTGCTTTTTTGCAGATATCAAGATCCCTTTGAAGACTACAAAAATCGCCTTGCGAAAAAGCTAGCCAAAAGAGCAGAGGCCGATCAAAATGCCAAATCTGAAAAGCGGTCCGGGAAGAAGGACGGTGACGACGTCAACTGGTTTGGGGTCAAAGTCGGTACCAACAACTCCACATTTGGTGCCGACGCGACAGGGGGAAGCGTCGGAAAGTATTTGAATTTGAAGAGACCAGTGGAAGGAAGCCCCGCTGGTGGTGTTAACTTTCAAGAAGGGAAGAAGAAACGGAAGATAGGTTTCGGCGACTTTGAAAAGTGGTAATTGATTATTCTATATTCCTTATTTAGGAGGTTCCCATCCAAAATAAGAAATGCAATTTAATATATGCACGTTCGTGGGAACCGGCGATAACCGGCAGCACAAAGCGTCAAAGATTCAACGTTCAACCTCTAATATTCATATCCAATATCCAATTCCCAACCCCAACTATAAAATGCCACCAGCCATGGCTGCTTTCTCCTCGCCGAGATGCTTCTCCCCCTCCTTCTCGGTGTCTTGCCTCTGGCTCTGGCCTCGTTGGACGTTCGCGAAATCGCATCGTCGTTTGCAGGTTCGACCTCCACTGCCCTATTTCCCCCTGCAGGAGTCACCGCATCGGCGGGTGACCCAAATTTTCCCAACGCCGATCAGGTAGGTTTTCTTGGCCCTACTCCAAGTATGTTTGGTCCTACGCTTCAATAAAGCTTCTTCTCATACTTCTCCGCCAGCTGGGGACGAAGCTGCTGCTATCGCGACAGCAGCCGGCTTCGCAAAGGTCGACTCTAGCTTCCCTCTCGTGGAACCCGACACTGCCGACAAGAAAGGCAAAACCTTCAATGTCATCCAGCACTGGGGATCACTCTCGTCATTCAACTCCGTAAAGTCATTCGGTTTGCCCCATGCGTCTCCGAACATTCCAGCCGGTTGTCAGCTCAACCAAATACACTTGCTTCATCGCCATGGTGCCAGATATCCAACGTCAGGTTCTGCACCTGCTGCTTTTGCTACGGCATTACATGCTGTTGCTACTAGTTCCGGATTCAATGCTACAGGGGACCTGGAGTTTTTGAATACTTGGACTTATAAGCTTGGTGCCGAGATTCTGACTCCCTTGGGCCGATCGCAACTGTGCGTGTTTTCTACCCATTGCCCTCATTAGCAATATTCACCGGAATCAAAGGTTTGATCTCGGCGTCGGTTTTCGTGTTCGATATGGTGAGCTGCTCAAGGCGTTCAAAAATCTTCCAGTTTGGCGCACCACATCGCAGGGTGAGGCGGTTCGCTTTCATCGCAGATATTTATATGTTAATGGTTCCTGGCCTAGAACGCATGGTTGATTCTGCGTAGGTCTTAGCCAGCTTTCCCACCCATCCCCGTTGACCCTTCCGATCAGGCTACATTTCGCTGCAGGTTTCTTCGGCGTTCAATCCTACCAAAGTGACTACCACCAGCTCATCACCATCGAAGCAAGTGGTTTCAACAACACATTGGCCCCTTACGACACGTGTACAAATGCGAACAACGCGATAGCCGCATTTGGCAGCATTCAATCCAACAAATGGGCGGCAAAATACTTAGAGAAGGCAGCCAAACGTCTCCAGCCATTGATTACGGGATTTACTCTGAACGCAACCTCACTCATAGCCATGCAACAACTATGCGCCTACGAGGTACGTTAGTTGACGGTTGTTGTCCCTCTGTATATTCTGACGAATGGCGGAATCATAGACCGTTGCACTTGGGTATTCCAGCTTTTGCCGTTTGTTTACTGAACAGGAATGGAAAGATTATGAATATTTCACAGGTCAACCATGACCATTCTTCCATTTCCTCACAAATTTCATGAATGTAAACCACTCAGATCTCTCATTCTGGTATGGTAACGGCCCGGGGAATCCTGCTACGGCTGCGATCGGCGTTGGTTATGTCCAAGAACTAATCGCCCGCTTGACGCAAACCCCGATCCCCCAAGCCGAGACTACTACCAGCAACTTCACAATTGTCAACAACGCAACACTATTTCCTTTGTCGCAACCTATCTTTGTGGATGCTTCTCACGATACGGTGAGTCCTTTTTATATATATGCAGACTTGTATTTATTGTGTATCGTCAGATTATATCGGCTATTCTAGTCGCATTGAACTTCACTAGTCTCAGTGCGAATGGACCGCTTCCCACGGATCATATCCCTGCAAACCGGAGCTGGATCGTGAGTAATATTGCTCCGTTCGGAGCGAATTTGGTTGGACAAGTCTTATCGTGCCCTGCCTCGTCCGAGCCAACGCACATTCGCTGGGTCCTCAACGACGCCGTGCTTCCCATGACAGGCATCAAAGGTTGCAAGCAGGACAAGAATGGGATCTGCGAGCTCTCAACATTCATCAGCTCGATCAAGGCACGTATCGAGGAGATCGACTTCGTGTTCGACTGCTTTGCCAATTATACGATCCCTAACCCGGACAACATCGTTGATGGCCGCTTTCCTTCTTCCTTGAGGAACTGAGATGATCATCGTTTCCCGTTAGAAACACGATCTGGAGTAGGAACATCATTGGGTGTTGGTCACGATGTGTAAATGGACTGTCTATATCCTGGTATCCAAATTATCTTGACACGAACTGGTTTCACATGGAGCAAGTTCTGGGGTGCAGACCCGTGATTATCAGGGATTTGTTTTGCCATGTCGGCATATAATTTTAACCCCTTGTACTGCCTTCAGAAAGTTGAGTGTCGCGGCACCTCTTGTAAACTCTGCCTCCATAATGATGAAGATCAACATCAGACTTGCTGTGTGCTTTCTTGGCTACCAACCACCGGAAGTGTGCTGATTGATATACTTGTTTGTCCAGCAGCCACGGATCTTTTCTAGGGTCCAGTCTTCATTTAGAGTTACATCATCTTTTTCTGTCAGGTTGTGAGCGCCATAAACCCATTTCTGATCACGATATCCCAGCTTTCCTGAGAACCCAGACATTAAGGTACGCAAGGGACGACACGCACTTTGGTAATGGTCCACCATCACGAACAACAACATCGCTGCCACATCACAGTTCGGGCAAAAAGAGTGCCCTGAGCAAGGGCGGAGGCTTGATGTTTCGAAGTTTTTGACATACGGAGCACGAAGGAAAGCCGACGGCGTGATGGGCGACAAGTAGTGTAAACTTCCAGCTGAGACTCTGAGAGGCGAAGCGAACTCGAGCGCCCAAGAAACCACCGAACTGCCTTTGGAACCAATCCATTGGGTGAATGTTACTCTTAGAAGAGCTCACTGGCAATGTCGAATTCGAGACAGCGCAGAGATAATAACCGCGAGAGAAGTCAACTCAGATCAGGCACCCGAAACAACCAAGGACGATCTGCTGTGAGTCTGTGACACTCTGCCCATATCTGATTGCAATATCATGATCATGAATATGCAGTACGTTCAAAGTTCCGAGTAACTTGAAAGGTAAAGTTCTTATTTAACCTCGACTCGGACTCGGATGCCAGCGTCTGCCAAACATGCTGTGTGCATGATGTAACTGGACTTGAAACGGGCCTGGGAACTTGAAACCGTCTGGCATCTTGCCATCGAACCAGGAACATTTAAACTCGATGGGAGAGCCAGTTGGCTCACTCTCATTGTCATGTCCACTGCTTCGGCGACGCCTTTTACCTTCTCGGAACGAATCGTCATCCTTTTCATAGTCGAGTCAGCTAGCATTTCGGCACTCACTGTGACCTTGCTGCTACTTTATATTGCAGTACGTCGGTTCATGATCTTCGGACGATGTTCCTCTGCAGATTTCATTTACTCGGCTAGTATAACTCAATAGCCACTCGAAAATGGCCTATGGAGACCCACATCCACTACTACTTTCTGAATCTCCTCGTATCCGATCTGATAGAAGCCCTTGGTGTGTTTTATGGAATATCTGCTAGCAGAAAATCTTACACAAGTTTTCAGGGAACATCCTCAGCGTGAAATGGATCCATGATGCGGTAGGTAGTCCGATGATGGATGGAATTAGCTATTCATTTCCTGCTATAGCAAATTACAGAAGGCACCCTCTGTACGGCCCAAGGTAGTTTCTTCACTTCGCCACATCAATCTTCATGTTCATGTTTTGGCCTCATAGGAATAGTTAAACAAACGGGTAATGTAGGTGTTGCCCTCACGTGAGTTTGATTCATTTCTTCTCATCATTGCATTTGATGACGTGGTGGCTTTTGTTTTTGTGATAGTACTCTCGTGAGTACACTCATGGTTATGACAGACATGACTTTTTTCACCAATTAATGCAAAGGTGATCGCCATCCACACCCTTTGCATCGTGGTATTTCATTGGCGAAGCCGTCCAGAAACTGCGTTGATTGTGATTGTTGTCATTTGGGTATTCATTGCCCTCATCGTTGGCATCAGCGTTGGCACACATAAACACTATTATGGGAATACCCAGTACTGTTTGTGGTTCTTCCATTCAGCACAGTCGCCATTCTCACGATTTTTCAGGGTGCTGGATCAATAATGTTTATCATGGCGAACAGATTGGGCTGGAATACGCATGGTATTGGGTGACTGCTTCGGTTAGCATTCTTGTTTACGGTACCACCATTCTCGGCTCAACTCGGAGTTCTCGCTTATCATCTATCGTCCCAGTCTTCTTGGCACTTGTAGTAAAGGGTGTTGTTATAGTCGACAACAACAAGATATGGTTACGCAGGCCTAGGGAGCAGACAGCAGCTCGATTTACCAGTAGCCAAGATAATTCTCTGAATGGCATTGCAATGGGGATGCTTTTGTATGTTGTCAAATTTCTCCTAGTGCAACTGCGTCTCATTTTGACATCAAAGTTATCCTGCCGTGTACATCATAACGGTATTACCCTCGCTCTTTCCGCCAGTTGCACCAGAGGCTCAATATCTCACAGATCTTGCCGCAGTCGATAGTCCGTTGTATTTATTTTTTTCATCCGTCCGACAACATCCCTACCGGTTGGACCGCCATTTGCGGTGTCCTTTTCGCGTCCTCCGGCGTATTAAATGTCATCCTTTACACGGTGACTCGCCCGACACTGCTCCCTGCCCGTGAACCTACCTTTTCAACATTCAGCGGCTCTTGGCGCTGGCAGAAACCAACCGGACGTTTTCAAGACGAATCTCTCGCAGTTTCTTGGGACGAGGGCCCTCGTGGGCAGGCACCTGAAATAGAGGGGGTGAATGCTCCACCACCAGGACACGTGCGGCATGCCCGGGTCCCTATCGCCTCTACCCACTTTATTTCAGCACCCGTTTGACGAGCCTTGACTGCATCACAAGTGAATCCAATATCATCTGTAACTTATCATGTACTTGTTAGACACACAATTCAATCACGAGCTGCGACGACCCCAGGAGAGTTTGAAACAAAGGTCAACTAGTTGACCGCTTCCGTGCTACTGCGAGTGTCAAGGTAAAATGGAGCCGCTTTGAAAGAAATTTGTGTCACTTAGGTGGATATGCCTCTTCAAGAAAAAACATTTGACTAGCCGTTTATATTATTATTGTATAAACATCGTCTGTAAAATTGATCACATAATTACAAACACATCATATTGCTGCAACAGAAACGCGATTCCCGCCTGTTTGTGGTTCGAGCTCTTCGCCTGCAGATGAGAACAAAAAAAGTTCGGATAGACAGGAAAGCACACTACCATGTGGTATTGATACAGGCGCCGTGGTGGGTGGAGAGGGGAGCTCAATATGCGGTTGTGGCTGCGGTTCACGCATCTGAGATGAATGAAGTTGTCAGAAAATATACTTCCCGTGGTGGACATTGGACTGACAGCCTCCAGTTCCGCCAGTTCCGCTTGTACGGCGTCCTCCTCGTCCAAACTCAGGTTGTTGGACAACATCTGCGCAATTTCCTGCAATTTCAAGCTGTGAATAGAGAACGAGCTGAAGGACCATGAAATCGACGTACTCTCTGGTACTCTCGGGCCTCCCTTGTCTCTTCCAAGAGTTTCTCCACACTGTCTACATTCATCTCCTTGTGGATCTCCCGGAGCACCTCGTTCCCTTGTTTCAAGCCATGAAGCACAGCAACTTCGACCAATGAGAATTCTATAGTCGACACCTATTGTAGAGATTCGGAGAGATCAAGTAATAATTTTTGTAATAATACGTACCAATTGCTCCAAATTTTCCAATTGACTGTCGGTCTTCGTCAACAGACTTTGTTGGTACTTTCGTTGTCGCAAAGCAATGACAGCTCGATCCTTTTGACCAGCAGCAAGGTGTGCCTTGGCTACCTCTTGTTCACGGTCGAGAACAACTTGGATCTAGACAGGTTACAAACGAGATGATGCAGGAGAATAACTAGTGTCATTCAGCCAAACCTTCCTCTGGTATTGTCTCAGCTTATCTCGCTGTAATTTGAGGCTAGACGTGAATGGCCAACGATTGGACACACGATAGGCAAAGATGACTACAGACGTACTCGAGGATAGCACGGTCTTGTGCAGTGACTTTAGGAACAGGAACAGATTGGTTGATTCCCATTTTACACTGTACCGGTCATTATATCTGAGAAGCGTAATATTCAAGTTCCCATTTCAGGAGTCCTGAAATGGCTACACCGATGTAGCCACAGGAAGAAATAACACTTACAGGTAAAAACAGTGCCGATTTTCGTTCACATAACTAGTTTCTACATCTCAAATGGCGGACTACCGCCAGGAGGTTTAAGGGGTCTCCGTACGTTGATCGATGTCAAGTCACTGGCAAACGTAACGCGCCACTGACACTAGTACGTACTTGCGGAAGCCCGGAAGGAACGAATCACTGGCAAGTTACCATCCGTCCTTCTCAGAGGCTGTCATTTCTGTAATGATCATGATGGTTGGAGTCCAACTCGACATCCTGACTCTCGACCTCCCAGATCTCCAGGGGTCGTGATGGACAAGCTAATTTCATACATAGCGGTTTACAACAACTGAAGTACAGGATAAGTTGAGACAGGTTGATAATAAGTTACGGTGAGATCAAGGCGGATCATCAAGCATCAAGACAGGCCTGTCATGCTTTGTCAAGCGGATCCGGGGAAGTAGTAGGAAATCTGAAGTGCTGTATAGGCATAGTCGGCGGTGCGATGTTTACCACCGAACATACTTCAGATACTTGGCCCCGAGAACGCTCGTCCCAAGAACCAACTTGGGAGAAGTCCGGCAAGTGACCGCGGCTTCCGGTTGGTTTCTGCCAGTCCCCTGAACTGGTAAACGTTGAAAAGGTAGGTTCACGTATCGGAAGCAGTTTCGGGCGTGTCAAAGTGTAGAGGATGACGTTTAATAGGCCAGACGACGCAAAGAGGACGCCGCAACAAGCTTTCCAGCCGATAGGGATATGTATGGTCGGATGAATAAATTGGATCCAACGGACCACCGACTGTGGCAAAATCTAAGGAGGTTTGAGCCTCCGGTGTCAAAGGAGAGAAGGGGAGGGAAATACCGTCATGGTGTACACAGCAGGATAGCTTTGATGTCAAATGTCAGAACCATTGCGTGAAGAGACAGTCGATGACATACAAAAGCATCCCCATCGCAACAGTATTTGCACCCTTTTGACTTCCTTGACTGCTTGTAAATTGAGTGGGTTTCCGTTCCTCAGCCTTGCGTAACCGTATCTTGTTGTTTTCAACTATTACGACACCCTTTATGACAAGTGCCACGAAGACTAAGACAACCAACAGTCAGCGAGAGCTTCAACTCGAGCAATGGAGATGGTGGTACCATAAACAAGGATGCTAACAAATGCAGTCAGCCAAAACCATAGGTACTCCAGCCCAATCTGTTGACCACGGAAGATGTTACTAATCCAGCACCCTGAAAAATCGTTAAAATGGGGTCATTTTGAGAATGGGGGAACCACACACAGTACATGGTATTTCCATAGTAATGTTTATGTGTAGCGAAGCCAATGCTAACCATGAGGGCGATAAACACCCAAATGACAGCAATCACAATCAGCGCAGCTTCAGGACGGCTTCGCCAATGAAATACCAGGACAAAGAAGGTGTGAATTGCGATCGCCTTGGTACGAGTTGGTAAGCATACATTTTTACCCCAATGATGTATACTCACGAGAGTCCTGTCAAGGACATCCACAAAATCAAATACAACCTACAACAAGATATGAATCAAACTCACGTAAGGGCAACACCGACATTGCCTGTTTGTTTGATTATTCCTATGACCCAAAATTCAAAATAAACACGAAGGTCGACATGGGAAGCGAAATTTTTACCTTGCGTCGTACAATAGGTGCCTTCTGTAATTTGCTACAACAACAGATGAATAGCTAATTTCGTCCATTACATGGGTGCTTACCGCGTCATGAATCCATTTCACGCTGAAGATGTTCCCTAACCTTGTGTAAGAGTTTCCAGTCAATTCATCCGGATACAACTCACCGAGAGCTTCTAGCAAGTCGGATACAAGAAGATTTAGAAAATAATAATGAATGTGGGTCTCCATGGACCATTTTCGGGAAGCTATTGAGTTATACTGGCAAAAGAAATCGAAATCAGGAAAACTGCCGACCCGCCGAGGATTGTCGGAAACAAACTGACGTACTGCAATATAAAGTAGCAACCCTGTCACCGTGACAGCCGATATACTGGCTGACTCGACAATGAGAAGAATAGCGACTCGCTCCGAGAAAGTGAAAAGTGCTGTCGAAGCAGTGGACATGTGAATGAGCCAAGTTTACTGGCTCTTCCGTTGCGTTTATATGTGCCGCATCGTACGATGACACGACTACCGTCGCTGTGGTATCTATGCCGGAAGCGTTTTGCTTCAACCTGGTTGCCATCGCTGCTGTCAGATAGCCGTCGGGGTGTATAAAGGTAATATAAGGTTCAAAGTTATGAATTATGGACAAATCCGATTCGTTCTGTCAAGCGTCAGACGGTCAGAGGCCTTCTAGCGTACTTATAAAGGGCTGACCAGCATAAAGTAAAGCCTCGTCTCGAAAGGATTATCGTCTTTGACCCCCTCGAAAGGTTACACATGGCACCCCATCGAAAGTGCGCGCTCTGCCTTGAGGCACACCTGAACGAAACTATAAAGATATCACAAATACCTTGATGGTTTTGGCTACCAGGCACATTATACACATATATGAATTTAATGCATTAGGAACATGTTCTCAGGCTGTCGGGTTCCTTAAGGAAGAGGCTACCAACCATCAACGACATTGTCGAAAGCAGTCAAACACGAAGTCGATCTCCTTGATACGTGCCTTGATCGAGCTGATAAACGTCGAGAGCTTACACAGCCCGTTCTTATCCTGCTTGCAACCTTGATGCCTTGTCATGGGAAAGGCGGCGTCATTAGGAATGTGCGTTCGTTCAGGCGAGGCAGGGCACGATAAGACTTGTCCAACCAAGTCGGCTCCGAATGGTAATCCAGCCTGAGCTCTGGTTCGGAGGGATATGATCCAAGTATAATAAAGTCCAATGGGACCAGAATAGTCGATGTAATTTGACGGTACACAATAATGAATGTGTGTATATGTAGGAAGGTCGCGAGAAGCATCCAGAGATAGGTTATGTTGTTGACGATTGTGCAGTTGCCGCGGGCGTCAAGCGGGCGATTAGTTCTTGAACATAACCAACGCCGATCGGGGCCGTGGCAGGATTCCCTGCGCCATTACCAGAATGAGAGGTCTGAGTGGTTTACATTCAGTGAAATCTGTGCGGAAATGGAAGGCTCCTGCGGAATATTCATCACCTTTCCATTCCTGTTCAACAAACAAGGACAAAAGCTGGAATACCCAAGAGCAACAGTCCATCATGCCGAGTCCGTCAACATCAGAATATGGAAAGAGGTAACGACAGCTAACTACGGACCCCGTAGGCGCATGTTGTTGCGCGAGGTTGCGTTCAATCACGCATGACTAGAGGCATTCTGTAAATATATCATAGGGCGGACAAAATCATTAGTATACAGACATCCGTGGCGAAAGAGAGCTACCTCATCTTGCGACTTGCGTCAGACTGGAATATCTCTGAATCACTTGAGCACCCGAAGCTTGAGATAGAGGTTTGATTCCAGTGAATTTTCCAATTTCTCTCGTAACCTCTCCCGGTCGACGAAGAGCCGTGCAGCAAATTAAAGGTCAGCTCTGAACGGCCGAAGGTCTCAGCGCTAAGCCTGTTAGTAAAAGCTCCAGCATTGTTGCGTAGAATTTGGAGCTAGGATCGATAGCATGTAAGGCCGCGGTAAAAGCAGCGGGTGACGTTGAATATCTGACACCATGGCAATGAAGCAAAGGGTTGACAACCGGCTGGAATCTTCGGAGACGCAGTGGTCAATCCGAATGACTTTATGGAGCTGAGTGGTGAATGATCCCCACTGGATGACATTGAAGGCTTTTTCTTGTCGGCAGTTTCGGGTTCCACGAGGGGAAAGCTAGAGGTGGGCTGCTATCGTGACAACAGCTTCGTCCGCAACTAGCGGAGAAGTTCAAGCGGAGGACACAATGCCAGTGGGAAGTAGCGTCATGAAAACATCACCGGCCACACTTGCAGGGCAACGAACAGGGCAAAACCTGGTTGCAATTGGCGTCGAACTTGAAAATGACAAGGCGATTTCTCGAACATCTGGACTCTGGACTCTGGACTCTGGGGCCAAGGTGCATTTCATATGTAATTGGAACGATTCGAATTTGATTATGGGATTATTGGTCCTCGTCACTGTGTTCGTTCGCAGTGCAGCTTGAAGTCGAGTCACGTTGAGTACTGAGTACTGAGTCGTTATAGCCAAAATCCATCGCACGTTCTTCACTTTGAGTGAGATGGTATTCTCTCCATATGCTTTACCACAGACTTTCCCGCTTTGTCAAGTCTGCTAGTTTGCCAGTGATACCTAAGCACGGTTCCTCGTACCATGACTATGTCCGTTTCTCAACACCAGGTACGAATACTGTTCTCTCAAGCAACCCGAAACTTGATTTTTCACTTGCAGGCGGCATCGTTCGTGTCCCCTTGGCCTCTCCCAAAGTAATCGGAGTAGCGACATCCAGGGGAAGTCGAAGGCAAGAACACTTGTACTGGCCGGCACCGCTGGATCTTGACACATACTACTGCCCTCCAGCCACCAGGAGGACTTTCACGCATTTGCAACCCTTTCTATAGATCCCCAGGAACTTCAACTAAGCGTCAAAAAATCTCATGGCATAGATTGGGACCCTGAACTTGTTGGCGATGGCCTTTCCAGGCAAGTTGTTTTCGTTGGAATATATGACGGGTAGGTGCAATCTTTTTTACGGCAGATCACCCTCATGATTCCCTCCAGTCACGGTGGTTCCGGGGTTGCTCGGTATCTTCGTCAGGAACTTCATGGCATTTTCGAATCAGTCGACAAATCTCACATACCAGAACTCTTTGCCTGGATGAAGGAAATCGGTGGCTACTTCAAACGCTTCAAGGGCGGAGCTCTCGCTCCGTGGATAAACAGAGAACCTACGCCACAATTAGATCTCGAGGCCCGTGCAACACAGGCCTTTCTCGAAGTCGGTCACCCTTCCGCATTTCCTTGACCTGAATCATATTGTTGGCGACAGGTGGATAGACATCTTTCAATCGACGAGATGGCTCGCCAGTGCGGGGCGACTGCATCCGTTGTTATTCTTCATGCCTTAGACTGTCCCGCAATGCCGTTCTTCTCGTCAAAAAACTTGTCTCTAACTGTCTCCCACTGTGGGTAGGTCGACCTTTATTTGATCCAAGTACTTCGATTATCTACATCTCGGAATACAGCGATACACGGGTTTTGCTGTGCCCTTCCGACAATGGAAAAGCCTTCCCCATGACAGAAAATCACCATGCAGATGCGCGCATCGAGGCCATACGGTTGCGCCGCATGATGGGCTCAGCTCTAATTGCGGATTCATTTGGGGAATCAAGGTCACTCTCTCCCTCAATGTCGATTTCAATGATAATAATAACAGCCCGATGTTAGGTGGATGGGTGCACTGGCGAATACGCGAGCGTCAGGAGCTGTGTTTTGTTATCTATTTTCATTTCGAACTCAAATCAAATCCGTAGACTCGGAGACCTGCAGTATAAAAAATTCGGAGTAACTCCTGAGCCGGAAGTTCGGACCAAGCTATTGAAAGGTTCTTCGTGACCACCGCAGCCGTCAACGTCTGACACTTCTTTCAGGCACCGACTGGGCGTATATCGTGTGCATTTCGGACGGTGTGTCGTCGGTCCTATCAGACGATGAGGTAATTGATCTGGCAAGGGACGCTCCTGACCCAAAAACCGCAGCGGAGCGAATACTCTCATTTGCGGAAGAGCTGGGTGGAGAGGACAACGCCACGGCCCTTGTCATACCGCTTGCTGGGTGGGGTGAGATACGAGGTCCTGATAAAACGAAGGTATTGAGGGAGTATCGGCGACGCCAAGCAGGTCAGCATCTCAACTCCCATTCACGTCGCTCACTCCTTTAATCATGATCCATTCAGTTGGAAGCGAGAGACAAAGACGCATGTGAACCACGGTTTGCCCTTCCGAAATCTTTTACACATCCCCCCAGTAATGTCGATGTGGCGAATTGATCGACCGCAATACCATTAATATACTGAATACCACCGTAAAGATCTAGGTCATCACTCATGAAATACTGGATGGTTATCATCATGAGGGCTGACCTTTTGGAAATATGGTTTGCAGCTATGGGTATAATTGTAAGATTTGGGATCCATAATCTCCTGGTGAATGGTTTATGAATGCCACAAATGTATTTGCCACAATGAAAGCCAAAAACTGGATATCGCTTGTTGGGTGGTCATGTGTCAGAGGAGGGCAAGGTGTTGAGTCCGGCGAAGGGTATTAACGGGTCATCACGCATCACTCCTTTCCGAAGAAACTGGTAGCCACTCTGTTCCTCGTTCATCCGGATCGAGGTAGAAGTGGTATTCATCAATTGAGGACACTAATATTCGTACAAGTAAGGCTTTACCATTGTTAAAGCTGTGCTGCTGCATGACCATCTGCCCTTGGATCAGAGCCAGCGGCCCACACCGTTTGTCCGGATACATCAATGATCCTCTGAATGATTTGACCGCGGCCAAATATCCCTCGGTTGAATCCGACGACCTGACAAACATCATGCCCCATTTCTTTATCAAACATGAATGACACAAGCAAGAATGAATCGAAATTTGAATCACCCTGAAGCTTCGATACAACTATTGGAGAGATTCCATCTTCAAAGTAGACTTTGCTATCAGTAACTGCGACATTGTCCTCTTGTTCAGTTTGCGGGTCTGGAAGTCCTGCAGATATACAGAAGCGAGGCGCATCCAGTGCCGCCTGTACACTGAATCCACGCAGAATGTTAAATAATATTTGCAGGTGACCCTGAGGCTAACCCGATACTTTCCTGGTCAACAAATATACTCATTGTTAAGAAGAGAATTTTAGCACCTGCATGAAGCCTCCCATAATTCCATAGCTCAGGAACAGTTCGTTTCCACGTGTGGCCAGAGCAGGGATGATTGTGTGATACGGTCGTTTACCGCCCTGTAGATCATCTCAGTTCTGAAGGCTCCGCTGTTGGCTTTGGAAGATACCTTCAAAGAATTCGGATGACCCTTCTCCAGGACAAACCCGGAACCCCTGTTTTGGAGAGTAAATCCACATCCAGTCGGAACAGCTGTCCAGTCAACCACATCAGCTTGAGGCAACCAACATCTGATAAATACTTACCACCCGAGCCAAACACTAGAATTAAATGTAACATTGTCATGGTAATGGTCCATAATTATTTCTGACCAGCAACGGCTCACTGGTGTAGTTGCTTTGGATGTAGCTGCAAGCATTTCCCCACTGGTCCGTCACTGCAAAGTCTATTCAATTCCTTTCAGTTAATGGATGACTGGCCACAAACCCGAGAAGTACACAGTGTCGGAACAATGGACAGGTTTACCCTAAGATTCATGTTAGATATATTCCATATCACTGACATGACTCACATGGACAACTAGAGGGTTTTTCTTGGTAGGATCAAAGAACTTCGCCCGAGCTGACAAGTATTCCTAACCACAAGAACCATCAACGCGAGGGAAATTCGGTACGGTATGCTCTAACCCGGCTCAAGAGGGCTTCCACTGGAACATGCTCGATGTCTGGGTCAGTCACATAATATTGAGAATCTGCAAAGGAACTCAATTTCATAAAATGTTGTTTCTTCATTATTGTATTGTAGCTTACCAGCAAATGCAAGACTGCCCGAAAGTTACCACATTAATTTGAGCTCATGGGAAAATCAGGGTCGGAACGTGCTCACCGCAAGGACTCGATCAGGGTGTGAAGGTACTCGACGGAGTTGTGTTCCATCTCCAGAACCGACTTTACCATTCCTTGTTCCTGAATGCTTTCTAGAATTCCAAGGGCGAGGAGGGCAGTAATTCCTGAAGATAAAATCATTTCGTCGGCGCACTGCAAATTAAAGAGCAACTCACCTTGACCATTTGGAGGACACTTCGTTGTCGGGTGGCAGTCAAACAAAGAATTGATGTCCCCTGGCTGGGACTCACTTCATACACTGTAACTTCACCCCCATAAGTATATTTGATAGGTTCGACAATGGATGTTTCATGTGTTGCGAGGTCCTCGAGGTCCATAACACCTCCCTTGTCTTGAACAAGCTCGACAATGGCTTCCGCAATACGGCCTTTGTAGAAGCCGTCCTTTCCTTTTTCTGCCAAAGAGCGAAGCGTCCTGCCCAGTGTGGGTTGTTTAATTACCTGTCCAGGAAGGGGAGCCTTCCCGTGTAATAGAATTTCCTCGCCGCTTGCCGAGGCCGTCTTGATCAGATGCTCTGAATGCTGCCACTATGGTAGGATTTAATGAGTCGGAGATGTACAACAATGTTACAAAGGGAACTGACGGCTTGGCTATTAAGTTCGGACACGGGGAAGCTGATGAGAAACGGATCAGAGACATGAAAATCCTGTGGAGCACTTTATAGAGCACAAACACACCCCTCCTCTGCGAGTGAGATGGCAGGTGAAAAAACTTCTCCCATTGTGATATTGCCACTTCCAAACTTTTCGACCGTGTCAACCCAAGCAGCCGCAGCGCCTGTTCAACCACATCTTTGACGTCAGACTGACAGTTGATAAATCTCTGTAACAAAGGCTAACCAGGTACAGTGACTGAATTCAGGTCTGTGAAAGGAATGTGGTGTGTCAGGCCTCGTTCTTGAGCGTATTCAAGAGTCAACTTTTTCGGTGAACGTCCGGAGCCGTTCAATGCCTTGACCGTCTTCGTTTTGGCATGAAAGAACAAACAAAATGCATCTCTATTTCGCAAATCAAAGAGCACCCTTGAAATAATTCGGTCAAACTCACCCCCCGATACCACAGGAACTTGGTTCAGTAACATTCAAAGCAGCTGAGGTCGCAACGGCTGCGTCGGCTAGGAAGTCCCAAGAATGTCAAATTTATGTGAAGGAACTAGATTATTGATGCACACCAGCATTTCCTCCTTTTCTCAGTATCTCCAATCCGGCCTCGGTGGCTAGGGGCTGGGATGAAGAAACGATACCCTTTGTTCCAAAAACCACCGAACGACGGCTCGGGAAACGTTGAAAGACAAGTTCTGGCTGGTCAACCTTGGTCCAATCGATTTCGATTGAAGAGGGCATCTATATCCGAAAATGGCCGAACTCCGATGTCTCTTCAATCGATACAGGCTCGTTTGCAAAATGCGACAGCGGATTACCAGAAGATACAAACGGATTTGTCGAATACCGTCGAGGCCAGGCAGCGTCTGGAGGCACAGCGTTCAGAGAATGAATTGGTCAAGAAGGTGGGTACTAGGGTTTCCAAGTGTCAAAGCCCTTTCTGACGAATATCGCAAGGAATTTGCGCAATTGACACATAACAACACCGTTTACAAGCAAATCGGACCAGTTCTGGTATTGCAAGACCAGACAGAGGCAAAAAGCAACGTTGAAACTCGTATAATGTTCATCAACGAGGAGATGTGAGTTACATCGACATCAGAACCTCCAATCCCAATTGCTTAACAATACTCCAGCAAAAGGCTCGAACAGCAACTCAAGGATATCTCGTCAAATTCAGAGCAGAAGAAGAACGAAGTCCGCATCACGAATTGCTATCCTTTTGATTGCGCAGTCTACTGAGGAAGCCCCGCCAACAGATCGTAGAACTGCAAACAGCCCTTCAGCAACTGGCCGAAAAGGCTTCATCAAACCCTCAATCAGTTTCCAAAGCCGTCTAAATCACCCCATTCGTTCTGGCGATCACAGGTTTGGGATGCTGATACTCTCGGCTGCAAATTTGTTGATATTGCTGCACATGTTGTCCATGGCTGTGAGCCTCTTGTTCAAGTTCGATCTCTACCCTTCAAACCCTTTTCCAGCTTGAATCGCTTGCTTACCGAAGTGAGCAATTATGTATAGTTCTTTTGAACCTATTCGAACATCAACCAATATTGGAACCTGCCCACGAAGCAGGGCTGAATGCTAATTGTGTAGATGTCCCTTACTCCATCTTGCAGGCAAAAATCCACATATTTGTATGCTTGCGAAATAATACCATCAGGAGTGAGTACCACATAAGGACCAATATCCAAACAAGAAAACATTGTTATTCGAGGAAGTAAGAGGAAAGCAACTTATTAAGGTCGAGTAACAGAGAAATCGCATCCTGCGCAGGGGTGTCTAGAAATCGAGTACGAGAAGCTAGTTTAGGTCATGCCTGGTTTTTCAACGACTTGATCTGAAGAGAGAGTGCTCGGTGTTTGATGCTGTTGGGGGGGAGCCGCTAGAATATTTGAGGGAAGGGGTGCTCGGTTGGCAGAATATTGTGGTGGTAGCTCGATGACGTCACTCTCGTCTGGAAGGATCTCCTCTGCATCGGTGTGGAGGATAAAACGTGATGGTGTGTAGTTTGACCCTCCCGCCGTTGCCACTTTCCGCCGCGCACTCGATGTCGAACTGCTGGGGACATTGTATGGAAGTGAAGGATCTTCTGCGTTGGAACCAGTGTAGGAATGAGAGGGAGTGTGCCCTTGAGAAGCGGGAGGAAAACTAAAAGGTGTTGGGGTGTATTGATCTGAAAGTAAAAATTGCGTAGATACGGCGTCCGGATGAGGTGGGGCACCTGGAGCATATGAGTATGGATACGAGGAGGTTCTGTGCTCCAGTCGATGAGGCGGATTATTGACATCCGATTCCAGTATATTGCGCTGTGAAAAACGACGGTTTGCGTATGGATCGTCATACGCCCAGCTGGTCTCCTTCTTCCGAAGGTATTTTCGTATGAAAAATACGCCAAGAGTAATCAGCGCAGCGAAGAGAATCAAACCGCCTAACACAGTGCCAGCGATGGCGCCACTCGACACAGTCGTGCCCGAAGAAGTTGGTGATGGTTGAGGGGAGGGGGTGGAGGGGGTAGAAGATGGTATTGTGACCATGCTGGTAGATGAAGGAGAAGATGCATCGAGACATGTACTGTCGTCCGAGGGTCCAACAATCTTGACGGCGGAGCTTCCGCCATTGCGGCCGAGGGAATCGAACATAACAAATACTATGGAGGTGTCGCTGGCAATATTAGCGACCCAATCAAAGGTTGGCTGTCCAGTCGGAGGGTAAAGAATAAAATTTTGGCCATCAGGAATGAGGCCCTGCACACGATGTGAATAGTCGGTATTCATTGACAAAAAGTGAACATACCAGGATTGTGATGGGCTGCACAGCGGCTGCATAATCACTAAAAGTGTAAGGCCTAACAAACAAGTCAGGATATTTCATTCAAAAACACACCCTGATCGCAAGTCTCACCTGCATTGTTGTAGAGCAGTGTTCAAAGAAAAGGTAAAATTTACACCAGCAATAGTGGCATTGCATGAACCACCCATAGAAGCTCCAACACTGAGTAGCCCCGAAGTGCCTCCCGTCCCAAAGCCGGTAGAATCAGACATTGTGAGGAGAAATTTTGTACCCTGTGGAAAGGGAAGTTGTGCTTTGTATGTGCTCCCGCCATCGTCAGGAATGGAGAGATTTCGAGGTGCTCCAAAGACCTGTGAGAGACATGGTTAAATACAGCTTAAATATTCCTTCACTGTACACACAGGAATCATGAGAAGTTGAAACGGTGCTTGCCCGCCTAGAAAGCCGCATATCAAGAATGAAGCGCTGAAGTTCAGTGGCACTCACCTGTCCAAGTAATGCTAAGATCGTCACACTGAGTGGGTGTGCCAACATTAAAGCTAAATCCAGATACTAGAGGGATCCAGAGAACAAACGCCAATAACTGAAATCGCATCTGCGGCGATAGGAATTCAAAGAGTGTGGCCAGAGACAAGTATGAAAGGCCTCAGGCTGGTTTACATAATTGGTGGCAGTGCCGTGACCTTGGGGATCAGCATTGCCTGGTCGATACCCACTTGCTATACTGTTTCAAACGTCACCGGTCGTCCTCGAGGTCCACTGCCTTTAGCTCTCAGCGACACTTACATAACTATAACTTGGTGTTCAGCCAACTCAACAATATTCAACGCAGTACATGTCGATATCACGTTCCACGGCAAACTTGCAAGGGAACCGGAATGGATTGAAGCCTCGTCTCGTATCCATGCTCACGGTGTTCCACGACCCACACCATCGACCCTTGAATTGAACTTTGCAACCGAAAGCTGAAAGCCGAACACAGCTTCGTGTGCTCCAATGACAGTTGAATGACTGCAAGAAATCCCAGCTATGTATCAAATAGATTTCTAGAACACGTCGCCTAATTAACTGGAGGATCACTCTTTATCAGCTCGCCATCGCCGTCTTCCCCCACCTCGAAGGCACAGCAAAATGTGTTCTTGTCCAACAATATAATGCCCTTACCATCGGGCGCCCACTTTAGATCTTTGGTCTCAAATCTCTCTGCGGATCGATCAATAAAAGAAGCCTATAAGAGTAATATACATACTTGCGGGAACCCCAATACACTCTGCCATCTCCTCTTCAGCCCCACCGTCTCCGACCCACTCATCACTCCAGGTATAAATACTCCGTCCGGCGCAGCAAAGTACCAGGCTACCCTTGCGCACCGGGTTCCATCGCGCGTGAAGGACAGGTCGGGCATGTATCAAGACGCTACGCAGTTTTGGCGCAAAGTCTTCCGAGGGAGAGGGGAAGTCGTAAATGTGGATTACAGTGGGGACATTTTCTGGGGGGGAAAGTGGTGAACGAGATGAAAGCAAAGGTGCTGTAATGCCGAATGTCGCGCACCAAAACGAACAAGTAGAAGACTTCCAGTCTTATTCCACTCCAGCTGGATTGATCCGCTTTTCGGGTTTGACTTTGTCTGGTCGGCCCTTATCAGAGAAATAGACTGCGGCCCTGATAGTCGTTCGTCTGGCCATCAATGATCAACTAGGACTATTGAGGAAGTGCAAACGTGATGCTCAACACTCACATGAAAGGAACCCACGGCCTTCCGTGGCTTCAAGCCATTTAGAAGGTTCACGCCAAATAGTCTGTAACACTTCAAATGATTGGAAAGCGGTGGCATTGATGCACTCACGACGCCAGCTGATATCCGACTTGACAGCTCTAGAGTCGCCACAGGGGACCAACTCAAGCGATCGAGAATGTGGATCTGCGGAGCGGGGTTGCGTAAAAGCGATTGTCAAAACCTTGTGTATGATCTACTTTATCATCCCATCCGCCTACGGCGAGAAATATCCCGCTAGGATGCCATACAGCGTTCCGGATTCCCAATCCTGGGTCCGGATCTGGTGAGAATGAAGCTAAGAGTCGACCTGTAAGCGTCAAGATATGGATCTTGTACTGCAGGTGGCAGTTGAGTAAGAGGCAAATTTTGGAAAAGAAAACCGACCTCCAAAGGACCTTCCCATACTGCGATGTGATTCCCGGTTGGAGACAGTGCGAGTGAAGAGATGGTTGAGGTTGGGAGAGGAAAGTGCTAAACCATCGCCATCACCAAAAACCTTTGTATGCCTAGGAAAGGTGTGGTGCGTACTCGAACTAATTTGAATGATTGCGGCGTGGTATCATAGAGCCCTAGTGTATCTTTTGACCTGTGGCGTTCAGCGAGAACAAAATACCTTCCGTCGGAACGGAAGGCGTAACCTGTATCGGAACATGAATCTCCCGATAAAACATATGATCACGATGACTTCTACCGCGATCTGGATGAACAGGGAACTGAATATAGTGTGCCGAAGCAGTGACTAATGACCAGATTGTGACCCTCAGCTGGAGCACGGCGAGAGTCAGGAGTGATAAATGGAGGAGGAAAGATGTCAACGTACGCCCCATTCTGAAAAGCACAGAACACTTCGACCATCCGGAGCCCATTCAGCTTTGACTAGCCCTTCGGCGCCAGAGTCAATACGCGCCCTCCATTTATCGTCTCTCAGTTTGAAAACGTGAACGACGCCCTTCTTGGCCAACGCTGCCAAAATGTACTCCGAGTCGCACGACCATGCAACATGCGATATCCAGGTTTCGGCTGTTGTTGCAGAAGTTGGGCCTGCAGTATTCGTTTTCGATTTGAGAATGAGATGAGTTGGGGATGGGGATGGGTCTGCGAGCCACGTCCGGGTGATCTGGAAAGTGTCAGTTCGTCGAACAATGAGTCTGTCTTGAACCGCTGTGAGGATGAAGTGGGTGCCGGGACTGAAAGCGACGAGGGCATTGGTCTGCTTGTATATTTCTGTGAAGTCCATGTTGAAGCGATATTACACTTTGCCAATGTGCTCGTTGTGTAATTGTCCGTCTATTGTTCACCCCCTTGATCACTTTTGCGCCAGTCGTTATCTACATGATCATGTTCAGAGGGAGATACTGAGGTTTGACAATTAACAGCTTACTGTAGCTTACCGGTTGACAATTAAGAACTTACTGTCAGGACGTGGTTGTCCGGGCACGTGTTCAATTAATCACCCGCAATGTCCGAAATTCGTCACGTACATTTTGCCTTGCTCGGAAATTGTCACAGTCACGTGAATTAATTAGTTATACAACATGCGATACTTCATCACTCCGGGTAGCCATATGTTGTTCTATCGGCTTCGGCAACCGTGTTTCTTGTCTGTCATTACGAGAATACCTCCGTGTCATGTCAGCTTGAACCTTCAACCTTCAACCTTCATTCGGTGCTGTCATAAACCACACCGTTCCCAGTGGTTTCATCATCAACTTCAGTATGTCTGAGCTAGGTCGCTCGTCTGAATCGACTGTGGTACCAGTCGGTGACACTCCAAACCCAGGCGAGAAAAGTAATGTCGATTCTTTTATGGTTCGATTTGAAACGGGGAACACAGCCAATCCCAAGGTTCACTCTATGTGACTAGTTTGACACTATTGCTGAATTCATGCTCCAGAACTGGTCGTCTCTGAAGAAATGGTATCTGACCATAGCAGGAGGCCTTCTTGTCCTGAATTCGTAAGTGGTTCCACCATTTCTCTCACTGGTCAGTCCTTGACGGCTGGGAAATTGAAATCCAGGACATTTGCGAGTTCCGCCCCTACAAGTATCATCCCCCAACTAATGGACAAGTTCCATATTTCTGTGGAAGTTGCTCTGTTGACAATATCTCTCTTCGTTGCGGGATATTGTGTAGGGCCACTGCTCTGGGGGCCCCTATCCGAGCAGGTACTATCGCAATTCAATCTGAGGGGTTGTGTAGTTGATAGTTTTCACATAGTATGGTCGTAGACCAGTATTCATAATGACTTTTCTTTGCTACACCGTATGGTTCAACCTCCCATAACCCACCAACGTACTCACGCCCGTTATCTTACAGGTACTTCAAATCGGCACAGCACTCTCTGAAAATTCTCCCACAATCCTGATTTTGCGATTTTTCGCTGGCGTATTTGCCGCTGCTCCATTGACTAATGTTGGGTACGATCTCCCCTAACTAGTGTCATTTGTCCTAAATTACTTCCAGGGCCCTGATATCCGACATTTGGGACGCAAGGTCGCGCGGGAATGCTCTGGCCGTTTTTACTGTGGCTCCTTTTGCTGGGCCGGCTTTAGGCCCTATTGTAGCAGGCTATATTGTAGTCGGTGGCTTGTCTTGGCAGTGGGTGTTTTGGATTACAACTATCTTTGTATGTCATATATTTGGCATCAATGACTTGTTATTAACATCCTCCTTTCAGGGCGGTGCTTGCTGGCTTCAAATTATTTTCACCATACCCGAAACTTATGAGTTGGTCTTTCTGCCCCTCAGGTCAGGTAGATCATTGACGGGACTGCTCTCAGACCTATCCTCCTTGTCAAGATGGCCCAACTGAAACGCGCAGATACTGGCGATATCCGTTACTATGCTCCTATAGAAAAGCGCAACCTGCCTTTTGTTCAGCGGATAGAGCATACCCTCGCCAAACCGTTCAAGGTTCTCTTCCAAGAACCGATGTTGATCGCAATCACCATCTACATGAGTGTACGTAACTTTCTTCATCAGTGTTGTGACTTTCATTTGAATTTTTCAAAATACACTTCAGTTTATATATGGCTGTATCTATCTTCTCTTCGAGGCCTATCCAATAGTATTCACTGAAGCACACCACTTCAACGCTGGTGTTTCCGGTCTCATGTTTTTGCCTCTGCCTATTGGTGGTGCTATTGGTGTTGTAGGAGTGCGTACTTTCGGTCTGATGTTCCATCCGTGCAATTGATTTTCGGATTGTTCAGTACCTCTTCATTTTTAATCCCCGGTACGAACGCGCAATGCAGGAATGTGTTCCTCATGCTGTTCCTCCGGAATTTCGACTCGAGATGGGAATGGTCGCTGCCCCCTTGTTTGCGATTTCCTTCTTCTGGTTTGGGTATGTTCATTCCCCACATTATTGTGTTCGGACAGTGGCTGACAATGCTGAACAGATGGACATCCTTCCCCAGTGTCCCCTTTGCGATACCAATGATGTCCGGTTTGCTAATGGGATTTTCGATATGCTGGATGTTTGTAAGTTTTACTTCCTGCTACTCATTATGGACACCTGTCTGATCAATTTTTCGGACGTTAACTCCGTAGTTGTCTCTATTCAACTACATCATCGATGCATATCTTTACGTGGCAGCATCCGCACTCGCCGCGACTACCGTCGCGAGAAGCCTGGCTGGAGCGGCCTTTCCGGTGGGTTACTCTCCCTATGCCTTGATCTCATTTGATGGTCTTTTTTTTATCAACAGCTTTTTGCCTCTCAGATGTACGTTGCGCTCGGTCCACGCTGGGCATCGTCTCTTCTCGGCTTTGTCGCTATCGCTATGATGCCTATTCCATTTGTCCTCAAGAGGTATGTGTTTCACACTCATGACATTACTGTCTGTTCTCACAGTGAACAGGTTCGGACCCATATTGCGAAAGAATTCTAAACACGCACCCACGGGCAAGGAGGAAAGCTATCTACCAAAGAAACCATTTTCTTCGGTTTAATGCATTTTATTGGCATTATGCCTTATGACAGGTAGTAACGATTTAATGACGTTCATTCACGCCTTATCACGTCGCATTTTACTTGTATGTACCATAACATTACATCGATCGGAATGATACTGTGCTACTATACTGACTAAGCAATGACTAAGCAACTCATGTGCTGCTTTTGATGCAGCCTTGTTTTCACTGTTTTGCTGCAATGCTCAACCAAATAAATACCAGAAAAATTGTAGGACACTGTTGACATGGTACACTACAAATGCTACTGCAATGTCAAGGCCTTTTAGGTACAAATAGAGTCAATATTAATTAAATTTTATAAATCTGTTGAAATCTGCACTTTCTTTGGCACTAGAGCTTTGTGAATTGTTATTCTGCTTATTCCTTATTCATGTGTTGTAAAATGATTCATTGTAGGTACACAAGAAATTTTCAGTAATTTATTTACAGCCATTTGGGTAATTGTTGGCAGTAACTCAGCTTTTTTCAATCAATTAAGAAATATGGACTTCGGTAGAAATTTGAGTGCTCTATTTTGTATCTCATGAAGTACTGCATGGATTGAGATGGTTATAGAGGGAAAGTTGTACTATTTATTGAGGGCTATCAACTCCTGTAATTACATTTGGACAACATTTAATGTATGGTGAGTTATGGATGAAACAAAGGGTAGACCAGTGCTTTTTGAGACTCAAAATGATATTGTCACATTATGGCATCAAATGAGCTCCTACGAAGGACGTTTTAGGGAGAAAGTTGTTCATTTTTTCAAGGGCTAGAAGTACATATACCATGTTTTTCTTTATTTTTGTTCTTTGAGCCAACAGGACAGCTGGATTACATTTGTCTGCATTGGAATCAACATATCACAAGAATCATATGTGTTGGCTCAAAGAACAAAAATAAAGAAAAACACGGTATATGTACTTCTAGCCCTTGAAAAAATGAACAACTTTCTCCCTAAAATGTCCTTCGTAGGAGCTCATTTGATGCCATAATGTGACAATATCATTTTGAGTCTCAAAAAGCACTGGTCTACCCTTTGTTTCATCCATAACTCACCATACATTAAATGTTGTCCAAATGTAATTACAGGAGTTGATAGCCCTCAATAAATAGTACAACTTTCCCTCTATAACCATCTCAATCCATGCAGTACTTCATGAGATACAAAATAGAGCACTCAAATTTCTACCAAGTCCATATTTCTTATTGCTGTTTTCAAAATGCATGACATTTTTTGAAATAAATAAATCTTTCAAAGAACGAAGGACCATAATCATGGGAAATTTTCCATATATGGTAGCACTGTGAACTGGACAGTGAATGCGAACCCTTTCCCATTGTTGTGGTTACTGTAGCCCCCTGTGTACAATGTCAATAAAAGAATTGCTGAACATGTTGTAGAGGGCAGGGTCCCTCTATACACGAAAACCCGACATATACGACACAACCCGAATCTGCACAAAGACCTATAACGAACCCAATCGAAATACGTACCAAAATCCACCGAACCTGGATCCAGACCCGATCTGCAACACAGTGCGACACTCAACCCAATTGTATATGTTCTCATCGTGACGATCATCGACACTGGTTCACTCCTATACTACAGTTCCTATCACGTTTCGTTGTAGAGATCCATATCTCTGTGAGCACGTATTCTTCTACTTTCCTTCATCCTTCTTCCTTCTGCATTCCCCTCCATTCATTAGATTCCATTTTCTTAGTACACTCCCTTTTATAGATACTATACAGTACCTATATAGTGTTTTGTGTACATACATACAAACAAGCTGAGTTTTGGGTTTTCACCCCAACGACAAGAACTTGCACACCCTGAATCTGCACCTACAAAGGCTGCGTTCACCACATCTGGAGCTGTTACGGATCGCTTCTGCAGCGGGCTCCGGCAACAATCAACTTAACAGGGGGACGGTTTCCAGAGGGAAGAACAGCAGTTTCATTGGTAGATAACACTGCTACAAGGGGGGAGATTCGTGGTCTAAAGTCATTGCAAGCTGTGGGGGTTACCCAAGACAAGGGGGTCTGCCCCAAGAACCAGACTAAACGTAAAGAAAGGAAAAGAAGAAAAAGTCCGAACCAACAACAAGAACAGTATATATAGTGACTGGTCTTAAGGGGAGGTAAATAGAAATACAACCATGAAGCCACAACATGTCCAACTCTACCATGTGTTCACCATGAGGCATACATGAGGCATCCTCATGTCGATGTTCTCGCGATCCAACTGGAGGCCCGGGTGTCATTGAGGATAGAAGAGGTCCAGATGACTCGGATGATTTGTCATCGGATCATGTGACATGCAGAATTGCCAATTCGGGGTCTACACTTGCTGTAACAGGCAAGTGCGCAGTTTGGCAAGTGCATTGCACGGTCGGGTTGAAGATGGGTATCGTCCAGTATGGGGCTGGTGATAAGAGTGTCTTGAGGTAGCGTGGATATAGCGGCAAGGTTGGTATGAAAGAAAATGAAGGAATGTGTGGAGGAAAAAACCAACTGGGACAGTGGGCTAGTTGAGGTCAGACATGTGAACAGCATCAGCTGTACCGGATGACGATGTGACGGCGAGTTCTGTTGTAGACCCGAATGGGAATCTACGGAAAGGGTTGATCAGCTAATAAGTGATCAGAGGAATTTAGTTTCTATAGTGTCTAGTCAATCCAACCCGAATCCGGGGTTCTGGATCAGAGGGGAAGTGAAGGGAGTAGTGTTGCTAAAGTTCGGTTCGGTCCGGTTTTTCGACTTTTTTTGGAAAACCGGAACCGAAACTGTTGGTTCGGTTCAGCCAAATGCCGGACCGGAACTGGAACCGCGTCGAACGGTTTCAACGCGTTCGGTCTGCGTTCGAACGCGGTTCGAACCGCGAACCAACCTCCAAATCTCCTCGTGAAGACCAGGCACACATCAATTGATGTGGCGCTGGGTTTCACGAGGGAAGCAGGAGGTGGGATGGGAGGTGGGGTGGTTGTAGCTTCAGGCTGGGGCATCTTCGGGCCCGGTACGGTGCATTGGCGGGTGGATGGAGGCGGGATGGTCGAAGGCGTGGACCGTGCCTGTCTGCGGTGGTGGGGAAAATTCGACAGCAAACGAAAAAAGACTTACCTGGCGACCGGGGTGGGTGCACCACTCTCCCGGCCAGTTCTCTCGCTTTCCGCAGCCAGTTCTCTCGCTTTCCGCGTTTTTTTTGTGCGTGGTTGTTGCCGTTGTTGGGCCTTTCCGCGTCCTTCTTCATCGTTGCCATGCCGAATTCCTCGCAAACGACGTCTGCGCATCTGTTGACGCATCAGCCCGGGTTTGCGAGGTGTGTGGTTAGCAAGTTGTCGATGGGTTAAAGCTAGCGTACGTACCTGGGCTGGTAGGTGGGCGCACCACCCTACCAGCCTTCAACTTCCCTGTTGTTGTTGTTGTTGTTGTTGTTGTTGTTGTTGTCGTGTTGGTGTTGGTGTTGTAGGCGGCAGTGGTCACGATCATCCGCGTTTGAGGTGGCAGGTTGCTGCTGCCGCCGGTGTTGCTCTGCTGCTGCTGCTGCTGTTGCGGTTGCTGTCGCTGGGGATCATTTGGCCGTCGTCGTCGTCGTCGCTGTCGTCGTCATCGGGGTGGTGGCATTGGTGGTGTTGCCACTGCCGTTGCTGCTGCTGCCGCTGCTGCCATCGATTCACTCTGACTCGCGTTGGAACGCGAGGGAGGTTGTTGGGTGAAGTCGACCGTTGGAGAGGTGCCGATGGGCTAGCAGGGAGTCCTCTAGCTCAATCGCTAAGCTCGAGTCACTAAGATCAATCCTAATCCTACTGACTACCAAACAGAGCTATCTACTGAATCCAACCGTGGGAAGGTCACGTGATCTACCAGATCTCCCTACCACATGTCCCCTCCTCCAAAATGGCAGCGTCCCCGCTGCCAGCGAAAGAGAAAAGAGGGAGACAGAAAGACAAGAAGAGAGATGGAAAGGAATAACAAAAATGGAAAAGAAATGGACAAGAGTCATATAGGGAAAGCAATGGGAAAAAAGAAGAATATTAAAAATGCCTATCTTGGCTTCTTCCAACCTAGGGCCTGGAGAGCTCTACTCAAGTCTGAGAGACGAGGGTCCTGGTCCCAGTCGAGACAGGTAGATCTCGGGGCAGTTGGGTATGTCGTGTGGAAAGGCTTCATGAAGATGGGTCGGCCAGGTGCGATGCCAGATGGGTGGGATCGTGTGAATGCTGGACCAGGTGGTCTTGTGTATATGCAGCGAGCTCGAGGGCGTGCGTGGCGTTGTCGAATACGACGTTGAAGGGTGGCGAAGGGCCGTCAGTTGTCGGAGAAGAGTCCTGAAAGGTCGCGAGGTGGGTATTTGGCTGGGAAAACGGGGCAAAGTGGGATCGTCGTGGCGTCTTCAGCCCAGTCGAACCGCGTAGGTTGTGCTGGCATAGACGTTGGGGCGGGGTTGGGCACACAAACGGAGCCGTCCACGGTCTCCTCTTGGTCCGTCTCGTCGTCGCCTCGGCGCATGCCCCCGTTCGTCTTTGGGGCGGCCTCGCTCGTCTCGCCTCCTCTTGGTGTCGTTGTCTCCTCTTTCTTCGTGCTGTCTCCTTCCCTCTCATTCCTTTCGTTCGCGTACACGCCGGTTCGTGTTTCGACATCGCTTGGCTTTGGGGGTCGCATTGGCGACGTCTGGACGGCGACGTTGTGTCTTTGGGCTTGCGTGGGCGTGGACTGACTGGGCACTGGTGCCGGCGTGGTGGATTCACGGTCTGAGACGCGTATGGATGCGTTTTGTAGCGGGGGTGTTGATTCTTGAGCAGGTGGGCTTGTTGGGACACGCTGGGACGCGTTTCTGTGCATGAACGGGGCCGTTTGGGTGGGCATTGGGACATGGAAGGCGTCGCGTTCAGTGTTGGGCGACGGGGAATGTGCTGGGACGTGTGGGGCCGTTCTCGTCGCGTGTGTGTGGGCTGGTACTTCGATACGCGGTGGTTCTGATGACGTGGCACGTCCTGGTGCAGCGGGGGTCGTTTTTGGCGAGGGTGGGTAAGCTGGAGCTTGCTGAGACGCGTTTCCGCGTGCGCGTGGGGCCGTGTGAGCGTTCTTATGTGCACTGGGTGCCGGTGGATGCGCTTGCGGCTCGTCCGTTTGTACTGACGCGAACACGAAGGTGTGTGGGGTCGTTTGGGCTGACTTTGACGCGTGGCGCGTAGTTTTCGGTGTGGGGGCACAGGTGGGGGCCGGTGATATGTAGACTTGCGGCGTCGTTGACGCAGACGCGTGGATGGACAGTTCTGTCTGGGTCGACGTGTGGTGTGTCGTTTTCGGAGTGAGCGGGTGAGCTGGGGTTCTGGTTGCGGCTGAGCCGATGGACAGCGTTGTCTGTATGCTTGTAGCAGTGTAGGTGAGTGCCATTTGGGTCGACGTGGATGCGTAGATGGGCCGATTATGTTGGGTTGGCGGTTCCGTTTGTGTTGTTGCTGATATTTTCACTAGCGGTGTGCTGGTTTGCACGGTGTCAGGCGATTGGCAGGCTGCATCCGAACAGCCATCGTTGTACCCTTCGGTATAGCCGTCGTATTGGCCAAAGTCCTTGCCATCCTCATACCCTGCTTCGTATCCTACCAATCGGCCATCGTTGTAGGCTCTTCGTTGGTCTTCATCTGCTTTCACGGCTCTTTTGGATGCTTGTTCGGCTGTTGTCAATTGTCCAAGAGCAAATGCGATCTCGAAAAATTCTTTTAAGGCATTGGCCTTGTCGAATGAAGCGTCGAACTCGTTGACGGCAGCTTTGCGGATGTTATCTTTATATTCGACCGTGTATTTGTCTATCGTAGTCGATTCGCTAAGTGTGGTAGCTCGAGTTGGCTTGACATGGTGTGCGGCTTTTGCTTTCTTTGTAGCAGCTTTTTTGTTGCTGGGGCCTGGCATGTCGATTGCGAAAAGTAAGAGAGCTGGGATGCAAATGTGAAACGCGAGGACGCAGGGTGTAAAACGCGGAGACGCAGGCACGAAACCTTAGAGACGCAGAGAGGCAAAGACGCAAAACGCGGGAACGCAAAATCACTGAAACGCTAAGACGCTGGACGCTGAGACACTAAGATACTGAGACAAAAGCACCAAAGAGACTTGGGATGCAACAAGAAAGCAGGAGCAGGCGTGTTAAAGGTCGAATCACGCTCTCATCACCACGATGGAGAGGTGCCGATGGGCTAGCAGGGAGTCCTCTAGCTCAATCGCTAAGCTCGAGTCACTAAGATCAATCCTAATCCTACTGACTACCAAACAGAGCTATCTACTGAATCCAACCGTGGGAAGGTCACGTGATCTACCAGATCTCCCTACCACACCGTGGGCGCCTTATTTATGTGGTCAAGGTGGGCCCTGTGGGGCTGTTCTATGTAAAAAAATGTCAGTAAAATATGAAATAAAGTCATTACTCACCGTGGTTGTTGAGTAACGTTAGTGTTGAGTCGAACTTGAAGTTGCGCGCGAGTATGTTTAAGGTCACATGACCTAAGTTCACGCGACTGCATAGAAAAAAATGTGAAGGATTAAGTAAATGAGTATCTACGTAGGTAACTATACATTACGGTTCGCGGTTTGAACCGCATGTCAGTGCCAGAACCGCAAACTTAACCAGCGGTTCGGTTCAGCCAAATGGCTGAACCAGAACCGAACTTCCGGTTCGGTTCGCGGTTCAAACCAGGTTCGGATCGGTTCCGAACCGAACTTCGGCATCACTAGAAGGGAGTGGAGTACGAAGACTAATATGGGGACGATACGAAGCAAGGACTAAGAAATAGAACTGAAGGGGAGCGATAACCTGTATTTTCTATATGATGGGATGTAATATATGGTTGTAGTATAAGGGTACATCTTTTATACTACTGGGAGAGATCCTGTGCTCTAGTAACTATGTACTACAACCGAAGGCTGTAACTGATAGGAGAGGAGTGGAGCGGAGTATAGGAGGAATGATGCTATGTACTAAGTAACGGGAAACGAAGATATATCATATGTAACTATATACGTACTGATTCCGGGTCGTTAGAGACATCGCATCTTGAGTATGAACGATTCCGGAGGCGGAATCCGGAGCGGAATTGACGGAGAGGACCGGAATCGGACGGAATCGACGATACGTGAATGGGAATGGACGGGGACGAAGTGGGATATGAAGAGGATTCGGGTCCAGAGGGCCCAGAGCCTCTACATCCGGTCAGGACTCAGATAGAGACCATCCCTGGTCGATCCATATGAAATAACGAAGATACCGGGGTCGTGGGAATAAATGAGCGGATGCAATGTCAAAAACGGACGGAAACGGGAGTACAACGTGAGCGGAGTTGAAGCTGGCAGGTATCGAAGCGTCGGGAGGCAGTGGTCCGGAGCTACTGAAAGAGGGTGGGGCGAAATGGCTGGATAAAGGAACAATGGCCACGTGACGGGGCAACAAATACAAACAAGAAAACTTTTCAACGCGACTTCAACCATCTCGACAACATCCTCAACAAGCCCAACAAACCCAACAAACACCAACACCAACACCAGATGTCGACAGAATACGACAATTTCCTCAACAATCTCGATGCGGAAACGTGGCAAGATTTCGAGAGCGCCGTGGCCGAGTTACTAGAAGTCGACGTGGCTGGAATCGATATCATACGTGACGGATTCGAGAACGAAGCACGGCAATGGGTGGTGAGACGACGACGGGCCATGGTAAGAGATCCCGTTCCTGTAAACGGCACGGACTAATGATACCCGGCAGCGGAACTACAGGGGAATCTTGACGGAAATCCGGGACAACGGAATCGACGTGACGGAACCGAGGGATTTCTCGATGGGCGGAGAGATGGTGGTGGAGGTCGAGGAATGGTTGCGGAGCTGGGAAAACTACGAACGGGAACGGAAAGAGGCGAGGCGTCGGGAAGCTGTACGGTTGCAGGAGGAAAAGGAGGAGGAAGCGAGGAAACAATGGGTCGAGCGGCAACGGGCGGAGGAATCGCGTCAGTACGAAGAGGAGATGAATAGGAGGTGGAAGCGGAGAAGCGGATCGAGGAGGCGGAAAGGGCGAAGGCGGCAGAGGCAGCAAAAAGGGAGGCTGATGCAGCCGCGGAAAGGGACCGGGAGGAGGCTGCACAAACCAGCTATCACGGAAGCGAGGACGAGGAGGGCACCTGGTCCGATCAGCAACTATGAAAATACGAGCGGCTTCAAGCACTCAACGCGATCAAACACAAAAAGCTCAACCGGGATAAGAGGGTCAACCGGGACGACGAGACCGTTCACGGGGACTACAACAGCGGCAAAAATTTCTCGAATGCGAGCAGGAACGAGGACGCAGAACCGAAGGGAAAGATTCCGGGGGTAAGTGATATCTCACGGACTCGTATATCCGTGGTGCCTAACTAATCCGTAGTACATGCAGTCGTTCCGGATCCGGCAATGCGATGCGTGCGTGACCGCCAATGCAGTTTGTCGCGGAATCGAGGGGTACGCGTGCGATCGATGCAAAAGGCTTAAACGACATTGCGGGTTATCGACAAAGGGACCGGCCACCGGATCTGGAAAAGCGGAAAGGAAAGGGAAGGCGAAGGCGGGTAGTCCAAAGAGGAAAATCATCGCGAAGAAAATACCAAAGCCCGTGAGGAAGCCTAGATTGTGGACCGGAGAGGCGTCGACGAGTAAGCGGATGTTGACCGACGTCGAACCGGATACGGAATTGGAGCGGGACGAAGGGAGACGAGGAAATCCATTCAAGCACCCGTGGATCGGAGCCGGAATCAATGACCATGTCTGGGCAGTGCGCAAGATGGCGACGGAAACGCAGAGGGAGATATCGACGATCGCGGACGGCCTCTCGGAGTACGTTGCGGAGGTCCATTCGAAGCTAACCCGTTGGACAAAGGAGCTGAACCAACTACGCGCGAACCAAGCCCATATCTTTGGCCAACTCGACATCATCGACACAAAACTCGACGAAAGGAGAAGGGAGTAGAAGGGAAATGGACGGAAAAGGAGGGGAAACAAACCGCAGGACAATGTACATAAAAATAAAATGAGTACATAATAAAATCTATAACGGAAAGGGAGAAACGGGTAACTACATAAGCCAGAATCTGGAGGTTGAGGTGGAGGGCGGGACCGGAATACAACGGACACGGAATGGGATCGAAACAAATGGGAAACAAAGAAAACTATAAACGGAAACGAAAATATAAATAAGTGGAGGCCGGGAGCGTGAACGGAAAGCGGAACGGAGGACGAAAACGCAAAAATGGGTGACGGAAACGGGTCTATATCCCCACAAGAGTTTCTGAAAGAAGGTCGGAGGCGGAACGACAAGAGGAGGCGGAGAACTTCTTGCAAACATTCGAGCGAGGTGTCGAGGGGGTGGAGGTCCAAAATGCGATGACAAAGTAGAATGAAGACGGAAACGAGGAACAATAAAAATTTGAGAACCGGAGTGCCGACACCAACACGATCCCATATAACGGGTGTGCCACGTGACGGGTCTAAAAATGATGGGGTGCCCCAAGCGGGCGAAGACAGAACCGACAACGATACGGGAGCGGAAACGATGAGGGGAACCAGGAACGAAGGGGTCGACATAACGGAATCAGAACCAGAATCGAAATCAAATACAAGGGGTGGAATGGAGTCCGGAATGGGAACGGGTACGGAATACTCAACCAAAGTTGACGGAATCCCGATAGATGGTGACGGAGGACAATATGGCGGCAATATCGGGGACGGAATGTCTATTTCTGGAGAATCCGAGGACAATGGGAGCGGGTCCAGTACGAGTTCATGGACGGAAACCGGAGGGGATGAAACCGGAGACGATGGGGACGAAATAGGAAACGAATTGGATAAATCGGTGACCAGCATCGATAAATCGGGAATGGGATCGGACGGGGACGACACGGGACTGGACGACAATACCTGTAAACAAATGACGGTCTCGACGGGCACCGGAATAAATGGGTACGGAATATGTGATGAAGGGGACGGAGTATATGTAGGACCGGAATGAACGTGGGCGACGGAACGAACGACGGTGGGCGGGATCGAGGTCAGAATCGGGACCGGAGATGACAAAGCTATGATGGGTGGGGGACTGGGACCGGAATCGGGACTAGAGATGGTAACGGCAAGGGAAGGGGATTTCAGAACAGAGCGACAACCGGAAAGCAGGAATAAGGCGGCATCGTGGAAAACGTCGAGCGGGTACGGATCGTCGTGGTAATGGTCAGGATGAAGGTAATGGAGGCGTTCTTCAATACGTAGATGAAGGTCTGAGTCGAATCCGTTGGCAAAGTATGTGTTCCGTTGCTTATCCGATAGACGGCCGTTGTCAAACAAGACACCGGAAATGCGTATGAAATCCCGGAAATATTGTCCTAAGTCCACTTTGTTCTCTATACCGTAAGCCGATTGTTGTCGTGTAAGTTGATCGAGATCCGAGATTGTATACCGGATGGAATCCGTAGCACCGGGATAAAAGTCGAAGATGGCACATTGGAAAGCGATGAAGTCTTTAGTGGAGGCGGTGGGAAGTGTCGACCAGAGTTCGTAATCGTTGTTGTTGAGGTACCGTAGCATGTAGCGAATCTTCAAAGCGTCCGTGAGTCCACAATCGGAACCGAGTATGTCGATTTCGTTGAAGAAGCGGGGGAGGTCGAGTTCGTTTCCGTCGAATGTCGGGGCTGAGGGATCACCTCGGAGAGGCATGAATCCGTATGTCATATTGGGAATGTCTAAGAATGTCTAAATCGGGATGCGGGTCGGAAAGCGGGTCGGGTCGAGGAGGTTCGAGGTCGAGGTCGAAGTCGTAAGTGGAACTAAATAACTAGAGTCGGGTAGAAGAGGGAAACGTCATGAAAGTCAAAGCCGACCGTGGGGAGGGTATGAAAAGACAAAAGAAATAAACTCCTCGCGGTGGGCTCCAGTTGTGATGGCGAGTTCTGTTGTAGACCCGAATGGGAATCTACGGAAAGGGTTGATCAGCTAAGAAGTGATCAGAGGAATTTAGTTTCTATAGTGTCTAGTCAATCCAACCCGAATCCGGGGTTCCGGATCAGAGGGGAAGTGAAGGGAGTGGAGTACGAAGACTAATATGGGGACGATACGAAGCGAGGACTAAGAAATAGAACTGAAGGGGAGCGATAACCTGTATTTTCTATATGATGGGATGTAATATATGGTTGTAGTATAAGGGTACATCTTTTATACTACTGGGAGAGATCCTGTGCTCTAGTAACTATGTACTACAACTGAAGGCTGTAACTGATAGGAGAGGAGTGGAGCGGAGTATAGGAGGAATGATGCTATGTACTAAGTAACGGGAAACGAAGATATATCATATGTAACTATATACGTACTGATTCCGGGTCGTTAGAGACATCGCATCTTGAGTATGAACGATTCCGGAGGCGGAATCCAGACCGGAATCGATGGAGAGGACCGGAATCGGACGGAATCGACGATACGTGAATGGGAATGGACGGGGACGAAGTGGGATATGAAGAGGATTCGGGTCCAGAGGGCCCGGAGCCTCTACAACGATGTCTGTGTCAATGACGTATTGAGGGGTGATGTCTTGTCCTGTCTGTGGAACAATGCGGTCCACCTGATGTCGGTATTCGTCCAAGAAAGGATAATGTTGTAAATGAGTGTGGGAGGTATCAAGATTATAGATGGAAAAGGATAAATGAATGTGGGTCCAGGTTTCGAGTCATGGCATAAGTGACAAGCTGTGGGAACAAGTCATCGGGTACTGCATTGAAGCAGTGTCATGCGAACAATATACGATAGGGGTTGGTTCACTGTTTGGGAAGTCGTATGGTCTGTGGTCAAAGTCCAAAAGAGTACGCTCCGGCAATGGTCGGATTAGAGAGAACAGTGAAATGTCTTGTGCTCGGGGATTGTTCAGAGTTCGCATGCAGGTGAGGAATGTCGTCGGATCGTCAGGGAGGATAATGGTAGGCACAGGGTATCAATATGGAAACCAAATATCCGAGAATGGCAATTGTCAATTACGTGTCGATATATTGTCAAGGTGGAAGTCGGATGTATCAATGGTGGAAGGGCGTCTATGCCAAAGATAGATCATGACAATGTAGAAACCGATCAGGAAGGTGATGGCAATGCTGCCAATAACAATTACAGTGATGAGCTGTGTCGGGAGTACAGCCATTGTGATCGGTTTGTCGTGGGATAGAGTAAACAAGATATTGAAGGGAAAAGACAATGTCGGTGACGTCTGTCAGCAAGGAGACTATTCGGGTACAACAAGGTCACGTGGGATATGTCCATGGTCGGTCTGGATTGTTCTAGAAGAAGGGACAAAAAGAGAACAAGAATAAGAAAATACAAGGATGTCCAAATGAAAAATGAAGACAAAGGACAAAATGAAATGAAAAAGGAAGGTTTGCAGTGCAGAATCATCATGGTGGGTATCGGAATGGGCATCGGGGTTGGAAGCGGAGTTGGAAACGTAACAGGAGCCCACCGCGAGGATCTGTCAGCTCACTTCACTCTCCTTGTATTTTCTATACCCTGTTTGCCATTTTTGGCATAAAAACCCTCCTTTTCGGCTGCAAAAAAGATTTCCTGCGCCTCGTCGTCGCCTCGTAGCTTTAAAAAGCTTCCTGAAGATGTTATCCACCCTCTACTTGCTTCTGTGTAGGTTTCTCACACCTCACCGATCGCAGCCATTCCCCCTCGCAAGTCCCAGAGCCAGTGACATGTCACATGCCAATGAAACCGACTTTCATTTATTGTCCATTTTCCTCAGCTTCGGTCTCTCTTTTTCTTATGTTCTCCTGTATTACATCACCATCTACTTCCATTCCTTTGTTTTCTGCCCAACTTCCGCCTCCAAAGACCCCAAAAACGACAAAAATCTGCCAAGTGTTGCACAAGTACCCGAAATGAGTCGGGTTCAAGTAGAAGAACTACACATTGGATTAGCTGAAAAAGAGAAGCAAGGTGAAGGCTTATGTGCCTGTGGACAAAAGTACGTACTGGTTAGTTGTTACAGAGGGTCCCGCATGGGTAAGCATATCCAAACCCGTCGAACCCGCCGCCAACCTGTTCCGCTGTAGATGCAGGTTCTTGGTGGCTTCGGAACTATATAAAGAAATAAGATCCTAACCAGAGGGTGTCAGCGTAGAAGTGACTGGATAAGTCAGTGTCGGGAATAGTAGTAAAAGGAAGGGAATGTTAGTAAAAGTAAAGCTGCCACGTAAAACTGGACTAATAACGACGAATCCGGTGATGAACGGAGTAAAAACGGACAAATAATAAAGAACCCGACGATGCCGACAATGTCGGGTACGGCGGGTCAGGTCGGGTCGGGTCGGGTCGGAAACAATGAATGAATATACGGAAACAACGATAAAGACGACGAAGTGGACTATAAAAAGCTAAGGGTCTACATGGACGAGCATTTGAAGGGATTAAAAGGTGATTCTGACTAAAGGGAAACGGGGACTAAGGGTATCTTTTTTTTGTACGGTCGTCGGGGACCGTTTTTATAGTACATGAGTGTGTAGCTACTTTCGGACATGTCTACTTCGGCCGATAGAAACTACAAAGAAACACTGGAATGGGGAAGTGGAAAGGGGGGTTGCAAAGCAACGAAGACAGGAAAGTGGAGGGGAAAACGAATATCCATGAAAAAGATTGGAAAAGTCCTACATACCTCCGAAAGGACGAGGGGATGCATAAATAAGGTAAATCCGAAGTCGGGGATTGAGTCCGAAGAGACCCATCTCCTGGAATTGGAACTCCGAGGCGTTTGAGGCTGCCGGATTTAGTCCGAAAGGGGCTGTGATGAAGCGGCATACGTCGGGTTACGTCGGTCACCTCGGGTCACGTCACATCGGGTTATGTCGGGTTCGAATGCGAGTTGAATGGAGGCAGCGGGTTTGTCCGGATTCATGATATATCGACGATACGGTCTCAGAGGGACGTCGACCCTCTACACCGCTGCCACCAGACAACGCTTGGACACCCCCTCACACCCCCTCTAAACTCAACAGAACTACGTACGTGGATTCGATATGCCAGATGCAGCCCATGCGGCCGCTTTCCATTGTCTCGGATTACCAACAATGCGCAGCGCCCCATCATGGTGACACCCCACCTGGCACACCCACATTTGACGTCCAATGCCCCCATTTCGTGTCCCAACAGCCCCCGTTTGCCGCCAACGTCCCAGACGAGCCATTCCCACCCCATTTTGACGAACCAGACATGCCATGTCACCAATCGCAAACCTGTGTATCCAGGCCACCAACCGCATCACCACGCATCTACCCCCCACGAACCACCTTGTCCACATCCGTATATGCCCCAGCACACCCCCGCACGATGACGTCACCGCAGCACGTCCAGCCCTGTGACCCACAAGCCCCAGAATACATACCCACGTCTCCCTGCCTCCCTCCACACCATGGACCCTTGCCCACACACTCGTACACTCCCCCGTTTGCCTCTAGGGCCCTTGATGCGCTGTTGCTGTGTGTAAATGGCAACACGGCTGCCTGCCACGTCACCTCGCTTCGTGCCTCAGCCAAGTCGACATCCCCAGAACCCCACACACCTCCGTTCAACGTCCCACGTCCCCGTCTCGCATCCCAATACCCTCCGTTCGCCTTCGCCGTCCCAAACGAGCAAATCCGGCCCCGGTTTGGACACCCCGCCAACGTGCCACGTCACCATCAACGAACTTGCGCACCCAGTCTGGCTCCCATGTCCCCACGCATCCTACATCCACAGACCACGTTTTATGCATCTGTACAGGCCCCGGTGTAGAGATTGATATCTCTCTGTGTGCGTATTCTCTTATTTTCTATTGTTACAGTTTACCTTATCTTCTTTACAATCCCACTTCACCATTTCTTCACCACAGTCCATTTATAGATACTATACAGTACCTATATAGTGGCTTGTGTACATAGTTACAAACAAGAAGAGTTTTGGGTTTTGACCCCAGTGACAACGATCTCACACACCCCGAATCCGCGCCTACCCAGGCAGCGTTCACCACACCGGCACCCTCACACACGTCGTCGTTGCCATGGTGGACCCAGTCCGTCGAGTCCCAGGCCCTACAACATCAGAAATGCAACCCCGCATCTCTCGCGTCCCCCCGGCTTTGTACCACCCCGCAGACCATCCCCTATGCATTCGTACAGCCCCCCATGCACCTCAAACATCCCAAACAATTCAGTCCCACGCATTTACAGCGATCCGACTGCGTTCCAGGTCACCCAGCCTCGCGACTCCGCGTATTCGACATCCCCAGCCTATACCACTTCTGTTGGATCACCCGATGCGTCGTACCGTGTGCCAGAGCCCTACACTGTCCATTGCGAGCCCACACAGACCATCCCCGCCGTTATCGAGTCCCCAACCGCGTCTCACGTCACCCAGCCTCATGACCACACATATTTGACATTCCCAGCCCCTCACGTGTTCATTGGACCACCCACCAGTTCGTACAGGCCCTCATTTGCCTCAAACGCCCCAGACAAGCAGGTCCCCCACGTTTATAGCAATCCAGCCACCTCCCACGTCACCCGGCCTTGTGACCCCGCATATTGGACATCTCCGGCATCTACCACCTCCGTAGGATCACCCACGCCCACGCACCATGCACCAGGGACCCACATCGCAAGTCCTGAGCCAATACAGGCCGCATCCGCCATGTTTGAGCCCCCTTGGATTCACCACGTCATCCTGCCTCAGGCCCCCATTTACTCGACATCCCCAGCTGCTCATGCCTTTGTAGAACCCACTGCCGCCTCGTACCATGTCCCAGACACCCACACCGTCTTTCCCAAGCGTATACAGGCCGCCTCCACCGTTAGTGAGTCCCCAAACGCATCCCACGTCACCCCACTGCATGCCCCTGCCTATTTGACATCCCTGGCTATCCACGCATCCAACAGACCACCCACGACCTCATACCGCATCTCAGACCCCCACATGACCAGTCCCGAGCCAATACAGGCCGCACCTGCCGTTATCAAAGCCCCAACGCCATCCCACGCCAACCCGCCTTGTGCCTCCACCAACTCGACATACCCAACCTCTAGCACTTTCATTGGACCAACCCCTGCCTCGCTCAACCTTCCAGGGAACCATACCACTGTCCAGGACCACGTACAAGCCGCCCCCACTGTTATTGAGACCTCACCGCCATCCCCCACGCATTCCACCAGCCACGACCAATGACGACCATGCACACCAGCCCCCACACCTTCATTCATGCACCCATGCCTCAGTACGCCCCTCTCCAGTCCCAAACAAAGTCCCCACACCCGACATCGACCTCACCTTCATCTGTCCGCCCCCGATACCCATCTTCTCAGAGCCCCGTGTGGCCAGAAGATTCACTGAGCACCACTGTTTCTATCGTTTCACAGCCATTACTGACTGACCGCAACTACATCCATCCTCTCGGAGCCCCGTGTGGCCAGAGGATCACCCGAACAACATCGCCCCTGCCTCCCCAGTCCCCATCCTCAATACCCGACGAGCCGATATTTGTAGGATATCATTGTGTCCAACCAACGTCACCTCCACCTTCATCACCTCTGACCCCAATACCCATCTCTATCTTAGTTGAGGCACTTCTCAGGCTCAAGCCCAACGAGTCCCCTTTCGCCAACGAAGTACTGCCAGAAATGTCAATTGTTACCGACCTAGTTATGTTCGCCATCAGGGCCACCCGGAAGCTAGAGCAGGAGATGTTAGAGAGGTTAGAGAACTTGGAGAAAAGGTTTTTGGTTTGAGAATCTGTTGCTTCTTTTTATTTCAAGTATTTTCCCACCCACTTCCATTCCCTCCCTTTTTTATTATTTCTTTATTATCCTTGTGTTTATGACTGAGGGCAGTCATTATTAGAGTCCCCTGTGGATGTAGAGATCCATATCTCTGTGAGTACGTATTCTTCTACTTTCCTTCATCCTTCTTCCTTCTGCATTCCCCTCCATTCATTAGATTCCATTTTCTTAGTACACTCCCTTTTATAGATACTATACAGTACCTATATAGTGTTTTGTGTACATACATACAAACAAGCTGAGTTTTGGGTTTTCACCCCAACGACAAGAACTTGCACACCCCGAATCCACGCCTACAAAGGCCACGTTCACCACATCATAGAGACACTGATCAGGTTGATATGTTTCAGTAGATTTGATGTTTACCACCTCTTCTCCTAACTAGCCTGTGCAGAACACCGCCTTGTTTAAGTACTATAAAATGTAGAGATAGTTGTACCAATAATACAAGTTGACTCTTCACCCCAAAATGCACAGAACTCTTTCATACTAAGTCTCTCATCACTTTCCGTTATCCCATAACAAACCCACCTTTACTATATCTAAAAACTCTCCATCAACTCCATGACCCAACCGAATCTGATTCCCAAATCAATCCGGAAACCAACCTGACCAATCGGATAGGTCCAATCCTCTCTGGTTCTCACTTACGTGACCTCGGATTCCCTACTTGCCACTCCTTTGATCACTTCTACTAGCTGATCACCCTTCATAGTAGATTCCCATTCGGATCTACAACCCCACTCGCCATCACAACTGGAGCCCACCATGATGAGTGGTTCCAGTACAAATAAACCCAGGTCCCCTATTGCTTCCTGACTCCGGTCACATACATGAACCCTTTGAGAAGAACTTTCGCTTTCCGTTAATGATCCGACAAACCAGGAGGAAGTATTATTTGACGTACCCGAGCACCTAGCTTTGCACACTGCTCTTCCACTTGTGTCAGGATCTGGCACCCCTTTATTTACTCCATCCAATAGTCCAGAACCTATCGATTTACCCCTTGAAATCCCGGTCATCCGCATCTCTTCGGACGAATCTTCTGAATTAAGCTCACCCCCACACCAACTTCGTCGTCTTTCGCTCAACAACAATCGGCTTCTGTTTCTAGTACTGTTCCATCTATCGTCCCATCTTCAATTTCATCTCCCGATCCTGTTCCAACATCTAGTATCATCTCATCTGCCTCCTCGACATCGTTATCCACGAATTTTAGTGTTCCGCCTCCCAATTTGTCAAATATTGTGATCTCGTCTCCTATAGTTTTTACATCATTGATTCCGGTTCCTGTTGTTCCCATCCCATCTACATCTACATCCTCGATCCCTGTTCCTACACCTGTCATGTCCACTACCCGACAAATGCCTGCACGTGGCCACACCACGGCTCCGACCTTTGACGGGAACCCGTTAAATCTTAAACGTTTCTTTGACAAAGTCAACCTCTTAGCAGACAAGGCCAAACTTGACAACAGGGGCAAAATTAAACATAGTCTTTGGTATGCCAGTATAGCCAACTTCGAGATTTGGGATTGTTTACTGACAGCGGCCGGTGCCGATTTTGATGATTTTTGAAAAGCGGTTATACAATTATATCCCAGTGCTGAGGACAATCGACGATATTCGGTCGTGGACCTTGATCAACTTACTATTACACAAGCCTGACATGGGATCCGTACCTGTGCAGAGTTGGGAGAATATTATAGAGAATTCTTCCCTATCGTGGGTTTCTTACTTGACAGGAAACGGATCTCAGAACGTGAACAAAATCTGGCATACGAGGCTGGATTCGACCCTGAGCTCAAACAGCAGGTTAAAATGAGGATGCAGTATAGCAAACCCGATCATTTCCACGACAATCGTTATGATTATCAAGAATTTCACAACTGTGCTCATTTCCTGTTGGCCAGAACCGCAGCTGACCAAGGATCCTTTACCTGATCCACGTATACTCATTGTGGTGGCGAGTTCTGTTGTAGACCCAGAAGAGGAATCTACGGAAAGTGGTGATCAGCTAAGAAGTGATCTGAGGAATTAGTTTCTTTAGGTCTAGTTAGTGTTGCCTAAAATCAGCTGGTCAGAAAAAGCTGATCCTGGTCCTGATTTTTTGGTGCACAACCAGCTTTCTTGCTGACTGGTATTTGGTAGCTATGGTCTATAGCTACCAAATACCAGTCAGCAAGAAAGCTGGTTGTGCACCAAAAAATCAGGACCAGGATCAGCTTTTTCTGACCAGCTGAGTTTAGGCAACACTAGGTCTAGTCAATCCAACCCGAATCCAGGGGTTCCGGAATCAGAGGAAGAGTGTGGGGAAAGGACGAAGAGTGGTGTAGACGATACGAAGAGTGGACTAAGAAATAGAACTGAAGTGCGCTGTAATAACCTGTATTTTCTATATGGTTTTGTAGTATAAATGTGCTACTTTTATACTACTGTGAGGGATCCTGTGCTGTAGTAACCATGTACTACAAGCAAAGGCTGTAAGTGATAGGGTGTTACAGATCGCTGTTCTTATGGCGGACTCTGGCAACAACAAACCAAACGAGGATGTAATAAGAAAGAAGCGAGTACAAACAAGGAAAAGGAGAGAGGAGTCTGGGTTTCTGGTAGTGGTCGAGGGAAGAGTAGCTAGACTAAACTTAAAGATTACTGACTATGAATGTCCATGATTATATACTAGTAAACGACTTTAGGGTCGGCTTCTTCGTCATGTGTGGTTGCGGGGAGGACGAGCTCCGAGATGAATGGCGTCTTGCTTGACTTCATGGTCGACGTGTTTTGGGGTGCCAACGTGGTGGCCAACGGCTGCGTTGTGGGTCTGGTGTCAGCAGACAACTGATCCGGTGATTGTGTTGTGCAGTGTTGTTAAGTGCCCGTATGAGCGTGTATGATGTATCGGCAGTGATCGGGTGATGAGGGTAATCATATGGATTAGGATACCATCGTCGATTGTCGTCAATGATGTTCTGAACCCAGGTTATGACGTTGTTTTGGGATGTGGAATCAGAGACGGGGTCGGAAGCGGGGGTTAAATCGGGGTGAAACGTAACAATACCCCTGGAACAAGGGGAATCGTCCCGATTAACCGGAGGGAACACGGAGTCATACACAGCAGCACAATCGATGAATTCGCGGTAAGGATTGATGGGTTCATCGGTGAACCAAACAGGAACAGTTGGGGGAACAGCAGGAGAGTGGGATGCGTGGAGTAGAAAGTTCGGGGGGCAAAGAAAAGATCAACGCCAAGATGAGCAATAGACAATGTAGGGTGGATGGAGCCGAAGGAAGAAGGGGACATTAAGTCGACGGCGAAACGGACATCTCGGTGACAAAGGTGACACTTCGAACGAGGGATACGAAAGCGAGGGGGAAGGAGATGATGATATGGGGAAGAAGGAAGATATACAGTGGAGGCAGACATGGGGGAGCGAAGGTAAGGAGTAAAGAGAAGAAAAGAAAAGAAAACAGACTACATATACAAAGAAGGAAGATTAGGGCAGGCAATTAATACACGAGGTGATCGGGATTAACGGGATGATCGTGGGTAAAAGAAGAAGGAAGAAGAGAGAAACGATGTGGGGTTGTAATGTCATATTCGTGTGAAAGGGCGGCGGAGGGGATTGGCGATGGAAGGCGATAACAATGGACGATCGGGAAAGCGTAAGGACAGAGTTTCTTGCGTGAGTTGAAATCGAGATTACTGAACCCAGTAGTGGCAGTAATCTGGGCAGGAGTGATGACGGGGGAAGAGATTTCGATGATGGATGTGATGGCATCAATGGGGGCGGTTTCATAGAGATATGCATGCGTGATGCCGGGAGGAAAGAGGTATTTGCGGAATTTGTGGTTTTTTGAACCGTCAAGGATGAGGGTGGCATTGTGTGGGTAAATAGTGAGCAGAATGGAAGAGGAAGAAAAAGGAGGGATGACGGAAGGGGGAAGAGTGAAAAGGGAGCGAAGAGATAACGAAGAGGGAGCACGGGGATGTAATTTATGGAAATCGTCGACGAGATCCTGGCAGTATGTAGTTTCAGATGTGGGGATCCAGGAATCTTCGTCGCGGGGATAGTCGAGCCAATGTACTAAATAATATAATTTGTTACGGCGTATGCGGGAATCAAGGATATGTTCTATTTCGTAATGATCGTCATTGTCGATAATTTCAGGAGGGGGTCGAAGATGGTATTTGTGTTGGATGGGGGAAGAAGGAGGTTGGAATGGAGAAAGGAGAGCAACGTTGAATACGGGGAAGATTTTCCAGGTTTTCAGTAACTTCAGTTTATATGACGATGAACCGATTTTGTTGAGAACGATGAAAGGACCGAATTTTTGATTGTCGAGTTTTTTGCTGGGACGATCTGTGGTTAAATTCTTTCCATTCAGCCAGACTTTATCACCAGGGGAAAAGATAATTTTCTTGACATGACTGTCATACCTATCCTTCATTGTCTGTCTTGTGACATCCGCAATTTCGCCAATTTTTTGTTGTATGCTCTTCATTCGCGTGATGAAATCATGGACAGCTTCATTTGCGATTGGAGTATGTGTATCGAGGTCAAGACCCATCCATGGATGTTGTCCTTGTGTCGCAAAGAAAGGAGAAGTCTTGATTGTGGATGATTCACGATTGGCTAATGCAAATTCTGCAAGGGCGAGCCAGTCGTGCCAGTCATCTTGTCGATAATTGGTGAAGAAACGAAGGAAGATTTCGAGTTCTTGGTTCATCCGTTCTGTTTGTCCATCAGCACGTGGATGATATGCTGTTGTGGGTCGTCCCATGATGCCGATCAACGAATATAATTCTGTGATGAATCGTGAGATGAAAACAGAACGGCAATCCGAGATGACGAAACATGGCATGCCAAAACGTTTGAAGACATGATCACAGAACAATCGTGCCCATCCTTCCGATGTCAATGTTGTGTTCGTGGCGATGAAGATTGGATGTTTTGATCGTTTTTCGACAACAACCAAAATGGCGTCAAAGCCATGTGATTCTGGTAGGGGACCAATCATATCGACGGAAATTGTATGCCAATTGTATGGCGGGACATCGTGGGGGAAAAGTTGTCCAAGTTGTTTCCCACGTCGTGGTTTGTTCTGTTGACACTCAGTACAACCATTAATATATCGTTCAACATCTTCCTGGATGGTTGGCCATGTCGTTGTTTGTGAAATCAATTCGATTGTTTTGTCACAGCCTGGGTGGCCTGCAATAGGATTATCGTGGTGTAACGAAATAATATTGTCATTCGTGGGAGACGTATGGAGTATTCATCGAATCGATTGTTCTGGTGGAATAAAAGTGAGTCAGGGAGACCAATCATACCTTTGTCGTCCATTTCTTTTGGTTTATGATCAACTTGTCATGATAGGAGATCGGCTTTCTTGTTTTGTGAACCCTTTCGATATAATAAACGGAAATTATAGTCCTGTAGGAATGCAATCCAACGAGCCTGTCGTCAGGTGAGATCTTGTGGTTTTCGATAATATTCTAAATTGCGATGATCGGTGTAAACATCAACTTGTTCTCTTGCGCCAAGGAGGAAATGACGCCATTCTTCGAAACTCCATATGATTGCGAGTAGTTCTTTGTCAAAGATTTGATAATTTCGTTCGGCTGGTGTCATTGTTGTCGACATATAGGCCACAGGGCGGAAAAGACCGTCAGGTTGTTCTTGGGATAAGATAGCACCGATTGCATAATCTGATGCATCGCACTCGATGGTGAATTTTTTGTCAGGGACGGGTAAGACGAGAATTGGATCAGTCGTTATGATGGTCTTCAGATGATCGAATGTGTTTTGCTGTTCTTCTGTCCAATCCCATTTTGCCTTTCCCATCAGTTTGTGTAACGGACTTGCAATCTGTGAGAAATTTTCAACAAAACGACGGTAAAAATTCAAGAAACCAATGAATCGCTGTAATTCAGTTTGATTTGTTGGGATGGGCCAATCAGTGATGGCATTGGTTTTGATTGGGTCCATTTGGACTTGACCATGTCCGACGATGAGTCCAAGGTAATCGACTTTTTCTTTATCGAATGTACATTTCTTTGGTTTCAGGAATAGATTATTTTCGCGGAAAATCTTCAATACTTGTTTCGTTCGCTTCTGGTTTTCTTCAAGGGACTTTGAGAAGATTAGGATGTCATCCATGTAGACCAACAACCATCCTTCACGTATTTCGTATTGGAAAATGTGGTTCATCAGTCGTTGGAATGTCGGTGGTGAGTTCTTCAGGCCAAAGAACATGACTGTTGGTTCGAATAAGCCTTTGGTGTCAAAAAGGCGGCTTTGTGTTCATCACCTTCCTTGATATGGACATTATTAAATCCCCATCGTACGTCAAGTTTCGTGAAGTATTTCGCATTGGCTAGTTGATTGATGATGTCGTTGATCACTGGTAATGGGTACTTGTCGTCAACCGTCCATGAGTTTAGCCAACGATAATCTTGTATCGGTCGTCGTTCGGCTGCATCCTTTTTTGATATGAAGAAAAAGGGAGAAGCGTACGGTGATTTCGATGGTTGAATTTGTCCTGTCTTCAGATTTCCATCAAGGAATTTGTCGAGATCTTGTTTCTCAAGTGGTGATAATGGATATAACTTGCAATCATGATGGTCTGGTGCATCTGGTTTCAGGGTAATCGCGTGGTCCTCCATTGTCTCTTCCATCACTTGGTCAAACCAAAGAGGTCGTTCCCAGACCACAGTATTGAACTCGGTCGACCGTATTGTTGATGGCTTGCCACAACCAGAAAGACATCGTGAGAATTTGATTTCGTTTTCGCACCAATCAATTTCTGGGTTATGTTTCTTGAGCCAATCATACCCAAGGAAAATGTCCATTTTCACCAATGTCGTTACTGCAAAATGAAGCAATTCCTGATGGTCACCCAGATGCATTTGCAATTTGCAATATTCCGTGATCTGTCCTGTTTTCAGTTGTGTTCCATCACTCATGTATGAGTTGAATGGGTTCAGATATGGTTTCGTCGGAATATTGTATGCTTTGACGTAACCAACATCAATGGCGCAAATGGTACAACCACAATCAATCAAGCCTGTCATGGGGTATTGTCATCCATCTTGTACGACAGAAACAAAGCCATGGACCAACAACGCCATACGAAGTTCGGAATCCTTTTGCGTTACCGCGCGTATTGGTTCTAATGTCCATGGTTCATGTGGTGAATCTTGTGGCATATTTTGTACCAACCATTGTACCGCTTCATTGATTGGCTGTCGATTGAGTGTTAGGACCAACCCTGGTGATATCTTTTCCATCCATTGTCCATAGATATCGAAGTCATGCAAAAGGTCGAGGGCGTAGCCCATCGTGGTTGAGCGAATGGTGACAATTGTCTCCATTGCGTTGAATTCTGACTTGACTGTTGTCTTCCTGTGTTCTGTTAAGGGAATCATTTTCTCTTCTTCGTCGTCCATAACATGGGTATCTTGCCACGTGTTACTTTCCTCTTTCGGCTCTAGTTTCGTTGTTTCTTTCAGGTCATTGCGGAGGACTTTGAGTTTGGTGAAAACGTTGTTGAATTGTTTACATACGCGTACATCATTCTCGAGTACATCATTCTCGAGTCGTGCGATCGTGGCCTCTTGCGCTTCACGTCGCTTTGTCAAAAACCCTCCTGCTTCAACTTCAATGCTGTCAACTCATTCATCAATGCTGCGATCCGGGCGTCCTTGCCGTCATCTTCTTGTTGTTTCACTGTCTGTGGTATCGTTTGCATTGAACGAATCTGTTGTCGTCCTTGTTGCTCCGGACAGTTACGAGAAACATGTCCAGGTTGTCGACATTTGAAACAAATCCCTTTCTTCATGTATTCTTGTCGTTGTTCATCCGTCAAACATGTAAACGTTTGTTGTCTTGGTTGGGTTCGTCGGGTATCGACGTCCATTGGTACGGATTCCGACTGGGGACGGGATGTCGATGTCTGTTGGGGATGAGGAGTTGTCATTGTGGACGTTGCGGCAGGATTGTATCGTGTCTTCATCGTTGTTATATTCATGGACCGTATCTGATCCTGGCGACATCGCCATTGCTGGTCAAGTTTGACCGTCTGTGCTTGCCATTCCTCAACGGTGGATGGAATGGTCATGCCTGTGTAGATCTGATCGATCAAAGGCTTGTTCATGTGCAATTCAATGAGTTGAATGAGGTAACTCTCATTCAGGATTTCACCAAGTCCAGCGATGTGTTGGAGAGTATCAAACTCGATCCAAAATTCATCGGCCGTCATTTTTCCCTGATGCAAGTCATTCAACTTTGTCAATGCATCTTTCTTCTGATCCGGTTTCTCGAAATGTCGTCTGAATTCCTTGGTGAAATCGTCCAAGGATCCGAAGTTGACGGGGGAGTGCTGCAGGGCGATGTCGACGTATTCATCTGCCCATCGTCCAGCAAGTCCTCCCTGTAAATACGAGAGGATAAAAAGGATCTGTTTTTCTTCTGTGTCGAACGCGGCCCTGTTGGCCCGGATATAGATGAAGGCTCCACGGAAGAATGTTTTAAATCCTTCTTTGTTTCCATCGTACTGAGCCGGCGGAGCAATATGAGATTTCGGAGGTGACAGGGCTGCGGGTGCTGAAGTGGTAACGTCTTGGGTTTCATGGGTTGTTTCGTCTGACATTCTGGTTCGTGATTGAGTTTGATGGTGAGAAGTAGGTGTTGGAGGAGAAAATGATGACGAGGGGAAAGGCGCGGTTCGGAAGTCGGTCTGTGTTGCGATGAAATGGTCGAAGTCTTCGTCAGAGGAATCTGACGTTTCGGGTGCGAGGTGATATTCGTCATCTTGATCGGAATCTGGGGTTCGATATCGTCGAGGTTCCAGGTTGTCTTGGTTCATTATTGAGGGAGTAGAGAAAGTTTAGTCTTATGTTACGGATCGCTGTTCTTATGGCGGACTCCGGCAACAACAAACCAAACGAGGATGTAATAAGAAAGAAGTGAGTACAAACAAGGAAAAGGAGAGAGGAGTCTGGGTTTCTGGTAGCGGTCAAGGGAAGAGTAGCTAGACTAAACTTAAAGATTACTGACTATGAATGTCCATGATTATATACCGGTAAACGACTTTAGGGTCGGCTTCTTCGTCATGCGTGGTTGCAGGGAGGACGAGCTCCGAGATGAACGGCGTCTTGCTTGACTTCGTGGTCAACGCATTTTGGGGTGCCAATGTGGTGGCCAATGGCTGCGTTGTGGGTCTGGTGTCAGCAGACAACTGATCCGGTGATTGTGTTGTGCAGTGTTGTTAAGTGCCTGTATGAGCGTGTATGATGTATCGGCAGTGATCGGGTGATGAGGGTAATCATATGGATTAGGATACCATTGTCGATTGTCGTCAATGATGTTCTGGACCCAGGTTATGACGTTGTTTGGGGATGTGGAATCAGAGACAGGGTCGGAAGTGGGGGTTAAATCGGGGTGAAACGTAACATAGGGGCAAGTGGAGTGGAGAATAGGAGGAATAGTGCTATGTACTAGGAGACGGGAAACGAAGGTACATGATATATAACAATAAATGTACTGATTCCGGGTCGTTAGGGACATTGCATCTTGAGTAGGAACGATTCTGGAGGCAGAATCTGGAGCGGAATTGATAGGAATGAGCAGAATTGAGCAGAATCGATGATATAGGAATGGGAATGGATGGGAGCGGTGTCAGATATGAAGGGGAAACAGATCCACATGATCTGGAGCCTCTACATCGTCCCACTCCTGAACCCGTTGTGACAGCGAGTTCCATTGTAGACCCGGAATAGGAATCTACTAGAAGGGGTGATCTGCTAGAAAGAGATCAAAGGAGTAAAGTGTTTCTATGTAGTCTAGTCAATCGAACCCAAATCCAGGGTTCTGGATCAGGGGGGAAGTGAAGGAAGTGGAGTACGAGGACTAATATGGGTGGTACAAATAGTGGACTAAGAAATAGAACTGAAGCAGAGTGATAACCTGTAATATGATAGGATGTAATATGATATGGTTGTAGTATAAGGGTACATCTTTTATACTACTGGGAGTGATCCTGTGCTGTAGTAACTATGTACTACAAGCGAAGGCTGTAACTGATAGGGGAGGAGTGGAGTGGAGAATAGGAGGAATGGTGCTATGTACTAAGTAACAGGAAACGAAGATATATCATATGTAACTATATACGTAGTGATTCCGGGTCGTTAGAGACATTGCATCTTGAGTATGAACGATTCCGGAGGGGGATCCAGAGCAGAATCGATGGAGAGGACTGGAATCGGGTGGAATCGACGATACATGAATGAGAATGGACAGGGACAATGTGGGATATGAAGAGGGTTTGGGTCCAGATGGCCCAGAGCCTCTACAACGGTCAAGAGAATACTGGCACGGGATCACCTAGCAAAGAATGAGAGGAATCACACACTACAGCATGCTCCTACTTATGGGATGTAAGATCCTCCCATTCAGCACTAAGACAACTGTCTTCAAGACTTTCTCGTGCTAGAAGACCATATTGGGCCTTGATCATGCGCTCCTCACCAAATTTGGAAGACGACGTTGACATTATCAAAGGCATCTCAATAATTCGGGCCTTGTTCAGGGAATCTTTGTTGCCATCATCATAAGCAGAAGGATGGATCATGTCTTGTAAATTCGCATGTTTCCGCTTCTTTTTGAACTTGACACATGGTGATGCCTCAAATGCGGCACCCACAGATCAGCGTCGAACATGGCCGCCACCACCCAGCACCTAGCAGTCCATGAGCACAAAATAACAGTCATTCAAGGCATAAACATGATTAAAACATCAACCTACACTAATCATTGTATCGTCATATTTCATGGGACTATGCATGCTGTTGACACTGAGCATAGACAGGGGACGGAGTTGATTGTGTGGCAAAAGGTGTTCATCGAAAAGATGGCCATGAGGCGGGTGCTGTTTGTCGTCACCGAATACTGAGTCGGAAGACATGGAGGACCGTTGTAGTAGTGGGTAGTGCCCCACTACTACTAGTAGATCACGTGATTGTTCCGTAGGATTACATGATGTCTTAGATAGGATATGAGACTTCGGCTTGTCACACCACCCCGAGACCACTGAGGCACCAGTAGGGACCCCTAGTCCCTACTACACCTGGTGATGAGAGTGTGATTCGTCTCACGTTTGCTTTTCTCACCAACCTCTGGCTTTGTTTGAGCTTTTTTTGAGCTTTTCTACTGGTTTTCTCGCCCTTACAGTTTTTTCACGCGGTATCACCACTCAGTTGCAGAGCGACCCCCATTCTTCATCCATGCCCAGCTACACGGCCACCCGCATCCTCGCCAGACACTCTGCGAGCCCTCGCATCTGACAGAAGTGCCATAGCCGCCGTTTTTCAAGACAAAACGGCCAATCCGCGCACAGCCAACGTCACTGTTTTAGCTGCCCCGTCTTCATAGTTCATAGCCCCACAACACGACCACACGACCCCACGAATCTATGTATGACATACCAAGAGCCCCCGTCCACTTGCGTCACCTCAAGAGGGACGTAGCCGGCCTTTATGGCCGTCCAGCGACGCGCCACGTCACCAGAAGTTCGACCCCCCATTTTCCGTGTACCCAAGCCCTTCAACATGCGCGCTCGATGCGCCCGGTTCGCTAACGGCCCACGTCCCAGAGCTCCATGTACCCCATGTACGCCCTACGCAAGCCACCCCCACTGATTTAGAGCCCCCGCGTTCCGCCACGTCACAAAAGTTCAACCCCGTTTTTCATGTACCCAGGCCCCACACGTATTCGCGCCAGCACCCACCATCATGATTGAAGTACCAGGAGCCCCCGTCCACACGCGCTACCCTAAACGAATGAACGCCGGCCTTTACGGCCACCCCACAGACACGCCGCATCACCCAGAGTCTGACCCCCGTTTTTTGCCACCCCAAGCCCCACATACCCCCATTACATCCCACAAACCCACGCGCGAGGCCGGAGAACCTTGCGTTCACCCCTCGTCACCCCACATAGCCCCATATTTTGTCATAGAGCCGAGTTATTGCCAGCCCACCTAGTTTTTTCGTAAGTTCCCCATCCCGTGTTCACCCTTTCGACTCCCCACAGCCCGTTCAACACCCGACGACCTGCTGTTACCCCAAGTTCACTGAAACAAACCAAAGTTGTCCCTTTTTAACCTACCACCATACTGTCTCATCACCCCATATGCCCATTTTTGTTTTGTTACCCATTACCCTCCATCTAGCCTACATTGTCATTGTCCCCAATCATTATTCCCCATATCTAGTACCCCTACCCCATGCCACACCAACACATTACGAGTTTTTCACGTCCCTTCGAGAGTTACACTCTGAGCACAGGCGATTCGGTCGGCAGGCGATATCTTGAGCTGGTGGTGGCATCCACTGGGGGGCATATCACTGTCGGCAGCGTTTCATAAGTCCTCGACGGAGTTGGAGTTTTGAGTTGGAGTTTGGGAGTTTTTGTGAGTGTTGGTTTTTTGGCTCCACAGTGGTGAGGACACCACTGTTTTTTTCGAGGGGGGTACATGTAGTAGTGGGTAGTGCCCCACTACTACTAGTAGATCATGTGATCGTTCTGTAGGATTACATGATGTCTTAGATAGGATATGAGACTTCAGCTTGTCACACCACCCCGAGACCACTGAGGCACCAGTAGGGACCCCTAGTCCCTACTACACCGTTGACCAGTCTTGTTGAACAGGGAATCATCCATGGAAGACCTCCTATCATTGTCCAGAATCGAATCAAATGACGAACGATTCCCGAGACGTTCATTCGCAACACTCTCAGGAGGGGACGCTGAAATTGAGGTCAGCGGCATACTCTGCTCACACTTCTCAAACATCTTGTTGCCCATCACCGAAAACTCACTTGTCATTGAATCGATCAACAGTTCCTGACGATGTTGAGCCAAGCAGCCCTTCCACCATGCGCCCCATACATTGCATATGAATGTGCCACCGAACTGGCACCTGCACTGGAGTCACTCCGTCGATGACCACCAAAGCTCTGGTTGTATAAACTGATTGGTGGTCCTTGGGAGGCGATGGACATGATTGAGTTGTGCCGATGGTGCTCACGGTTGCACGGCTGTATGACTTGTGACAATGCCGGTGCCCAGAAATAGAAACTCGATGCGTCACTGTCCACACGCCTACGCTGGGGCAGTTGATGGATAAACGAGAATGTATCGTCGACATTCATCGACATGGAGTGAGTCAAATCTTCGGATGAAGGCCTCTCGGATAAACTGGGCAGGCCATACTCAAATGGATCAATAGAGCCGGGGTTGATGATGAATCCATACGATGACACCGAGGCAATGCTAAACAGAGACTCATGTCGCCCATGCACTGCTCTGCATGATGACACGTTAACGGAAGGGTAGAATGCAGGCCTGTTGGCAAATTCGAAGCCCCGTCATACCTCCTTGAAGGACTCAAATCCTGCAAAGCTGAGCTCGGAGGAGTGTCTGAAGTGCCTACTGGCATGCATGTTCAGCGGAGTGTCCCTTGCTTGGCGTTTAGAGCTGGAGTCCGAGTTGAGATGCATCTGGGGGCCTGCAGGGGGATATCGACAGCATTAGCGAATATGGATTTGAGTACTGCACTGTCTTCTTCTATCGCTGACGAGTTTGACAACGAACAAGGATGTGAGGGAGGGGGGATGATATCTGACAAAGTCAATGGCTTCTTCGGTTGCTTGGCCTCCTGTGGTCAACCACCAAACTTGAACTCTGTGTTGAGCTGCCCATCTGATGGCCTGGAACCCATGGATGATTGGCTCTTTGATAGGTGGGGAGAATAGTCGTGGTTCAAAATGAAGTTGTCCTGAGACTCCTCCGTGATGCCCAAGCTGTCAGATCCAGGGAGCAATGTTGGTTCCTTCACATCAATGATCCTTGAAGCTGAAAACTCATGAAAGCCTAGCTGCAGACTGAACACACCCTCGGAGCTCTCCTCCTTTGTTAGCTCGGCTGCGAGCACTCACACGGCAGGTGTAGGCATGGTTTGTACAGGGGGGATCTCGACATCCAAAAATCCATTCTTGAACCCATACCACAGGTGAATCTTCGTGGGTGTACGGAACGCATTCTCAAGCTGCTCAACAAAGCTACGCCGATCCGACCCACCGGATTCGTTCAATTTTTTGAGCTCCCCAGTGAAATCAAATGACTTCTTGGTATCATCCTCGGAAGATGAATGACACCCCTCGTCAACTTCAACAAGGTTCTGCTCATCGTCAATCAACTGAGTGCAGAACATGGGTAAAGGGGCAGCAGGAGGAGTAGGAGCTACATCGACTGCCGCTGGTATCAGAAGCAGCTCCACAGGTGGCAACCCAGGTGACGGCAGGGAGGGTTTCACACCTGCTCCAGAAAACTCTAATGTATCCTCCAAATACCAACCACCCTCCTCATCTGACTGGCCCGCCAAGATGACTTGCAACTCATTCGGGATATCAGAGTCTGGATCATTTGCATCTAGAGGAGGCTCTGCATATCCATCTTCTACCGATGCCCCCATTGTCCCACCTAATCCCATCACGCGCTTCGCTTCAGGTGGGATTGGCATGCTTGCACCCCCCTGGCTGCCTCTGAGCTCTGTGGGCACTATGGATGAACACTTCCTTGCACATGAGTAACCTTCAGCTCCCTTGAATACATGGCTCGGCGAAGGCGACGCTCTGGCGTCAAAGGAACCAGAGTGCAAGGACGAGCAGGAGCCAAAAGTGAGCGACATAGCGCATGAATAGTCCAGCTGACATGGTGAATGGTAGGTGTTGGGGATGCCGAGCGCGCACTAGTAGCAGGGGTTACCCATTTTCCCGGATGGGACATAGTGGCTGAAACACTGGCAAAGGATTGGCAGCCGGGGAAGGTGTCATGGTGCATTTGTGACTCAAGTGGAGCTTATGACCTTGAGCCAAGGGAGTCGATACTGAATCTCCAGTTGTGGCCAGAGTGGTTGTCTTAATGGGAGTATTGGACAGAGAAATTGAGTTGTTCAAAGTTGCTCCACAGTGCTATTTCTTGACCGATGAGTCCCATAGCCGAGTGGGACGTTGGCTTTTCCCAAGACTGAGCATATGGCTGCAACTTGAAAGAACCTATAGATGCCAGACTTTTATGCAGGCCGCCTTTCAATGGACTGTCAGGGACACGATCCTTGTTTGTTGGGCTATTACCGTTGGCATGCAGGTCTGAAGTGAGGGGGGACGGGCACAAGGGCGTCATATCGGGTGTTCCAGGCATCGCCTGCAGGTTGAGATGGTCGATCAACTGGGCAAGATCATTGGTAGCAGCATCTAGAATAAAAATGACACCTGGAAGAGGAATCAACTCGTCAGCCAATGTACTAGATACAATAGAAATACATCAATACACACCATCTTCATCCTCACATATCCCTTGCGGCCTGGCTTTCCTGAGCAGCTGCTCCGAAACTGGTTGTGGGTGTGCCCTCCTCACTGGTGTCCCAGGAGTCACACAGTTGCCAAGGTCCACCACCATCTTATCTTCTGGTGCATAGTGTCCATCCACAGTGGCCTCCTCAACAGTCACACACCTTCAACAGCAAAGTCCACCTTCTCCCTTCCAAACTGTGTCTGCTCTCCCTCTACTCCGCTTCCCTCCATTTCGCCTCAACCTCCACTTCCTTATCAGCTTCAACTTTGTATTCCCACCAATCTCTCGCTCCTGCCTTCGCCGCTCCTTTGCCGTCTCCAGGCACTCCTTGTCCCACTGTGCAGAATACCCGGATGATAGGCAGGATGTCCCTGATGCAGATGAAAGTGGGCGCAGAGATGATCCACTTGACATCGTAAATCCGCTATGTGTCCGCACACCCACATGTGTATTTCCGGGGGCAGGAACTGACTCGAACGGCAGCCGATTACTGGACACGGTAGACCCACCGCGCAGTGTGGGCATGCGGATTGACACGGGAAGTCCAAGACCGAGAATGCTCTGCTTCTTCCCTACCATCTTCACCTTGCCCGCTGGGCTTGCCGAGCTTAGGGCGCCGGCTTCAAAACTGCTTGTCGACATGTGTGCCATTTGCACCTTTGTGGCAACTTCTCCCCCTCAATCTCCTTGTGCTTCCTCAATTTCTTCTCCTTGCCTTCCTTCTTCTGCTTCTTCTGCTTCTGTCCTTCGACCCCATCATATTTCATTTCTTGTGCTTGCATCCTCAGTGCCTTTGAGTTGAGCCCAACTGTCAATATGCGCTAGAGAGCGCACGGACCAGATCGCATGCGAGGCGATCGAGCCCGAGCCCGAATGCCTGGCCAAAGCTGCAGGGGGACCGGTGCCACCTGGAACAGCGAGCAACCCACCAGTCGTGGGTGTGCCTGATCAGGAGTTCATCAGAGGTGGGGAAGGATGAACACTGTCTTGTGAGGTATTATCGAAGGGAGAATTAGTGGGTGAAGGATCCCGGAATCGAACAAGTTAAAACACATGCAGGCTTCCAGAGAAATCTTACTGGGTTCAGGGGCTGCGGAAGAAATGGGAGGATGTCAATATTAATTCCCCAGAGCAGTGGATGCAGGGCAGACAAAAATAACCTACATTTCGCATGTGTCTCAAGTTCATGTTCCTCCTTTTGTTTCTCCTTCTCCCCCCCCTTGGAATCCTTCCTCCTGCGGCTGATACTCCATCACTTATCCCTGTCCCTCTCCTTCTCCTGGACCTTGAGCCAGAGTACTGACTGATTCTGGGGAGCAATTGATGGTATATTTGTGACCTTGTCCAGAACACCCCAGTTCATCCCAACTGCTTCTTCTTCGCCATGACGATATCACCGATGTCTGGGTCTTGTGTGGAGTCGATGAAGATCTCGAAACCGTCGTGGCCAGAGGACCCATGACCCACGGCATTTGAGAGATTCCGGGCACAGTTCCAATCCTGGTCCTTGTCCCTGGCGCCTACTATGCCAAGAAGGCTAAGCTTGGACTTTTTTAGGATGAGCAACAGCATCAGAGTGGGGTGGAAGGTGCACCAGGAGGTGCTGCTGGCGAGAGATGCAGAGGGGAGCTGACAGGTCGAGGTGACTTGGAGGGGTATAAGGTTGATGGCATTCAAGTTCATATCCTGCTCGTCAGCCTGAGCGCTCAGTGCAAAGTCAGACATAAACACTATAAAAATTAAAATACGGATTCAAACATGTGATGATCGGCATATTTGTTGACATAGAATGCTCAAAAACTGTCAAGAGAGCGAGAAAAATGAAAACCAGGTGGTAAAAAACTATTGCCATATACTCCAATGAGATATGCAGCACAGACCACACAGTCAAGGTGAATGACAGCAAGGGGTCCATCAGCATTTGGTGTGGGTTTCACCATCCACATGCCAGTGTCAACATCAGGTCCATCGCCAATGTGTGAGAACCAATGGATCAGGGCACAGGGATAGGTAGTACCACAGAAATTGAAAGAAAAAAAACACAATACACGTGCGATGTCGAGACCACGCATGCCTTCAAGGTCCTGATTTGAGTTCACGAGCACACAGTCATATCGAGATGGGCCCTTTTGCCACAAGGGGGTTGCACAAATACGTTCACGATGCATACCACCAATCCCACTGGGATCACTAGGTGCATAATACGTGGCAACAGCTGATAGGTAAACAGCAACCTTCCCATCAAAGGATGGGCAGGCAGTGAGTGGAACTTCAGAAGACGTTAGAGGGCCATTGAGGTGAAGCTGATCATAGAGGAACCGGTGCATAAGAATGGGAAAATGGGGGACATTGAGTTCGGTGGCTAGCTGTTCCACCCAATATCGTTTATAGACAGTCCTGGCGAGATCAACCTGTGCAAGGTCGGTTGGCCCAGCAACAGCTCCATCCTCATCATTATCCTCATCATCTTGGTCAACAGAGTTGTGAGTGGTGTCATCGGGATTGTGACCTTGATCCTGCCCTGTGTCACATTAAATAATTTGCCAGCTGAATTGGTGGATGCTGCTTACTGGCTAGAGAGATGGCAGTGGAAAGACAGGTACCATTGAGCATTCCTCGACTAGTAAAATCAACACGACTTGCTGTGATTTTGTCGAGCCACTGATTTGTCAGCAGCATTTGCCCGAGGGCTTCATAATGACTTGACCGCTGCCACGGTTCCTTGACAGCCTTGATGTGTTTTGATTCTGTAATTGAGGAACACAAGCCATTTGGCGCACCAAACATCCAAATAAGGTGGAGGTAATGAATAAGAGTGTTGTCGTGGAAGGGAAAATTCAGTGGGATGAACTCCGGTTGTCTGGAAGATGACGCGATGCTTATGGAATCATTCAACTGCATCCTCCAGCTGTTGAAGGCTTGTTTGGGTGTGAATATTGCGCTGAGCAAGGTAACAGAAATCCAAAAAGGCATTAAATGTGCGGACCATGTCCCAAGGTACATGCCCTTCAATTGCTGGAAGGTACACCTGAAGTTTTGGCAAATTAGACTGATAGAAATCAAACTCGCGGCATACAAACCTTTATCAAGGCATTAGAGTCATCCCCAGTCCATTGTTTGAAACCTCGACCCTGTGGGAATCGCCGTAGACCAGAAAAGGGAGCAACGGCCGCAATACTGATTCAGTATAATGAGTGAGATGTAAAAATGGTAAAAGAATGGCAACAGACTGATGATCAATGTCATCTAATATTTCATTAGCTCGTGCTGGGCCATGGGCCTGAATAAGGTAATCTTCTACCCATGTGACCAAATGATCCTTAAATGTGCCTTTGACGACTTGGTGGAGAAGGTCTGGAGCGATGAGCTCGTGTATGTCAGCTTGCGGAAAATCATTTGTAAATGGCTGGGCATCAATAGAATGTAAGCAATGACTCATAGCGAACAATATCTATGCTACTCACAGTTACATCGCCAACAACACCAAACTCGTCCCATAAAACACCTAATTCCAATGTTTCGACCAGTAAATCTGTATGCTCATGGGACCAGCATCCCCCATCAGGCTCGCTGTCAAGGTCTTGGCGTGGTGCTCTGCACCTAAGAATCCAAGGTTTAGAATAAAATAAATCAAAGCCAAGGGGTGACTTACCGTGGACACCAGCCTTGAATGATGCATGAAAGGAGAGCCTGTTCAGGATAATCAGCAATATATGGTCCAAGGCCATATATCACACTGTAGATGCGGGTTCTAGGTGGCTTCGGAACAATAAAGAAGATGATCCTAACCTGTGGGTGTCAGCGTAGAAGTGACTGGATAAATCAGTGTCAGGAATAGTAGTAAAAGGAAGGGAATGTTAGTAAAAGTAAAGCCGCTGCGTAAAACTGGACTAATAACGACGAATCCAGCGATGAACGGAGTGAAAGCGGACAAATAATGAAGAACCCGACTATGCCGACGATGTCGGGTACGGGGGGTCGGGTCAGGTCAGGTCAGAAACGATGAACAAATAACGAGAACAATGATAAAGACGATGAAATGAACTATAATAATCTAAGGGTCTACAAGGACGAGCATTTGAAGTGATCAAAATGATTCTGACTATGAGGGAAACGGGGACTAAGGGTATGTTTTTTGTACGGTCATCGGGGACCGTTTTTATAGTACAGGAAATAGTAATCTACTTTTGGACATGTCTATTTCGGCCGATGGTAAGCTACAAAGAAAGGTTGGAATGGGGATGTGGAAAGGGGGGTTGCAAAGTGACGAAGACAGGAATATGGAGGGGAAAACAAATATCCATGAAAAAGATGGAAAATGTCCTACATATCTCCGAAAGGACGACGGGATGCATAAATATGGTAAGTCCGAAGTCGGGGATTGAGTCCAATGAGATCCATCTTCTAGAATTGGAACTCCGAGGCGTTTGAGGCTGCCGGATTTGGTCTGAAAGCGGCTGTGACAAAGCGGCATGTGTCGGGTTACATCAGTCATGTCGGGTCACATCACATCACATCACGTCGGGTTACGTTGGGTTCGAATGCGAGTTGAATAGAGGCATTGGGTTCGTCTGGATTTGTGATATATCGAGGATACGGACTCAGAGGGACGTCGACCCTCTACATCTCCAGGGTACTTTAAATAAAGACCATCCCTGGTCGATACTAAGTGGACTCGGGACTCGGATGCGTGAGATGAGGCCGACGTGGTGGTCGTGGAATCGGGTTCGATGGGACAAGGCAGGTTGTGGACAATGTGAAGGGGGAGAGCGGGTGGTGACTAGTGGAACATGGTGGAGAGTCGGAGGGTGGAGAACAAAGGCGGGTGATGCCGGTGTCCGGAAATACATAGAAAAGAAACTATAGTGACAATATAACCAAGCGGAAATGAAGGAAGCAGCGGAAAGCTACAAGGGTGGGACAAATATGCAGCGGAAATGCAAAATAGATAAAAGGGAATAAATGTCGGTGATCGGAAAGGAAGGTTACAGGGTAAGATCAAAATGTGAAATGGGATCAAGGGTGGGTGACAGAAATAACAAAGGCATGAGTGGAAACACGTAGGGCATAAGCGGAAACGACATAAAGTAGTGATGCCGAAGTTCGGTTCAGAACCGGTCCGAACCCAGTTTGAACCACAAACCGAACCGAAAAACCCGGTTCGGTTCAGCCAAATGCTGAACCGAAACCGATGGTTCGGTTTGCAGTTTTGTGGTTTTGAGCGGTTCTGAACCGCGTTTGAACCCGGTTCGAACCGCGAACCGATAGATACGGTTCTTCCCGTCATTTTGATCCACTGATCATCCAAAACGGTCAAGTATTGAGTGAGTTATGATTAAAACAACTTTTACTCACAATATATATATATATTGGATTTTAAAAATGGCAATAACATTGTAAATAAAATAGATAAAATTACCAAATTATTTGAGTACATTGCCCACACTAAATGATAATTGGTCCTCTGCTAAGATTAGTTAATTTAACCAATATCTGGTCACTCATTAAACTGACTTCAATTTGTAACCAATTATGCAGAAATTCCAAGTTGGTCCAATAGGTGAGTGGATATTGATTATATTAATTAATGTTAACAGAGAACCCATTACCTTTTGATGAAATAATTTGGTAATCTTACCTATTTTACTTATAATGCTATTTTCATTTTTTAAAATCACAATCTATATATTGGGAGGACATCCGTAACGATAAAAATATTCTGGGCAATAAACAGGGTGCCAGTCGGGGTTGGAACCGCTTTGCTTATATCAGTTTGGGATCGTTGATGGAACCAATAGATGACATGCCAGTGATCGGCATAGCCCACTTCAGGAGGTCGGACCTTGAAAATAGTTTTTGTAGTCTATTCAGGGGGTCGACCCCCTCCAATAGATATCACATCTCTGTATGATATCTGTACCCCGTTTAGGGTGGGGAGTTCAAATGTTTTTCTGGGGTCTTTGCAGTGTTGGAATCTCATCCCAACATGGGGAAACTATATCCGAATAAAAGATATGTTATGGATGTCCTCCCATTGTGAATAAAAGTTATTTTAATCATAACTCACTCAATACTTGACCGTTTTGGATGATCAGGGGATCAAAATGAAGCTGACAGGTAGGAGAAGCTTTAAATCAAATTGGTTCGGCGTTTGAACCGGGTTTGAACGCGAACCGAACGCTAAAAAACGGTTCGAAGCGGTTTCGGTTTCGGTTCAGGTTTTGCAAAAAACCGAAAAAACCGAACCGAACCGAACTTCGGCATCACTAACATAAAGCGAAAGCGGATGACAAAAACGGTTGTAGTCGGGTCAGGTTAGGGTCAGCCGCTTCGGTGGCTGTGTCAACGGGTGGCGGAAATGGTGGTGGAAATGGCAGCAGAAAGCATAAACTGGTGACGTGGGCATAGGGATATGACAACGGAGATAAACATGATATGATGACGGCGGAGGTTCGATATGATATGACGACAACAGAGGTTCGATAGATGGAGGTTCGATGGACGATGGCGGAAGTTCGATAGGCGATGGTGGAGGTTTGATATGTCAATACTAATATGGGGGCGATAATCAACGGATGTGATATCAGCCTCATACTAGGCGGTTCAGCACCGGCTTGGACCCGTGGGGAAGCATTCTCCCCCATGGAGCTGAGAAATAAAGGTCAGGTGGGTTTCGAAACCGAGACAGGGAACATTGTGTCTGGGGTGAAACGGTGGCAAGACAGGTGGGTCGCGGAGAGCGGAGATTGATGTTGGTGGGTGAGCGGATGAGTCGGGTGCATGGGGAACGAGTGTAGTGGTGTGTCAGGTTCGTAAGTGGGTGTGTCGGGTATGTCAGGTGGATTATGTGGGTGGGGTGTGTGTCGGGAACAGGTGTATTTCTTTTTATCTTTCTTTTATCTCTGACGTTTTTCTTTCTTTCTATTTATTTAATGTATCTATGTATATATTTCTTATGCCGATGGACGGTGAGGGGTTTTTCGTAGGGTCGGGTTCGGTGGGTATGGGGGTGCGAAGGTGGTGGGTACGGGATGTGAAACCAGAACCGGAAGCAGAGGCTCAAATTGAGCACCGCTGCTCGAATGGAGCCGGAACCGGGAGCGGATGCCGTGGAATCATTGGGAACGCGTCCGGGTTCGTAGTCGAGTGTTTGCTTTGTCGAAACGCAGTGGTGGTGATATGTCGGGTGACCGGTAAGTTGGGAATGGGTGTCGGGTTGGAGGGCGGGTATCGGGTCTGACGACGGGTCCATAAAGGGGACAATGGTGGGGCTTGTTAGATCACAGACGGGGACGGCACGGACACTGGAGGGCGTTCGGTTGTGCTTCGGGTGCTGTCGACTCGTTTTGGGGGGTTCTGGGTGGTGGATCCGACAACGCGGGTGTCTTGACTAGCGGAGGGATTCGTTCTTGGGCAACGGAGGCGAACATGGGACTGCGCGGGGTCGACCGTGGTTATGTACGGCCGTTTGAAGTTGTGAAAGGTCAGGGAACGGGTAACAATTGGTCGAGGTTGGGGTGTAGAGTGAGGTTTGAGATGTGGGTCGACGGCATGGACTGGGGTGGAACGTGGGGCTGTGTGACATGGATCGTGGTTGCGCGGGGTCATTCGAGGTGGCGAGAGGTCGGGCAAGCAGGAAACAGGTGGTCGAGGGAAGCGGGTAACGGGATAGGGCAACATTGGGCGACGGAGACAGATGACGTGAGCGGACTAGGGCCGAATGTGGGGTTGCGAGACGTAGATCATGGTTGCGTGGGGTCCATTGAGGTTGCGGGAGGCCGGGGGGCGAGAGACAGGTGATCGAGGTTGGGGGTCGACGTGGGGTGACGTGGCGGCTCGTGTGGGACGAAGAGGGTCAAGGGCGGACTTGTTTGGGATGGATGAGGGCCATGCTGAGGTGCGGGGCGTGAGCGTGGGTGTGGGGACTAGCATACGTGGTGGTCGTTGGCCTCGGATGGGAAACGCGGTGGTAGGCTGTTTGGTGACATGGCGCAGCGTTGATGACTTGAGGGCAGCAAGGACGGCTTGTACGGGTTCGCGAGGGATGATGTGGGGTGCCGGGAGCTGGTACAAGGCGGCGGGTGGTTCAACGGATGTGTGAGGGGTCGGGGAGGTTGTATAGGCGGGTGCATGGGGCGGGTTGACGTTGCACAGCGTTGGGGACTCGATAACGGTGGGGACGGCTTGTACGGACTTGCGAGGGACGCCGTGAGGTGCTGGGAGGCTGTATGAAGTGGCGGGTGGTTCAACGAATACATGAGCGGCCGGTGATGTCGTATAAGTGGGTGCATGGGTCAGGATGACGTGGCACGGCGTTACTGGCTCGATGATGGCGAGGACAGCTCATGAGGGCTCGCCACTGGCATTGTGGGGCCATAGGAAACGGTGCGAGGCGACGAGGAGGTCCAACGAGGACGTGAGTGGCCGGGGATGTCGAGTACGCGGCGTATAAAGTGGTTTGGCATGGCATGGCGTTGGGGACTTGATAATGGCAGGGAGGGCTTGTACTTGTTTGTGAACGATGGTGTGATACTCTGGGAGGCCATGGATGGCTGGCGAGACGAGATGGAAACAGGGGCGAATGCGCTGGGGTTTGCTGGGCATTGATGTGGCTTTCCGGTGATGGCACCAGCGTAGACAGTAGGGCCATGTCACGGATAGCTTCTGGGGATGACTGTGAGGCCGTAGACACGAACGCGGGGCGAAACGGGGGCGAGACGGAGGGGCTTGCTGGGCTGCCTCGAAAACGGTGTTGGGCACGCGCGGATGTGTTTTTCCATGGACGGCTTCGGTTCAATGCTTGGGGACGGGACCGGGCTTGCCTCTGGGGATGACAGCGAGTCCGTGGACATGAACGGTGGGCCAACGGGGGTCAAACGGGAGTGGATACGGTTGGACGTGTCGAAAACCGCGTTTGAACGCGTGTTTCTGCATGGTTACCATGGAAACGGCGACGATGGGCATACCTGGGGTGCACAGGCTAAACCCGTTACACTGTGGGCGTGTTCCTTCTGCTTCATGGCTCCATTCGTCTGTGTTTCGTGAGTGATGTGGTTGTTGTTGGTCGCGGTCGCTGGGCCGTTTTGGGGCTTTCCGGGCACGGATTTTCAACTGGAATCGGTGGGGCATGGAATTCCGAGTGCGTTGGGGTTGTAAAAACGAGTGTGGATCATGAATGTGATGGGGATCGAGACGTCGAGACGACAAAGGGTGTATTGGGTCGTGGCTGTGCAAGTTTCCTAAAGCGGTAAACGGCCGCTGGGTCGGCCGTACAAGAGCGGGTTCGAAGTTGTACGTGAAACTGAACAATTGTAGTCGTCAAAGAAGAGCAAATAAGGGGTTTCACGCATCCCAACTCGTGCCCCAACTCGGCCCCAACTTCGACCCCGATTTGAGGTCCTTTTTAGGCACCTTTTGTCAAGTTGCGGCAGAAGTCGGGGCACGAAGTTGGGGTTTGAAGTCGTGCTCGGGAGCACGATTTCAAACCCCAACTTCGTATGTCCCAACTTTGACCCCAACTTGACCGGAATTGCCTAAACGAGACTCCGCAACTCATCAAGTTGGGGCCAAATTGGGGCCAAGTTGAGGCACGATGTGACGGCGAGTTCGGTTGTAGACCCGAATGGGAATCTACGAAAAGGGTGATCAGCTAATTATTATAAGAAGTGATCAGAGGAGTTTAGTGTCTATGTAGTCTAGTCAATCCAACCCAAATCCAGGGTTTTGGATCAGAGGGGAAGTGAAGGGAGTGGAGTACGAAGACTGATGAGACGATACGATGTAGAGGCTCCAGGCCGTCTGGACCCGAATCCTCTTCATATCCCACTTCGTCACCGTCCATTCCCATTCACGTATCGTCGACTCCGCCCGATTCCGGTCCTTTCCGTTGTAAAGGCGAGGTCGGGGTGGCTGCGGAATAATAATCCTAGGCCTGTGGGGTCAGCGTAGAAGTGACTAGGAATAGTCTAACAAGCTTCAGTAAGATAATAGGATATAAAAGGTAAGAAGCCGCCGAGTAAACTACTGAAATCTATCGAGACCGATCGAAGCTGACGAAGCCGATGATGTCGGGTACGGCGGGTCGGGTGTCGGGTGACGAGGGACGTAGAGATAAAGGCGGTAGAACGACGGGGAGGGCGTCAAGGAATCCGACGAGCAATGTGTGCGATGGATTTTACTGAGAGACTAATTCTCAGAGAGAGGAAATGGGGGAACTGGTTTCTTATTTTGAGACGGCGCTTGGGCACCGTTTTTATACTACAAAGTTCTGTACCGAGATTCGGACGAGAGTCCTTGGCCGATGAGAGGAAACAAAGGAGAATAAAAATGGGGAAGTAGGAAGAGCGTTGCGAGGCGACGATGACAGGGAAAATGGGTGGAAGATATAAAAAACCGCAAAAGATGCAAAATACTTTACTATATCCCCATAAGGGAGACGCTAGGCGTGAATAAGGCAAGTCCGATGTCGGGATCCCAGTCCGATGAGATCTATCTTTGATATTTGAAGTTCCGCAAGTTTAGGAGATAGACCAACCAGGTACGTGAGCGGCCGTGCTAGTCGGTATGCATCGGGTTGCGTCGGGTTGCGTCGGGTTGCGTCGGGTTGCGTCGGGTTGCGTCAGGTTCAAACATAGATTGCTAGAGACATCGGGTTCGAGCGGATTCGCTAGATATCGATGTTACGGCCTCAGAGGGTCGAGGACCCTCTACATCTCCTTGGGTCTTCTAATAGAGACCATCCGTGGTCGAGAATATGGGGTCTCCGAATGCGGGTCGCGAATGTGGCCAATCACGTGAGCGGCCAAACAACGGCAAAGTAAAAAAAAGATAAAAAAAATTCTCGTTGTTGATCCGACCTTTCCTCTACACCATCACACGTTCACAATGTCCCAAGTCTACGACAACTTCCTCGCCTTCGTCGAAAGCATCGAACCCGATGTCCGGGCGGACTACGAAGAGGCCGTCAACGCGGTCACCGTGTTTCATAGCGACGACCTTGTAACAATGGTGGACGGCAACGAGGGGATGGCCCAACAATGGTTAAGCGGCCGCAAGAAAGCGCTGGTGAGTTTCCTTATTGACTACGCGTGTCCTAAGATAGCTCATGTTGTCCTGCCAGCGTGCTTATAATGGAATCGTCGCGGAACTCCGAGCTGGTGGTACGAGGCCAGTAACGCCACCGTTATGGGCCGACCGCCAATCGTACGCCAACGATGTCGAAGAGTGGCTGAAAGAAGCGGCGGACCGAGAGAGGCAGGAAAAGGAAGAAGCCAGACGGCGGGCGGATGAAGAAGCGGCTACGCGGGAAGAGGAGGTCAGACGGATGGCAGAGGCAAATGCACGATCGGAGGCGGAGAAAAGGTGAAAGGCGGCAGAGGAAAGGCGAGGGCGGCTTAGAATAGAACAACACGAGCAGCACTGGAATCAAGAAGCGGACCGGGTTGAAAGGGATGGAGCCGCGTATCGGTGGCGGCTCAGCGAAGAACGGCGAGCTGAAGCAAACGCATCGGTCGCGGGTGAACCAAGGACTGAGTCGATTCCGGAGGGCGAAGCCGCAGTTGAGCCAGAGGAAGGCCCCGTCGACCCGGCACCAGAGACACCGGCCGATGTAGAAGACGTAGATACGCCGGGCGTAGAGACCGGAGACTTGGCTGGTACGATGGTGAGTTCTTGTGTCGGTTCATTTGTTCTTTAGTCACTGATCCTGGTAACAGTTCACCGGGCCGTTTCCTCTACAACCCTGCACCAACTGCGTCAAGGCGCAAGAGGCGTGTCGAGGCGTCACGGGCTACGTGTGCGAACGATGCCGGAGGCTGAAGAAAAGATGTACTAACGCTACACACCGGACGGGCGGGGGTCGGCGCAAGGTGGATACCGGAAAGGGCAAAGAGGTCGCGGTCGGCATGAGGAAGCCGTTGTCGTTCACGACAAAGCCCATCCGCAGTAGGCCTGTCCAGGCCTCAACGAGCAAACCGCGGGTCGAGGACGTGGAGTCGGTCGAGGACGATGACGAAGACGAGGAGGAGTCGGAGGAAGAGCGGCCGACGAAAAGGCTTAGGACAGCCTCGGCAGCGAACCCGTTCATTTTGACGATGGAGAATTACGAGCAAGTGTCGGCGCGGCTAGCGGTCCTTACGGAGGAGCTGGGAGCCCTGGGCACCAACGTCAACCGTCACCTCGTCCACTTCGGTCAAGAGTTCCAGCGGCTTCACGTCGATCTCGAACGGTCGACTTCAAGGTTGGTGATGTTGAAGCGGGATTACGAGACCGGCCGCCTCTAAGATAGACAAAAATAACGAGCCCGTTGTGTATATATATATATAAAATATCGTGTACATAAAAGACGTGTCAGCTTGTTCACCCAGCTAAGGAAAGCCGATCGGCTCCCGAAGACATAGGACTATTCGCATCATTCGTCATATCGTTAGAAAACTAAGAGGAACTAAATAAAATGGGGGTATAACGTGGACAGAATATAAATGAAATGCTTAATCGTCGTCGGGTGAGGAGTCTATAGAGGGCGGGTACGTCGGATCATCAAGATCGTTTGAATTGGTATCGTCGGCATCGGGGTATTGTAAGAAGTCGTCCAACGGTATCGATATTTTTGAGCGGGCGTGGTAGGGTACGACTCGGAAAGCGGCAAATCGAGATTTAGAAACCGCACCGTCAAGTTCGGCGAGTATGTAGGATCCACCTTCTGTTTTCCTGACAACAACCATGGGTCCAAAGTACCGTGGTTTTGCTTTACGATCGAGAGACATTTCGATATGTGAATTTCGGACGAGAACGAGGTTACTGGGTTCAAAGTCGTAAACTTTGATCGTGTTGGCGTATTTCTGCTCGAATTGCCGGGCAGACGCGAGCCGAGATTTGGTAAGCTTTTCTTTGACCCGATCGAGGTCGGCTTCTCGTTTACGAAGTTGTCGGGCGCGGATGACTATGAGGTCGGTCGTAGACATCGTATCTTGCGTCGGAACCATGTACGTAGCTTCGGCAAAATTGAATGGAAAAAGCGGTTCTACTCCGTGTGCGATGTAGTAGGACGAGTATCCGAGGCTTTTGTGTGTCGTGACCCGTTCGGCCCAAAATACGGAGTGGGTTACGGTGTGCCATTTCTTTTCATCTCCGTCACAACTTTTCATAATGGCCTCCTGGACATCTAGGTGGCGACGCTCAACGGGTCCGTTCGCTTGTGAGTTATAGGGCGAAATGCGGATGTGCCGGATACCGTAGCGGGAGGCGAGATAGTCGAGCGCTTCTACGAACGGCTTGCCGTTGTCGGTGACGATTTCTTCGAGAGCGCCCCAACGGCATAAGATGTCTTCGAACAAGAACGAGCCGATGGTGGAGCCGGTCTCGCGGCGTAACATGCGGAACTCAGGGTAGGCGGACAGGGAGCAACGGGCTTGGACGATGTATCGATAGCCGCCGGATCGTGGCATAAACATTGTGTCGACATACGCTTTACGAAATAGTGAGGCCGGTGTAGCGACGGTGGGCGGAATGTGATGATAACGCATTTGCCGTACTTGGCACTGATGGCAAGACTGGACGTACCACTTAACGTCGTGGTCGAGGTGTGGCCACCAGAAACGATCGAGTAGCCGAGCGCGGACGGAGAATATACCTTTGTGGCCGAGAGAGTCGTGAGCGTCTTTGAGTAATTGAAGCCAGCGGTCGGGCGGTATGACGAGTTTGTGTTTTCCGTGACGGTCTTTGCGCCAAAGCTTGTTATCGGTGACGAAGAATTCAAGGGCGTATCGTAAGAACAGACGGTATTCTTCGTCCGTGAAGTTCGCGGGTCGGGTTAGATCTCGTAACCAGATCTCGACGAGGGCAAGACGAGCGTCGGCCGCGTGGGCTTTATCGGATCGCGGTATGTCAGAAACAGCTTCCTGATTTGTGTAGACGAGGACAGCCGGTAATTCTTGGAGTCGGTCGGCTGTGGCACGGCAGTGGCCGCATACGGCAATCGGCTTAGACAGTATGGGGACGGGTCAGTAGTTGACGACTTCCATAAAGAAACCGTAGGAGTGGTCGAGCCAATCGTCGGAGTCGTTGATCTCCTCGGGGTCTTCTGCAGCGCGGGGACGTCGGGAGAGTCCGTCAGGTGCACCGTGTGCGGAAGCAGGTACGTGAATGAGTCTAAAGTCAAATAAGAGCACGCCGGCTATCCATCGGTTGATCGTTGCATTGGGCTGAATGTCAGGGTTGTTGAGCATTCCTTTTATGTACTTCGCGTCGACTTCAACGGTGAGGTTGTGGACGCCGATAATGAAAATCCGATAGGCGTGGAGGGCCCTGAAGAGACCGTAAAGCTCGAGCTTGGACTGAGAGTATCGGGCTTCGCATTCGTTCCACGATATTGAACCAAAACGATTCGGATAGCGCTTTCTGTCGGCGCGGATTTGCATAAGAACGAAGCCGACTCCAAGAACGGATGAATCGATGGCGAGAATCACTTCCCATTCACGCGTGTAGTCGATAGCGCGCAGCGCTGGCAACGTAATGACGGCGTTTTTGAGGTAGTCGACGGCGGTCTCTTCTTCTTCACCAAATTTGAAGGGTATACCTTTGCGGGTAAGACGGACGAGAGGTCGGGAGTGGAGCGAGAAGTCCTTGATAAAAATACGCAAGACGCCGCAGATACTGAGAAAGGCGCGAACTTCGGTGAGGTTGGTCGGCAGTGGCCAATCGCGAATCTTCTGTACTTTGGAGTCGTCGGCTACTCTTCCTTCGTATGTGCATCGGTGGCCAACAACGATGACTGAGGGTCGACACAACTCGAGTTTTTTGCCGTTGAAGGTACCGCCGACATAGCGGAAACGCTGAATGACGCGGTTGACACCTTGGAAGTGCTCCCAAATGAAACGTCGAATTGCCAGGTTCTTGGGTATAGTCTCGTAGGTACCGTCGGGTTGCTCGTAGCGGGTTGGAGGCCCTTTGACGGGAATATCGTCCATATATGGAACGGCAAGATGAGGGATTTCGTCACGGAGGATGTACGTGGAGTCACCGTGTAGGATCTGCGGGGAATTTGTGTATCCCATAGCAATCCGCGTAAGTCGAAGCGTTCCGAGAGGAGACTGAAAGGTCATATAGTCCCGAGACGAGGGGTGGACGAGGCGTTGGTCGAAAGAGACGAAGAGGTCGAAGGAAGCGTAGCAAGAGTGGCCGCCAAAGGCCTCGGCCAAGTGCTCAGTCATGGGCAGTACGGCGGGATCGCGGATAGTGACGGCGTTAAGCGGCTGTAGATCGTGGATGATTCGAAGAGACTTCCCATCCTTTTTCAAAACGCAGAACCAGCGGGAGCGGTATGACGAATTCGAGGGTTCATAGGTACCGGCGTTAATTTTGTCTTTGATGATGCCGATGACTTCGTTAAGGATGCCGGGTGGGATTGGGATATTGCAATGGACCCACGGGTCGTGCGGTACGGTGGGAATGTGGATCGGCAGGAAGTAGTCCGTATTGAACTGGCCTTTCTCGGATTCGTTCCAGGCGAAGGCGGCTTCTTGCGTTTTGATGATATGGTGGCCGAGTTTTTCTTCCTCAGGCCAAAGGAATCCATCCGGGTTCATCGGCATCGCATCGTGTCGTTCCTGAGTATAGCGGGTGCTGGGTGTAAAGTCGGGCGGATGAGTCAGGAGCGTGGGTAAATCGGCTAGCGGGTCGCCGGTGATCTCACGTATGATACGGTATTCGTCGGGGAGAGTGGTAGAAATTGGGCGGATACGATCGGCTACCTTCTTATACTTTTTCTTGGTAACGACTCCTTTTAGGTCCCTGGTAGGGGGGGTGGTATACGAGATATAAGTAGTGTGTTCAGTAGAGGCCTTGTTACAAATATTCGAAGAAGAAATATGTGACGCAGGAGTGGAGACGGAACAAGACGAAGGAAGGGTATCGGTAGTACGTAGCTGATTTTGTACATCGGTCAACAATGAAATGTACTGGGCGGCAGTCTGAGGCTGAGACGAAGAGAAATCTAAATCGATAGAAAAACATAAGTCCTCTTCTAGGGGAAATGGCAAAAGGGAAGCATAGTTCGTGGTATAGGTGTGGTCGCTTTCGAGTGGCGGCTTCTCATCTCCCGGTGCGTCCTTCCCGAGAGGTATCTCCGGGTCCTCGACTTCTAAAAATCCGGTTTTCCGGTGTCGGACCGCTCTCGTCAGTTCTTTTGGTTGTGCTCGATGGTGGGCAAGGTGACAACGGCGCCGGTGTTTGGATCCGTGATCGTGACTTGTTGTTCTCTGTTTTTATAATCCTTCGTAAGGGCTTCGGAAAGCGTGAAGAATGGGCGGCCGATGAGGATCTCGTAGGGGGCGTCGTCGATGACTTGGACTTGGAGGAAAAGATCGACGTCGCCAAAAGTGAATTTTAGGTTGGCGATCCGGCCGAGGGTGTCGTTGTCGCTTTTATTTGCCGACTGCATCCGCATCTTCATATTTTGGAGGCCGTAACCGAGTTTCTCCCAAATATCGCGTCGCATGCCGATGATCATGGAACCGTTGTCGAGGATGCACTCGAATACGAATTTTCCATTGATGAGCGGGTAGACCGCACGGAGAGGGACTGAGTCGCGGCCGACGACGAGCGGGACGTTTTCCTGACAGTGTTGACAGGCGCGAGTGGGGATTTCGGGTGCGTGAAAATGGAAAACCTCAACGTTGTTACTCTCGGCGGTGACCTTTTTCGACGTAGTGAGGTCCTTCATGTGACGGCGGGCGTCGGACGACATGGCCAAAAGTTCTCGTTGCGAAATGCAGACTTGAGAATCGAGTGCGCGGTCAATGACGGATTTGGCGATACCGGGATCTTCGATGGGGGCTTGGTAGCGGTACTGGGGGTGCGATGCGGGAAGGTTCTGGGGAGTGCGTGGCATGAAGGCGGTCGGCTCGGTCGGCCGCATGTTCAAAGGTGGAACGATGGTGATCGGGTGCTCGTTGACAGGTCTGGTAGACGTTTTCTCGGCGGGTTTCAAGGCGGGGACGGACGTGGAAGTGGCGGGCGGATTGGGATACGTCTCTCTAGACTTGCCTTTCGCTTTAGAGGGGATCTCTACGCCGTCAAATCTAACCCGTTTACGAAGCCGCTGCACTTCGGCTTCCAGAACCTTGATTTGTTCGTTGTCGTCGTCGATGTCGGACGTCGTGGACTGAAAGATGTCGGCGTACTCGGTGGTGACCTCTGGTTCATAGGTGGGTACTTCGACGGCAGAGACGAAGTTAGCTTTGACATGAGGCGGCGGGTCGCGTTGGAACGGTTCTGTGGGGTTGCGGGCAGGGGGAGCGCGGTTGCCGGGGTTCTGTGCGTGCCACGCGTCGAAGCGTTCCCTCATATTTTTGCCGACGATAGCCTTTGGAAGATACATTCCGTTAGGCAACACGATGTGGCTGTGCTCATTCTTGTGGCATATCCCGTCTCGAGTGTACTGCTCGCAGATGGGACAATCGCGTATATGATGGAACGGGTCGTCGCAAAAGAGGCAGTTGAAATTGGTGAAACCCTGTCCCGTGGTGGTCGGCTCAGTCCTATTTGCACACGGCTTTGGGGGGTTGTTACGTTCGGTGAGGGCTTGCGTGAGGACGGCGAGTTGTTGCGAAACGAGACGAAAGAGGTCGGATATGTTAGGTTCGACCGGTTCTGCTTTAGGAATGACCGGGTCGTAGCGAGCGGGTGGCGGGTAGTGGGTGGCGGGTTCTATTGGAGTCGAGTACCGGATGGCAGCAGGCGATGTTGACGATAGACGAGAGACGGTGGACGGTTCGGCCGCGGTTCCGGCCAGTAGGAAGTGGGCGCAATTGTGGAAGTCCTGGAAGTCGTAAGGGTCGCTATGGAAATGGTTCGGTTTTTGGTACTGCAGACGGGTTTTGATGTCCTTTTTAAGCTCGACATGAAAGCCGTTCTCGTACGCGATGTTGCGTTCTCGGGGAGAGATCCGACCCTTGTCTAGAAGAAACCCTGAGATTCGGATGAACTCACGGTAATATTCACCAAGTTCAGCGCGGGTACGGATACCGTAAGCGGTTTGGGTGTGCGTAAGACGGTCGAGATCCGCCATAGTGTACCGGTGGTCGTCTTCCGTGCCTGGGTATAGCACGAGTACGCTCCTTTTGAATGCGGCATAATTGACACCGGTCGCGCTAGGTAAACTTGCCCAAAGCTCGTAGTCGCTAAGTGACGCGTAGCGCAGACTATGCTTGATGCGTCCTGCGTCGTCGAGAGCAGCATCGGCAGCAAGTATCTCGACTTCTTCGAAGAAGCGGTTTAAATTGAGCGGGTTCCCGTCGAAGGTCGGGGCCGTGGAGTGACCGCGAGTGGGCATTTGTCGTGGAGTAACATGGGGAGCGGTAACGTGGGGAGCGGTCGAAGATCCAGAGGTCGAAGTCATTGTGGGTGGTAGGAGCTGAGATGTCAATGAAGCGGTTGTCGGGTGTACGATGAGCGGGTCGGGTAACGTGGACGATGACGGCGTGGACGAAGACGAAGATGGGGACAATGACAATGACGGAGTTTTCGATGTCGAGAGCGAAGACGGAGACGATGACGATGACGAAGTTTTCGATGTCGAGAGCGAAGACGTGGACGGGGGTTCTAACGAGGTCGAAGTCGGGGACGTAGGCGATGCGGGTGTCGAACTGAGATCGGTGTAGAGGGTCGACGTCCCTCTGAGTCCGTATCATCGATATATCACGAATCCGGACCAACCCGATGCTGCCATTCGACTTGCATTCGAACCCGACGTAACCCGACGTGACGTGATGTGACGTGACCCGACGTGACCGATATAACCCGACACATGCCGCTTTGTGACGGCCGCTTTTGGGCTAAATCCGGCAGCCTCAAACACCTCGGAGTTCCAATTCCAGGAGATGGATCTCTTCGGACTCAATCCCCGACTTCGGATTTACCTTATTTATGCATCCCCTCGTCCTTTCGGAGATATGTAGGACTTTTCCAATCTTTTTCATGGATATTCGTTTTCCCCTCCACTTTCCTGTCTTCGTTGCTTTGCAACCCCCCTTTCCACTTCCCCATTCCAGTGTTTCTTTGTAGTTTCTATCGGCCGAAGTAGACATGTCCGAAAGTAGCTACACACTCATGTACTATAAAAACGGTCCCCGACGACCGTACAAAATAACATACCATTAGTCCCCGTTTCCCTCATAGTCAGATTTGTTTTAATCCCTTCAAATGCTCGTCCATGTAGTTCCTTAGCTTTTTTATAGTTCACTTCGTCGACTTTATCATTGTTCCCGTATATTTGTTCATCGTTTCCGACCCGACCCAACCTGACCCGCCGTACCCGACATCATCGGCATCGTCGGGTTCATTCGTTTTCAGTCCGTTCACCATCGGGTTCATCGTTATTAGTCCGTTTTCACTCCGTTCATCGCTGGATTTGTCGTTACTAGTCGAGTTTATGCGGCGGCTTTACTTTTATTTCACTTTCACTTCACTTATTATCCCCGACACTGAATTATCCAGTCACTTCTACGCTGACACCCTCTGGTTAGGATCTCTTATTTCTTTATATAGTTCCGAAGCCACCAAGAACCCGCATCTACATCGGATGAGTCGGGTGTAATGGTGATTATTGGTATATCGACCGATTCGAGACTGTCGGATGAAAGATATAGGGGGGTGTTTGACCCTGAGACGAGCGGGAGATTGTTATGTCGAGCGAGGTGGTCGGGTACTAGCTGGAAGAAGTCGTCGTCGATTGTCGGGTCGAAGGCGGCTAAAGAGAGTTCTTGTTGAAGAGTTCTTCGAGGAAGATCTCGAAGACGACGGTCAGAGGGAGGGATACGGGAAGAGGAAGCTATGGTGGTGCTAGACTATTCCTCGCGGTGGGCTCCAGATGTAAAGGCGAGGTCGGGGTGGCTGCGGAATAATAATCCTAGGCCTGTGGGGTCAGCGTAGAAGTGACTAGGAATAGTCTAACAAGCTTCAGTAAGATAATAGGATATAAAAGGTAAGAAGCCACCGAGTAAACTACTGAAATCTATTGAGACCGATCGAAGCTGACGAAGCCGATGATGTCGGGTACGGCGGGTCGGGTGTCGGGTGACGAGGGATGTAGAGATAAAGGCGGTAGAACGACGGGGAGGGCGTCAAGGAATCCGACGAGCAATGTGTGCGATGGATTTTACTGAGAGACTAATTCTCAGAGAGAGGAAATGGGGGAACTGGTTTCTTATTTTGAGACGGCGCTTGGGCACCGTTTTTATACTACAAAGTTCTGTACCGAGATTCGGACGAGAGTCCTTGGCCGATGAGAGGAAACAAAGGAGAATAAAAATGGGGAAGTAGGAAGAGCATTGCGAGGCGACGATGACAGGGAAAATGGGTGGAAGATATAAAAAACCGCAAAAGATGCAAAATACTTTACTATATCCCCATAAGGGAGACGCTAGGCGTGAATAAGGCAAGTCCGATGTCGGGATCCCAGTCCGATGAGATCTATCTTTGATATTTGAAGTTCCGCAAGTTTAGGAGATAGACCAACCAGGTACGTGAGCGGCCGTGCTAGTCGGTATGCATCGGGTTGCGTCGGGTTGCATCGGGTTGCATCGGGTTGCATCGGGTTGCGTCGGGTTCGAACGTAGATTGCTAGAGACGTCGGGTTCGAGCGGATTCGCTAGATATCGATGTTACGGCCTCAGAGGGTCGAGGACCCTCTACACCGTCGATTCCACTCCGGATTCCGCCTCCGGAATTGTTCCTACTCAAGATGCAATGTCTCTAACGACCTGGAATCAGTACGTATATAGTTACATATGATATATCTTCGTTTCCCGTTACTTAGTACATAGCATCATCCCTCCTATACTCCGCTCCACTCCTCTACCATCAGTTACAGCCTTCGCTTGTAGTACCTAGTTACTACAGCACAGGATCTCTCCCAGTAGTATAAAAGATGTACCCTTATACTACAACCATATATATAGATTACATCCCACCATATTATATCCCACCATATCATATTGCATCCCTTCAGTTCTATTTCTTAGTCCTCGCTTCGTATCGTCTCATCAGTCTTCGTACTCCACTCTCTTCACTTCCCCTCTGATCCAGAACCCTGGATTCGGGTTGGATTGACTAGACACTACAAAGACACTAAACTCCTCTGATCACTTCTTAGCTGATCACCACTTTCGTAGATTCCCATTCGGGTCTACAACCGAACTCGCCGTCACAACTGGAGCCCACCATGAGGAGTTTATTTCTTTTGTCTTTTCATACCCTCCCCACTGTCGGGTTTGACTTTCATGACGTTTTTCTTTTATTTCCGACTCTAATCGCTCACCCCGCTTATGACTTCGACCCCTTCCTCGTACCTCCCCGACCCGACCCGCTTCCCGATTTGGATATTCCCCGACATGACGCACGGATTCATGCCTCTCCGAGGTGATCGTTCAGCCCCGACATTTCACGGTGACGAACACAACCTTCCCCACATCTTTGACGAAATTGACATGCTCGGCTCCGACTGTGGACTCACGGACACTATGAAGATTCGCTACACGCTCCGGTACCTCGATAACGACGACTACGAACTTCGGTCTACCCTATGCGCCACTTCAGCAAAGGACTTCATTGCTTTCCGACGTGCTGTTTTCGTCTTCTATCCCAGTGCCACAGACAGTATTCGGTATATGATCACAGATCTCGATCAATTGGTTAAACGACAATCGGGTTATGGTATAGAGAACAAGACGGACTTAGGACAATATTTCCGAGATTTCATACGCATATCTGGAGTACTATATGACAATGGCCGTTTATCGGACAAGCAGCGGAATGAGTATTTTGCCAACGGATTTGACTCAGATCTTTGTCAACGTGTTGAAGAACGACTCCATTACCTTCTTCCCAGTCATTACCACGACGATCTGTACCCGGTTGATATTTTCCACGATGCTGCGTTGTTTCTCCTTTCCGGTTACCGTTCCGTTCCGGAATCCGTTGTCACTGCAGCCCCCGTTGCCATTTCTAGTCCCGATTCCGGTCCCGCTCCCATACCTGTCGCAGTCATTTTGCCTCCGGAACAAATCCCGTCCTCGATCCTGTCCTCGATCCCACCCACTGTTGTTCATTCCATCCCCCACGTTCATTCCAGTCCTTCATATACTCCATCCCCGTCATCGTGTTCCCCGTCCCTGTCTATTCCGGTGCCTGTCGAGACCGTCATTTGTTTACAGGTATTGTCGTCCAATCCCGTGTCGTCCCTGTCCGATCCCATTCCCGATTTATCGATGCCGGTCACCGATTTATCCAATTCGTTTCCTATTTCGTCCCCGTCGTCTCCGGTTTCGTCCCCTCCGGTTTCTGTCCATGAACTCGTACCGGACCCGCTCCCATTGTCCTCGGATTCTCCAGAAATAGACATTCCGTCCCTGATATTGCCGCCATATTGTCCTCCGTCACCATCTATCGAGATTCCATCGACTTTGGTTGAGTATTCCGTACCTGTTCCCATTCCGGACTCCATTCCACCCCTTGTATTTGATTTCGATTCCGGTTCCGATTCCATTATGTCGACCCCTTCACTCCTGGTTCCCCTCGTCGTTTCCGCTCCGGTATCGTTGTTGGTTCTGTCTTCGCCCGCTTGGGGCATCCCGTCATCTTTAGACCCGTCACGCGGCGCACCCGTTATATGGGATCATGTTGGTGTCGGCACTCCGGTTCTTGATTTTATTTTATTTCTCGTTTCCGTTTTCATTCTACTTTGTCATCGCATTTTGGACCTCCGCCCCCTCGACACCTCGCTCAAATATTTGCAAGAAGTTCTCCGCCTCCGACCTTCTTTCAGAAACTCTTGTGGGGATATAGACCCATTTCCGTCTCCTATTTTTGCGTTTTCATCTTCCGTTCCGCTTTCCATTCCCGCTCCCATTTCTCACTTGTTTATATTTTCATTTCTGTTTCTAGTTCTCTTTGTTTCCCGTTTTTTCCGGTCCCTTTTCGTTTCCATTGTATTCCAGTCTCGTCCTCCTCCTCGACCCCCAGATTCCGGTTATCTTATCTCATCATTCCGTTTCCCTCTTTTCCGTTTATAGTTTTATTATGTACTCTATTTTTCTTTATGTACATTGTCCCGCATTCCGTTTTCCCTTTCCGTCCATTCCCTTTTATTCCCTTCTCCCTTCGTCGAGTTTGGTGTCGATTAGGTCGAGTTGACCCAGGATATGGGCCTGGTTCGTGCGTAGTCGATTTAGCTCCTTTGTCCAACGGGTTAGCTTGGTGTGGACCTCCGCGATGTATTCAGAGAGGCCGTCCGCAATCGTCAATATCTCCCTCTGCGTTTCCGTCGCCATCTTGCGTACTGCCCGGACGTGGTCGTTGATTCCGGCCCCGATCCGTGGGTGCTTGAACGGATTTCTTCGTCTCCCTTCGTCCCGCTCTGATTCCATATCCAGTTCGATGTCAGTCAACGTCTGCTTACTCGTCGACGCCTCTCCAGTCCACAACCTAGGCTTCCTCACGGGCTTTGGTATTTTCTTCGCGACGATTTTCCTCTTTGGACTACCCGCCTTCGCCTTCCCTTTCCTGTCCGCTTTTCCGGATCCGGTGGCCGGTCCCTTCGTCGATAACCTGCAGCGTCGTTTAAGCCTTTTGCAACGATCGCACACGTACCCTTCGATTCCGTGACAAACCGCGTTGGCGGTCACGCACGCATCGCATTGCCGGATCCAGAACGACTGCATATACTACGGATTAGTTAGGCACAACAGATATACGAGTCCACGAGATATCACTTACCCCCGGAATCTTTCCCTTCGGTTCCGCGTCCTCGTTCCTGCTCGCATTCGAGAAATCGTTGCCGCTGTTGTAGTCCCCGTGAACGGTTTTGTTGTCCCGGGTGACCCTCTTATCCCGGTTGAGCTTTTTGTTTTTGATCGCGTTCAGTACTTGGAGTCTTTCGTATTTTCGAAGTTGCTGATTGGACCAGGTGTCCTCCTTGTCCTTGCTTCCGTGATCGCTGGTTTGTGCGGTCTCCTCCCTTTCCCTTTCCGCGGCTGCATCATCCCTTTTTGCTGCTTCTGCCGCCTTCGCCCTTTCCGCCTCCTCAATCCGCTTCTCCGCTTCCGCCCTCCAATTCATCTCCTCTTCATATTGACGCGATTCCTCCGCCCATTTCCGCTCGATCCTTTCCGCCTCCTTGACCCGTTGTTTCCTCGCTTCCTCCTCCTTTTCCTCCTGCAACCGTACAGCTTCCCGACACCTCGCCTCTTTCCATTCCCGTTCGTAGTCTTCCCAGCTCCGCAACCACTCCTCGACCTCCACCACCATCTCTCCACCCATCGAGAAATCCCTCGGTTCTGTCACGTTGATTCCGTTGTCCCGGATTTCCGTCAAGATTCCTCTGTAGTTCCGCTGTCGGGTATCGTTAGTCCGTGCCGTTTACGAGAACGGGATCTCTTACCATGGCCCGTCATCGTCTCACCACCCATTGCCGTGCTTCGTTCTCGAATCTGTCACGTACGATATCGATTCCGGCCACGTCGACTTCTAGTAACTCAGCTATGGCGCTCTTGAAGTCTTGCCGCGTTTCCGCATTGAGAGTATTGAGGAAATTGTCGTATTCTGTCGACATCTGGTGTTGGTGTTGGTGTTTGTTGGGTTTGTTGGGCTTGTTGAGGTTGTTGTCGAGATTGTTGAAGTCGCGTTGAAAAGTTTTCTTGTTTGTATTTGTTGACCCGTCACGTGACCTTTATTTCCCTGTCCAGCCGTCTCGCCCATACTATTTTGGTAGCTCCGGATCGCCCCTCCTGACACTTCGATACCCACTGGCTTCGACTCCGCTCATGTTGTACTCCCGTTTCCATCTGTTTTCGACATCGCATCCGCTCATTTATTCCCACAACCCTGGTATCTTCATTATTTCGTATGGATCGACCAGGGATGGTCTCTATCTGAGTCCTGACCGGATGTAGAGGCTCCGGGCCATCTGGACCCGAATCCTCTTCATATCCCACTTCGTCCCCGTCCATTCCCATTCACGTATCGTCGACTCTGCCTGATTCCGGTCCTTTCTGTCGATTCCGCTCCGGATTCCGCCTCCGGAATCGTTCCTACTCAAGATGCAATGTCTCTAACGACCTGGAATCAGTACGTATATAGTTACATATGATATATCTTCGTTTCCTGTTACTTAGTACATAGCATCATTCCTCCTATACTCCGCTCCACTCCTCTACCATCAGTTACAGCCTTCGCTTGTAGTACCTAGTTACTACAGCACAGGATCTCTCCCAGTAGTATAAAAGATGTACCCTTATACTACAACCATATATATAGATTACATCCCACCATATTATATCCCACCATATCATATTGCATCCCTTCAGTTCTATTTCTTAGTCCTCGCTTCGTATCGTCTCATCAGTCTTCGTACTCCACTCTCTTCACTTCCCCTCTGATCCAGAACCCTGGATTCGGGTTGGATTGACTAGACACTACAAAGACACTAAACTCCTCTGATCACTTCTTAGCTGATCACCACTTTTGTAGATTCCCATTCGGGTCTACAACCAAACTCGCCGTCACAACAAAGCGAGGACTAAAAGTGTAGAACTGAAGGGGGAGTGATAACCTGTATTTTTCTATATGGTTGTAGTATAAAGGTACATCTTTTATACTACTGGGAGTGATCCTGTGCTGTAGTAACCACGTACTACAAGCGAAGGCTGTAACTGATGGGAGAGGAGTGGAGCGGAGTATAGGAGGAATGGTGCTATGTACTAAGTAACGGGAAACGAAGATATATCATATGTAACTATATACGTACTGATTCCAGGTCGTTAGAGACATTGCATCTTGAGTAGGAATGATTCCGGAGGTGGAATCCGGACCGGAATCAACAGAAAGGACCAGAATCGGGCGGAATCGACGATACCTGAATGGGAATGGATGGGGACGAAGTGGGATATGAAGTGGATTCGGGTCCAGACAGCCCGGAGCCTCTACAACGAGTTGAGGCTGAGTTGGGGATGCGTGAAACCCCCTAATATTATGAGAATCAAACCCAAATGATAGTGCGATAGTTGGCGATTGGATGTCGGAGTGTTGGGTGTCGAATGTAAAGAAGTCAGGTAACGGGTGTCGGATGTGTAGAGTGCTGCGGCAAGGCTTGTTTCGAGATGATGAAAGGAAATGAAGGGCTATGGAATGAATGAATGATGACACTGAATTATCCTCGCGGTGGGCTCCAGATGTAGATGCGGGTTCTTGGTGGCTTCGGAACTATATAAAGATAAAATAAAGATCCTAACCTAGGGGTGTCAGCGTAGAAGTGACGGTGGATAAGTCAGTGTCAGAAATAATAGTAAAGGAAGTGGAAATGTAAGTAAAATATCAAGCCACCGTGTAAAACTAAACAAATAACGATGAATCCGGCGATGAACAGAGTGAAAACGGATGAATAACAAAGAACCCGACGATGCCGACGATGTCGGGTACAGCGGGTCGGGTTGGGTTGGGTCGGAAACGATGAACAAATAATGGAAACAATCAATAAAGACGATAAAGTGAACTACAAAAAGCTAAGGATCTACGTGGACGAGCATTTGAAGGGATTAAAGAAGATTCTGACTATATGAAAACGGGGACTAAGGGTATGTTTTTTGTACGGTCGTCGGGGACCGTTTTTATAGTACAGGAAACAGTAATCTACTTTCAGACATGTCTATTTCAGCCGATGGTAAGCTACAAAGAAAGGTTGGAATGGGGATGTGGAAAGGGGGGTTGCAAAGTGACGAAGACAGGAATATGGAGGGGAAAACAAATATCCATGAAAAAGATGGAAAATGTCCTACATATCTCCGAAAGGACGACGGGATGCATAAATATGGTAAGTCCGAAGTCGGGGATTGAGTCCAATGAGATCCATCTTCTAGAATTGGAACTCTGAGGTGTTTGAGGCTGCCGGATTTGGTCTGAAAGCGGCTGTGACAAAGCGGCATGTGTCGGGTTACATCAGTCATGTTGGGTCACGTCACATCACATCACGTCGGGTTGCGTCGGGTTACATTGGGTTCAAATGCGAGTTGAATAGAGGCATCGGGTTCGTCCGGATTCGTGATATATCGAGGATACAGACTCAGAGGGACGTTGACCCTCTACAACGCGTCGAAAGTGGCCATCCAGGCACCAAGTAACTTCAGGAGTCGTCATCCCAGCCTTAAGAGACTGAAGAATTTGGGAAAGGGAGGAATGGAAGAGCTGACAGCGGAATTTGCGGAAATTCACATCATTCAGGTACTTCTTATCGGCTATGTCTTTTTCAGCACAATTTCACCAAAATGTACCAAATATAACTTACACTTCGGGATGGCAAGAAACCCTATTAAAGCAAGAGCATTGTGGTGCACACAGTGCACATTATTGTGAACATTTCCAATAGATGCATAAAGTGGGTAATATTCATTGTTTCCAGTGCCAACAGAAACTGTGGTCATGTCACTGCCAAGGATAATGGGCACAAACATGGCACCATGAGTGATGGGATCCTCGGCAATAATATCCTTGAAGACAACATAATCAGATATTAAAAGTGCAGTGAGATAACAGACTTACTGCTTGTTTCCAGGCCCAGTCGCCTGACATCAAATTTTTGTATTGCTGTTTGCCATTGACATTGAATTCACGAAATGGAGCATAATCAATCTTGCCATCAAAATCAGCATTACCAAGCATGTTGCGTATAACCGTACGAGGGTCCTGGTACCAGGCATCATATCCACTGTTCATCCATACAGGAACTTCACCGTCTGGTAGTTCACCATTGTTACTCATGGTAAAACTTCACCAGGGCACATCACCAAGTGGTGTCAAGTCAATGGTATCATATAAATCCCGGTGGTCTCAAAAGGGTGGTTGGTCATCATGCTTGAACAATGTCGATGCCCAGAGATCAAGTAGCTGGTCAATATTGCCAGTGGACATCTGCTCACGGCAGTAGAGAAACTTGCCAGTTTCAAAACCAACACGGTCAGAGTAGGGGGTCCAGTCGTTTGGATCGGCATGGGGCCGGTGAGGTGGTGGAGGGGTATCTGGCGGTGTGTCATTGCCAAGTTCATCACAAGGCTGCCCTGGATTAATTTCTTAGCCTAACAATCCAGCATTCATGCAGTCGCTCACCATATAACAAAGGATGGAAATCTTTCATAGCATTCGATAGGTTTGGGGGAGGGTGATTCCCCTCCAAGTCATTGGATGACGGAACGTGATTGTTGTCACCATCACCAATATCGGCACTCAGAGTTGCAGGGGGGGTACCTCCATTATTATAAACATCAAAATCTTGATCAGGGTTGTCGCCTTCCATTCTATGCTGGGAGTTGACTTTGACATTGACATGTCCCTCTGAGTCTGAACTAGAGACTGAAGATAATGGTGGAACCTGCGGTGGGCAACTCAGAGTAGGTCCAGTGGCTGGCTGGGATTGTTGCTGAGAGTGTCAGGAACAAACGTGATTGGTGAGTCCTGCCTGATTTCGAAACCACCGCCGACAGCCGACAAATATACATGGCAGGTGGTTGGGATTGTGGGATCTCGAAGGCCTTGTCATAGTAGTCGTATCACGAGGTCGGGCCATTAGAAAATGAAAAAGTAAATATGGTAGCGGTCGATGTGAAGCCAAATGAAGGCCTTAGGTTGCCAGTGCCTGCCAGTGGTGCACAAAAATCGGATGGCGCCGTAAAAATTGGCACCTAATTTATGATTAAGTCTGACAAGCGGGAACTGAACTGTCAGAATTCACGAACCTTCCTTTCTTCCCATCACCATGTCCGAGCAACCTTTGCATCGTATCGCCACTCGCACTTCAAATGCTGATAAGCATCCTGGGAAGCAAGTACCAAAGTGAAAGCGACATACCCAGGCAGAGATGCAAGAGTTCAGGAAATCTCAAGAAGAAGCAAAAGAGGCCAAATGAATTGCACAACAAGAAAAATTTGAGCGCATCGCTATCCTCAAAAATAACATGGCAGAAGAAGATGTAGAGATAAAAAATGCTGCTAGATGAGCCCCTCTACCTCACCATGCTCAGCCTCTTCGTCGTAGAAGCACTCATGCTAAAATCACCATCATTCCAGATGCTGAGTAGGGCAGGTCAAGGGTATGCAATACCCCCAGGGGTTAAGAGTACGGGTACCACGGGTTAAGGGTACGAGTCCAGCCTCAGAATACCCGCAGTACCCACGCGGGTATGGGCTGTATTTTTTTTGGGAGAAGAAACATCAAAAACTCAATTTTTGGGATATTTTTCGCTATTTTTGAGGGATATAATGAGAATCATTGCTTGTAAAAATATGTAAAAATGCTCTCAACACTCCCCACAGTATTCTGAACATTGTGCTCCTTTACACTAAAGGGATCCGACCAGTATTCCGTCCACAATAACCATAAAAACCATCAAAAACAGGTAAAAATGGGGTATTTTGCATGTTTTTGAGGGATATAATGAGAATCATTGCTTGTAAAAATATGTAAAAATGCTCTCAACACTCCCCACAGTATTCTAAACATTGTGTTCCTTTACACTAAAGGGATCCGGCCAGTATTCCGTCCACAATAACCATAAAAACCACCAAAAACAGGTAAAAATGGGGTATTTTGCATGTTTCTTCCTGTACCCCTGCAAAACCCGTGCCATACCCGTACTTTTGGCCTCGGGTACGTACCCGTGACGGGTACGGGTCCGAGTACAGCCCCAGAGCACTGCGGGTGTACCCCTGACTGGCCATAATGCTGAGGATGAGCCCAATGAAAATGAGCCTGAACCGTCCCTACCGGACTGGCTCGAGCCAGAGGGAAGTGGGGATCCTACTGACATCGAGGACGAAACACCAAAGAAGAAAAAAGTGAAAGTCACAGCAAGGGAGCGAATCAACGTGGTGCATCAAGCAGTACCCACCAGGGGGGGGGAAAGAAGGGGTAAGAATGTGTTCATCAGCGCTGAACTTGAATGTTTATCTGGTGCCATTTTAGCCATCTCATGATCTGACTCATGTTGATGGGAACTCACTTCACATCAGAGAAGTACAGAGGGTACGTGTACATGTCAAGTTACATGCTCATGCAGGGTTTATACTTATAGATTAGGATTGGTCTCGTGATTGTGATATGACACATGATGAGAACAATGGACTGGCTGTCAACTTAAACAAGCGTAACAAGGGCAAACTCAAGTAAGTTGCTCATCACATGCTCATTCTCAACGAGTCTACTCTTTTCTTTTTTAACCGTAGGGTGTCGTCCACTTCTGAAACGAAACTCTCTGGACTTGTCCAGGATTGGAGGGTGGATGTCCCAGCCAACAGCAGGTCCACAATGCAGAGTGTTAAAAGTTCTTCCACACTTGCTGTTAGCACCACAGCCAAATCGAGGACAACATCCAGCAACAGCGTAGGAACATCGGCCACCTCAAATGAACCCAGCACAGCTGTTGGAAGCATCAATGAGCTTGGTGGTTTTGAGGATGAGGATGAGAGTCTTGAGCGTGAAGCTGCAATGTCCAGTCCTATCAAAGGGAACAAGAGGGTCACTAGCACGGCACGTCATTTTTTATAAACCATTTGCCATTGAACTGAAGATAAATTTGACTTAGGCACTTGTCAAAGTTGAAGCAAACGATCGCCCTTTGAAAAAGTTAAAGGCTGACCATGTTAGCCGTGTCACTGTGAAGTTTATTGTCTTTTGCATGTGACTTTGCCAACGTCACAGTCACACATTTTTGCAAACTTCCAACTTCAAATCATCATATCTCGTGCAATACTCAACCTTCAGCTTAGCGCTTTGAGATATGAGAGTGCGAATGTAATTTCTAGATGTTCACAGTGTAAAAAGTCCTAAAAATGTTAAATTAAAAAATCACTTTTTCTCAATGTTGGTGACCCACGTGCATCCGCTCCAGCGCTTCTCAGTGGCTCAATTCTTCACATGCATCTTTGTCAATAACTTCTCTTCATCCTTGTACATAACTGTGAAGCCTTGTATCATATTCAAATTCAAAGGTCAGTTGAATTCACGATATTTGCCTAAATTGGGAAGTTCAACCAACATTCAACAGTTCAACTTCTAACTTTACAATGACCACCATGGTTCAAGGGAAGGCCATTCCAGTCATAGTTCATTGGATAATTATCCAGCTTGGAACCACAATGGCGGAAGAAGACATTGCGATGTACACTGACGTCTCTGTTCATTCTGTTCGGAAGATTCTTGCATATTTCAAGTGCACTGGCCACGTCAAACCTCCTGTGGATGGAAGGCCACAACTACATAAACTTCTTTGTAATTATGATGTTGAGGTATGTGGATTTCTTTGACTGCTCCTTCTCTGATACATTGCAATATGTATAGTATATGAATCGAAGGTTGAACGAGTGCCCCGATCTTTATCTTGACCAACTGTGAATGGAGCTCCAGGAAACATGTGGAACCTCAGTATCTATTTCAACAATATGGAGAACCCTTGTGAAGGGCGGTTATACAATGAAAAAGGTACGCATTACTTGCAATTTCACAATTATTCTACTCATTGAATTCTAGCTCACTTGTACTGCTATTGAACAAAGCGAAGAGAAACGTAGCGATTTTGCTGCCCGCATAGGCACCTATGATGCCACACAATTGGTGTTTGTTGATGAAAGTGCAGTGGACTGCCACACAACCTATCGGGGAAGGGCTTGGGAAATCCGTGGCCGCAAAGCAACACGCAAAGCGTTCTTTTGTCGTGGACGCCGGTATTTTCTCTTGCAGCTGACTCCTATACTCATCTAACACTGCATTCATCTAGGTTCTCTGTTCTGCCAGCCTTAGTGCTTGAAGATGGTATCATTCATTGTGAAATCATTGAGGGTGCTTTCGACACAAACATGTTCTATTCATTTATCAACCATCTGCTTGATGAAATGCAACCATTCCCTGCCTCAAAGTCAGTCATTGTTATGGACAACTGCCGCATCCACAAGCACCCCGAAATTTTGAACCTCATCGAATCTCGGTAAGATTGCAAGTTCTTATTACCTTTTATTTTTCAACCCCTCATGCCATCTTTAGAGGTATGTGATGTGAATTTTTGCCGCCGTATTCACCCAACTATAATCCAATTGAACTTGCCTTCTCCGCCATGAAATATTCCCTCCGCCACAATGGTGACTATATCCGGATGGCTATGACAGAACTAAGCATAATGGATATTTATGGTGTGCTACTCAAGCCCCTGTATGAGATTAGTCCTTCAGATGTTTTCGGATGGTTTAGGCATTGTGGATATGTGTAGATCTATTCCTTCTCACCGTACATTCTCTTCTTCTGAAATATATATCTTGTATTATGACAAAAGTTGAATAATTATTCTTAGGACTTCGGTTTAGCCAGCCAAACAAAATATGATTTGCATATGAAGAATATAATTGTACTACTCAGATCACCACCATCTTGACTGAAAGCTCCTCCTCGCTAAAAAGACTCGGATACAATTTTGCTAATCTCCATCGCTTACTCAATTGCAACTCCAGTTCGTGCCGTGATTTGTCGCCTTTGGTCCATGACAGCAGTATTGGCAGGAAGGGCAGGTAAACCCAGCATGTTTGCTGAGGCAACACACTCCAGAGCTAAAGAGAAAGGTATTATCATTATCAATAGAATACTGGAGAGACAAGCTACCTGTGAATTGCGTAAGATGATCACGGGTGGTAGGATTCGGTGCAACCATCAGTGGGTGAACACCATTAACAATCACAGCTGGGTTGCGAAGAGGGCCTTGGGGACCTGCTTGGCTATTGGCAAGGAGTACCAGCAGTTCGTCTGACTGTCGCAGCAGGATTGCGACATTGGCTGCAATCTGGTTGACAGTTTGGGTGAGGCCTGCCAACCAGGGGGAAGCGGCAGCTCCTCCTGGGTTGTGAGAAAATGCAACAGAGGACTTGAATAGTTCAGCGGACCCGATTTCAGCATCAGTGGCATGGAGGGCTTGTCCTGCCACTAAAATTAAGATCAATCAGTTATTATGATACCAGCAAAAACCTTTTCTCCCTCACATTTCAAATGTGAAAGTTTGTCAATGTACTCCTTTGCATTTGTGATATCGAGCAGAGCCGGTGGATCAGCAGTATTGGGAGGAGGGATTATGCCTGCAGCATTTGGAGGTGGGATGAGTATCATGGTGGTTGTGAGGAAATGACAGTAATTCTGGGTGTGTGGGTATATTTGTGCAAACGTACCTTTGCCCTTTGCCCAGTGTTTGATCTCAGTGTTCGATCTAGAAGAGGACCTACACAGAAGAGGACCTACATGGTTGGGCTATATTAGTGTTTTTAAATGCTGACGCTAAATTCTGGATTGTACTCACAGTCATTCCTCTACCATGGGCCAAGGGGCTGTGAAAAAATGAAAAGAAGCCATCAAAGCAAAAAAGAAAGCCCTTGTCAAAGCATCAGCAGCTGCAGCGAATGACCACCAAATTCTCACCCCAGATCTCTCTACTGATGATGCATCTCTGGACTCACCTATTGACAGAGTTGGCCTTCGAACAGCCATGTTACCTACCACAAAAGGGGCAGCTCGTTCTGCCAGTCGTGTGTCAAATAAGCCATCTGACTCTGGCACTTTCTTGAAGTCGGCCATCTCAACATCTACTTCTGAAGTAGATGACTCTGCTTCATCAATTCCATCATCAGAAAATACGAGACAAACCTTCACTCAGCCTACTCGTGCAGCTTCAAACCCAGTCAGGGCCCTATTTCATCGTATGGCTGTAGACCTCATCAATGAGCAGACCGGGGATGAATTTGAAGCCTCTGATGACATGAACCTGGGTGAAAAGAAGGAAGACGAACTGGAGTACATGGACAGAGAAATTGAATATTCAGAGGTTGAGGTGGTTGAGGGAATTGAGAAGCTTGCGGTGGCTCCCACGAAGTCGGTCCACAAGAATACCATGGTCCAACAAAGGAAAAAGACTGCGCTGAAGAAAAAGGCCCCAGAGAGGATTCCAACCGAGGATAGTGACAGCGATCTTGAGGTGATTGTTTTCATGAATTTATGTTGTATTTGTTGCTCATTCTATCCCAGACTCATTCACATATATAATTGAGGTCAACGACAGAAGGCAACAAATTCGGATGGTTGAGGCCTTGAATTCAACAACTACCTGGTTCGGACTTGAGCAAAATTTGGCCGAACTGCTCAATATCTATCCTACGTCTCTCCACGCACAATACCGTTTTAGTACTGACAACAAGCTGTCCCTTCCGCTCAATCTCACCTCCCAAGGTCACCTGAATACTATGATCGCACTCCTTCGGCCGCTTGTGGTTCCTCTGATTCTTTCCAACGGCCGTCATTCCAAAAAGCAAATGAAACCAGTTTTGGTCCAAATCTTCAATAAAGGTGATGAATCACAGCTCGCTGGAGACAACAAAGTAAGTACCGCATTATGTCAACTCTGTATAACTCTTACCTTCGAAACAAAGAGTCGTGGTACTGGAAAGTCAACTGGGAAACAGGTGGTCATCGATCTGGATAGGCCGAAATCGGATGCAGATCGTTATCATGAACAGAAAGTGCAAGCACGTTCCGAGATTATCAATAACTTCCAATGTGATCTCCACAGCCTTCTGGGCAAGCCTGTTCCATGCTACCACAATCCCCACACTGGCCTCTGTCACCCGATCACAGAGCAGAACATTAATCTATGGGCGACTTTGCACGTAAGAGTATTTGCCTTTACATACCATTCACAAGCTAATTTAGAAACTCTTTGCAGCTCAGGCAACCGAATCAGTATTCCACCAATAATATCCCTCCGGAAATTAATGTCACTGCCACTACACCTCACACTGGGGGCATGCATCATCCGACATCCCAGCAACCTCAACCTATTACTCAACCAGTAGTCCACGCCAATTTGACACTACCCACTCCCAATCCTCTCCCAAACCCAACCACTCGGGTTGAGTATCCACTTATATCAACTTGGCTTGCTTACTGTGATAATTGTTCTGATCGTGCTGGCGAAGATTTCATTGGACTCCTGCCAAAATTCAATGAAGAAGGTTTCCGTCGACTTCACCAACTTACAGGGGATCGGATCAGTGTAGAGAAGCTTGCAGAATGGATCAGCATTGGACGAGGGACAGCGGACTTGCTTATTCACTATGCTGAAGAAGATGTGGCACTTATCAAGGCAGGGGCCCCTTTGATTGCCGCACCGGGAGCAGGCAAGGTTTAAATCAAGGAATACTGGGTTTCTCTTTGCATATCTACGACTATCTCATTGCAACAGGTTTTGGGAGGCCATTTGATGGTGGAATATAAAGAGTTTTGCATGTTGTTCAAAAGACCCTGAAGCCGAGAGTACATGAACAGTGCTTCTTGATGTAAATAATAAGAATATAGCTTCCAGCATTAAGAGGGATGGCGGGGGTAGATGCATGCAAAGATTTGAGCCTGCTGGCAGACTCCTGGAGTGACCAGAGTGATTGCATGTCCATCACTCATATTGAAAATTTTTGATTTTTGAATTCAGTGTTTTCGGAACTTTGTACACCATGAACATCTAGAAATTACATTCGCACTCTCATATCTCAAAGCACTAAGCTGAAGGTTGAGTATTGCACGAGATATGATGATTTGAAGTTGGAGGTTTGCAAAAATGTGTAACTGTGACGTTGGCAAAGTCACGTGCAAAAGACAATAATAACTCTCATCTTCCCGATGGGTGTCAAGACACCAATCGCTGGCGCCGTACCTTTGTGCCGACCTTCATCGGCTATGTTGCTAGCTACCATGATCCTTGGAGTGTCACTGATGTTGATGGCGTTCGAGCCATGCAAATCAAGTCTACAACCAACCGAAGATAACGCATCAAATCGAGACCCAACAGGCTGTTTATTGCGTCGTAAGTCAACTGTGTCTTCAGATTGATCCTTAACCTCATCAACCACAGGCCGAGCAACGTGTCTACGAGTGGCGATCAGGCTTCGGCTCGACTGCCTTGGCAATGATCAACCACTTTTTTGAAACCGGTGCCAACTTTGAGGACTGTGTGGCATTCGCAACACTAATGCTGGAGAATCTCAAGTTCCTTTATTCTAAAGCGGACAGTGATAACCCAGAGGTATGGTTCATGTCCCTTGTCATTTCCTGATGCTAATGTGATCCCAGGAGTACCGGGGTTCGTTCTGTTCCCAGTTCATATTGCAGACACTTGCCTTCCACTTCAATGCTGTCCGTGGCTGTATTGAAGTTCCCAAACTCAAGAAATTGAAGCCCAAAGTTGCAATTGCTCTTGCGGCGGCGGCTGTATGTGAACTTCCAGTAATTGCTGTAAATTCTAATCCTGTCAGCAGGTGGAATGCGGCTTTACGTTGTGGGTGGCTGGGGATGTTACTCTTGAGTTGGTGGACAGCGAGGGGGGTCTAAAAGTGGCCAAAGCCATCACCAGGGCAATCAATCCGGAGACCGGCAAGGAATCAAACAAGCCAACTGCATTTGGCGAAGCAAACTGGGGTCCTAACACTCGGCGGTATCTGCTTTCACTCAACGAGTTTCGCGATCAATCAATCAACAAGATCATCAACAAAGCACAGCAATTTGTCAAGAATAGCAGCCGAAACATTGGCTCAACGACCTCTGGTACCAATGAACTCGACGTGGTTGACAAACGTGCCCATGTCCGGGATGTGTCTGATGATTCTGACGAAGAGTGTAGTTTTTTTTTCTCGCATGCATGACATACTTATTATTCACCAGTCACTATGTTAACAGGATAACATGCCACTCAGGCTGTGGCACCGCCGTGACTGCATGACAGCATTAATGGACTCCAATTCGGCTCCCTGATACCCCCTCAAGCCCTTATGCTTTCCTTGATTTGCTTTAAAGTCATTTGTTGCCTTTGATTTCTTTGATCTTCAAGTTCCGATTCACAACTTTCTTGACATTCTCATCATCCTTCCCTTTGCTACTGGCTGCATCCTTCCCTTTGCTACTGGCTGCATCCTTCCCTTTGCTACTGGCTGCATCCTTCCCTTTGCTACTGGCTGCAGTGCATGGCCTCACATTTTCTCCCAAGAACACTAGCAATGAAGCCTTGAACCATCTCCGACTCGGAGTCTCTGGCAGTATGTCATATTGTTTTGGTTCTTACAGCGGTTTCGGAAAACCTTGTCATGCAACTTTTTTTTTTGTAAAATAAATAATGCTTACAAAGGCTCAGCCACCTGCCCTCAGCCATAACAGTCTTGCATCATGTGACCTCGAGATAACTGCACAACCATTGTAAAATGTGAATTATAAACTCAGTGAGAGGTGTATTGAAAATTTAAAATGGCATAAAATTATAATGGGGTTGGTTGAAGGGTCAGAAATATTGTCAAGTCTTACATCCAAGGAGAGGATAGATATTTTAGGCCCAAAAACATGACTTTGGGCTGAACTGGCACTAATAATTCAACTCCTCCTTGAAAACAGGACTCAAAATGAGTTTAACCCACTTAGCCCTTCAACCAACCCCATTATAATTTTATGCCATTTTAAATTTTCAATACATCTCTCACTGAGTTTATAATTCACATTTTACAATGGTTGTGCAGTTATCTCGAGGTCACATGATGCAAGACCGTTATGGCTGAGGGCAGGTGGCTGAGCCTTTGTAAGCATTATTTGTTTTACCAAAAAAAAAGTTGCATGACAAGGTTTTCCAAAACCGCTGTAATTCTCTGAAATGTGTGCTTATTTTTCATCTTATTATAATCTTGAATTTTCTTGATACCATTTCTTACGATGCATCATCTTTGTGCATCTTGGTTGGTTTGAACTCTTCTTAAATTTGTCTTCTTAATTCTGGCTTAGCTGTCTTAAGCAATCTACCTTTCTTGATTTCTCTTGACTTAAGATTTTCACTTGTGACAAGGGTGACACCCTCCTGGATTCAAGAACTCTCTGTCTTAATAAAAATTTTCTTATATTGTCTTAATTTTGATTTTAAGACGAGTTAAGATTCAATAAGATTACTTAAGACAAATTGTGTTTTCCTGATGCAGTGGTATCTGGGTGTCATAAATGTCCTCCCATCATATGATACTTATATCATATGCTGGCTAAACATATAGTATGAAGACAGTTGTGATACAAAAATATTGCTGGCACATCAGAAATAGTACTCAAGCAATTGATTGTGGAGTTGCACTCAGAATTGCTAAAGAATTAAAAACACATAAAATTCACGGTATTATCTTAACATGTTATTCCTTAGACAAATCCTTTCAATTTCTTCACAAGCATCTAGGGAATAATTTTCTGATCAACTTTCCTACACAATGTGAAGCCATCTGATCATTCTTTGTTGAGATATTCTTAGTACTAATTTGGAAATTTGGCACGGCACAACATACTATATATGCAAACAGCAATAATCCTAACCATCAACACGGCTGCCTTCTCGCATTTTTCTATAAATTCATTATGCCCCCTATGGCCTTTACCGGAGTCGTTACTAAAGTGGGCTTCATGCATAAAACTGCCACCGTGACAGTATCTCGGTATATATTACACAAAATTACTGGAAAGGTGAACGTTGAAGTTGATAACTGTAATCTTGTTTCTGATACCTGCACTTTCAGCGCATAGAGCGAAGTAAAAAGTTCCTAGTCCACGACGAAAAGAATGGTGGGTTCCTGTATGGCTTGATATTCAACTTGAAATGGGTATCAAATGAAATTTTGATTCAGAACTGCGACACGAAGATCTCGTAGTTATACGCAATTGCCCACCCATTTCTGCACGCAAGCGATTCAAGTTGGAAAAGGTTTTGAAAAGTCCAGAGACTGAACGAGAGCATGCTCATGCTGGGACGCCTTCGGCCACGAGTGCGGCTATGAAGCAAATGCGAAATGAAATGAATAAAGAGGAATACATCCATATGAAGAAGGTATGATGAGGGTGTGATTTCGATGGGGAGGGGCACATGGAACAGATCTATGAGATACAAACTGTATGAAAATAACTCGACCATGCGGGAATGGAAGTACAGTAACTCGATTCAAACTGAGACTTGTCGAGATGGGACCGGCGCTTCAGCATCAGCTGCCATTTCACTCAAATTTTGCTTCGAGAAGGCATCAATCATGGTTTCTTGGTCCTTGCGGCGTCGGTGCCGCCTTCGTCTGTCGTCCTTGATGACACGCTCAATGCGACGACGCACTTTGGTGTGTTGTCGAGGATCTGCAACAGCTTGTTTGCATCTGTAGCATGCAAGCTCGATGCTCGCTAACAGTCTCAGAGTCTCCGAATTGCTCAATGCCTATTAATGTATGCTTGTTGGCAGCTGAGATGATTTCAAAGATAATTGGGCGTACGTTCAGAGACCAAGAGACGACATGAGAAGCTTCGACGCATCCTATCACGACGAAATTTCCCCGTTTCTCCGCTTGAAGATCAGATCCCTTGCGGCGCACAGTGAGTAAGGACCAACGAATACGAAAGTTTAGGTCACTTCGCTGAACAAAGCCATGACCTTTCCTGTTGACACAGCGCGAACCACTACCAACCAGAGAGAAGATTAGTCATGCCAGCTGCAGATAAACAAACCCACTCTCAGACACACCAACTCTTGATGAATGACCAATTAATTCTTGACTAACAAGTCCTCTACCAAGATATACCCAAGCATCTCTCTCCGGACGTCGATAATGGACTTTGACATGGATTTCTCGGAAATGATCACGAGGGAGGTGGGGTGGGAGCCCTGGAAGTCCCCACATGCAAATTTAAAGTCACCAAGCCCAGTAGGATAAAAACAGACGTACCGTGCGTGTTGCTGATTTCTGAGGTGCTCGGTATGTCGTGTGCTGATTGCTGTCGCTGAGTATTGGCGTTGTCCATAACACAGTCAACTTCCATCTTATCCTCAGTCTATGCGCTGGCTTCCAGATGGGGACTTTGTATAATGTAAATGCCACTCACCATGGTCATGTTTCAATTTCAACCTTCGAGCCGCTGGACTGAGGCAGTTTCGTGTGCACGTGACCACATTAGAGACAAGCGTGTCGTAATCATGATGGTGATTGGTGAATAGGACCAAATATTTTTTTCCTCGTGCGGATTACGTAGAAGGGTTTCGACAGAGTATAAAGAGAGACAAAGAACTCTATGTCACAAGCAGTGCTCGACAAAGACCATTGAGCCACACGATGAAAGGTTCCCAACTCATAAATTAGGGCGCAGTCTCGCAGATCGGACAACAAACCTCCACATGTCTTATTTTCCTGGTCGTCGTACAGGTGGCGGTCGGAGCAGCCCTCAGCAGCTCACGTCTTCTCAGCTTGCTCCCGAAGAAGAAAAGGAATCACAAAAGGCAGAGTTCGGAGTCGATGACTTTAACATTCGGAAGGTGGAGAAGAAAGTTCGTATGGGCGCCAGAGGCAACATCTGTCACTGATTCTAACTGTCAATCCCGATAGCGTGATGATGAGGACAGCGACTACAGGCCGTCGCAGGAGTCGAACGTGTCGTATGCCAGCAGCGGTGACGACAGCACAGCAGATGAATTGGACGAGAAACAGATCACCTACACGCACAAGACAAAGAGCCGAGTTATCGCCAAAAACGGCAGCAAAAAGGAATGTCTCTTCCTTCCGGGCTCCTCACAATCTTCTGATGTAGGAACATCAAACGGATGGATGGGGGCTGCTTGCAGCCGCCTGAACAAAACGCAGGTCAAGTTGGTGAAGAAAGCTTGGGAAGAAATCGCGGAGAAATCTAATGGGGAACTGGACATGACTGTGAAAGCAGTCATCGCTATATTGTACAGGTTGGAGGTGGAACATGTTGAGAATTTGCTGGACTGGTTGGAAAACAATCACCATGCGGCCTGGAAGTCTAGGGAATAACGAAAGTGGAGTGTATTACATTTTTGCCGTTATGCTGTACAATACATGTTAATACAAAATACTTGACGACTAGCGGCTCGAAGATAATAATATGGACTGACGGTGATGGTCATGCACAGATATCCTAACGCGCCTCAGGGGGGAGATAACATCCCGAAACAAGACACAGATTCCGAGGTGTAAATTGCACATTCGTCACAGGTGTCCTTTTCGTCGGAAAAGTGGCTAGTAAATCAGTCCTGATAAAAGGGTATGAGAACTTGTCCGTTTCGAAAGGCTTTGATACATACGTCTCCATGTTATTTTCTGCTGACTCCTGGCCGGTAGGGTCTATTGACATGTAGGGCATGATCCCATTTTCACGGGCTTTGCCAGGCAGTCCCGCAGCGCCCTTGACGTCCCAGCACCGGACTGTCCAATCAGCACCGCCACTGGCCAACACGGACGATTCCGCACTAAAAGAGAGGGTGTATATCGACGCCGTGTGACCCGTCATCTTCTTGATTCGACGGCCAGAGCCCAAGTCCCAAAGGTTGATAGCAAGATCCTCACCTAAATACAAGGTTATTTCAGGGAACACAGGGGGACGGAGCTGATGGAGCACAGACCGGCACTCGCTAGATAACGACCGTCTGGACTTATCGCAAGAGAGGATACACTCCCCTGATGTCCCACAAAGACACGAACACAGAACCCACGTTGCACATCCCATAATCGTGCCGTCCAGTCACTTGACCCCGTAGCAAGGTACAACGAGTTCGGGTGGAATTGCAAGCACTATAACCAAAGATATCAGGTCGAGCAAGGGAAAGACATGCGAAACCAGCCAACATCAACATCGCTCAGATGTCCGGCGTAAACACGCAGACAAGAAGTTCGATCAGTTGACCAAAGCCTGGCCGTCCTATCTCGACTGCCAGTGGCAAAATAAATCCCCATGGGACTCCACTTGACATCCCATACAGGACTTTGGTGCCCGCGATAAGCGACGACGTTGGTCATGGTATCCAATGACCACAAGCGTGCCGTGGCATCCGCTGAAGCCGATAGCAGATGCTTTGGTGGGGCCGCTGAACCACAAAGTGGGTCAAAGGCGACTGAATATACTGGTCCGCTGTGGGCAATAAGTTTGCGAGTGGTAGATCCTCCCTTCTCCCGGATTTTGCGGAGTGAGGTAGCTACAGGAGGGAGGAAAGGTCAACAGTTAAATTGGTCGGATGAAAGACAAAGGCGTTAATGGACCATCTCTGATTGAGCTGGACTGAAAATCGCTCCTCATTCCTTTCAGCTTTTCACCTTTAAGGTTCCATAATCGAATATAGCTCTCGGTAAATCCAGCCGCTAAAAGCGAGTTGTCTGGAGAGAACGATGAACATGGCGACCTTTCGCAGACTTCTGAATGCAAACATTCACCAAGATATCCGAAAGGGTGCTTACCCATCCGCTACATCGTGTAAGGTGTAAGCACATATGCTGGGCAGCGCACGTGCCCTCGCCGCACTAGCCTGCGGTGAGTTCACGTCGAAGGTACCCAGGACAGAAGGGTCAAGACGTATTCGCTTCCTGGCGTCCCGTACTTTTTCGACTTCTCGCTTGACATCTATCGCCTTGAAGGCTGGTGGATACGGGAGAAGGTCGATTTCCAATGGTGCAGTCATGCCAGGAAGGATTGAAGGCCTTGTATAGTGGATGTCATATTGTGCAGCATGGTCCCGATCAAGCATGGCTTGTTCCCTCAAGACACGCTCCGTCTCAGAACGGAGCTCTTCGGAAATCGGAGCAGGGCCTAGTTTCAGGTCTCCTTTCGTGATATTAAATGCTTGAGGATTTAAGAAGTTGTTGGCAGACCCGTTTGTCTGAGGAATCAGAGAGGACAAGAGACCAGTGGACTCCTCCCAAGCACTTGGGGCCACCGCTGTGCTTGATGATGTTACTGTAACGACGATGAACACCAACGATAGTCAATGGAGCAAATTTTGTAATTACCATCAAAGCGTAGATGATTGTTCACAATTCGCATGATTGCCGCTCGCCCTCGTTTCCCTCTTTCGCCTGAGAACCCGAACCCTGCACCAGACGCCTCGCCTCCAACCCCTTCTGTCAGCCATCCTACAAGTAGCCCGAATCCTGACCGGCTCATTCGAATAGCATATTTCTCATTGCGGAATCGTTGTGCGATTTCATCGTGTTGGACATGAAATGGGAGAAGTAGTGTCGACAGGTGATGCAATGTTTCGCTGTGAGAAGCCGCAAGCGGCTGTGAGAAGGCGGAAAAAAATTCGATGGCTATGAAAATGATCAGGCATATGTCAATGATGGAGTGACCAGGAACTACCGGCTTCTTTGAAACCAAATTGTATCAAGTCAAGATAGAAATGGCAGAATATTGGAAATAGAATAGGTCGAAACTCTGGCTGGTTGGTCAGGATCAGCGTGAATCAAAACCCAACTAAATCGGGTCAGCATACTCGATACATGTCCAAAGATCCGTCAACCCAAGCTTCAAGCTCCCGAAACCCTTCCTGCTTATCAGTAGGATCAAGAGATAAAATCTCCTCTGCGCCAACAGACCCAATACTGGCGATGAGACTTTGGATATTCGTTGGGTTCCCCATGGCTGTCAGCTCCTGTAAGACATTTGAAGTTTCTTTGAGGACATTCTCTCCGGGGCGAGAAGGTTTCTGAGCATAGACAGCCAACTTCTTCACCAAGTCATCCGCCGTGATTGTTGTCACTGTTCCCGACTGTTCACCTTTATCATCAGGAGATCCGCCATCAAGTCTGTCTAGCAGGGCCTGTTCTGCTGCACTGTGTCCGCGAGAGTGCAGGTATTCCAGAATAATACGATCAATGGCCGTGGCATTCTGGATAGGATCCAGAGCACCGGCATTGGCTGGAGAGGAAACACCGGGGGATTGTGACGATGTAGCTGGTGTAGACATTGGCTAATTCGATCACGTGCATTGTTTGTCGGGACGCGCCCTCATCTCCAACCTAACCTGTAAAAGTCCTACACGAATTCGCAATGGCAACAAAGCAAAAGAACCGTCAAGCCATTACACTGAAAGGATCCACGAATCTCGTCACAGAGTTCTTCAAATACGCCGTGAATACGTACGCATGCTGGTCATGGTATCGGACAATTGCTAATTATTCGAATAGGATTCTCTTTCAAAGAGAAGTCTACCCGTCTGACGATTTTCACATGGTGAAGAAATATGGCCAGACAGTGCTCGTTACCCAGGATCTAGCACTGGAGAATTATCTGGAAAGGTACCAGTGTTTGTTCCTCATGTAAGGCGTTGAGCTTAAAAAAAGAATTCAGAATCCTTACACAGGTTCAGAGTGAGTCAATATATCAAACGTACCGAGACTTTGACCAACCTCTCCACAGAGTGGCTCCTGACAGGCTCCGTGACACAACTTGTGTTGGCAATTATCTCGAAGGACACAAGAACGCCACTGGAGCGTTGGGTATTCGACATTAAGCTGGTGGAATCACCCGCTGACTCAACGGCGTCGTTTGTCCATCACATATCAGAGGGTATCCAAAACTAAATGAATTGTCCCAGGGCGCCCAAGCCAGAGTCGGAAATCCAGTCGGAGATCCGGGCGATCCTCAAACAGATTATCTCGATGGTAACTTACCTGCCAGTCATTCACGAACCAACGGTGTTCAATATACTCGCTTACACATCGGACTCAGCGGACGTCCCAGCCAATGAGTGGGTTGACACGGACCCGCTGGCAATTGAGGCTAGCAAAAGCCAGCAAGTGAAGATGCGGAGCTTTAGTACTGATGTTCACAGGATTGAAGCCATGGTTGCATACAGGTACGAGGAGTAGAAACGGATACATGGCGATGCAGATGGCTTTGACGTGTATGTATGATGGAAAGAATTTTATAGTACCGCTCGCCAACCGTTGACTGCTGTCACGCATAATGTTTGACCGGACAAGACCGAGCGCGCGGAGGCATCGCCTTGTTGCTAGCAACCAATTGTCCTTAACCGTGTACTTCCATCAGACTCACTTGCTCACCCCCCCCCCAAGTCTTTCGCTTTATTTCTCGTCCCCTCCCAGTCCTTTTCCCTTCTCTGGTTTCTTTCCTTTGTCTGGCTGGATCCGGATCTGAGCCTACTATTTCTCTGAGTAACCGATATTTTGTCATGGGTGAAAGCTGGTTCCACAAAGAGTTTCTTGCCCCAAGGAGACTCGCCTTCAATGTCCTCTTCTACGGCATTCATTTCTTCCTCTTTGCGTACGGGTGGCACAGTCAGTTCACCAACGCAAAGCTTGCTGCCCTCAATGGTCTTACATTCTCTGTCTGGACTTCCCGGGGTGCTGGTCTAGCCCTTGCCTTTGATGGCGGCTTGATCCTTATCCCTATGTTGCGCAACATCATTCGTGTCGTTCGACCAAAGTTGACATGGCTTTTCCCTGCCGATGAGAACATCTGGTTCCACCGGCAGGTCGCATATTCCATGGCTTTCTGGGCAATGGTTCATACCACTGCTCACTACGTTAACTTTATTAATGTCGAGCGTACCCGTAAGTCCCTCGTCCCACCTCTCAACAAAAACACGAGTTCATCCATTCTTCAGAGGTTCGCAAGCAAATTGCTCTAGAAATTCATTATACCCAGGCTGGCGGTATCACAGGCCATTTCATGCTCCTCCTCATGCTCCTTATGTACACTACTGCCCATCACAAGATTCGCCACCAGTGTTTTGAAGCTTTCTGGTACACCCATCACCTTGCATTCTTCTTCATGATCGGTCTCTACACACACGCCACTGGTTGCTTCGTCCGTGACTCTGTCGAACCCGACTACATTCCTACCTTTCCTTTCTACTCCACTCAGCACTGCCTCGGCTATGAAAGCTGGAGGTTCATTATTTGGCCCGGTATTATTTATTTTGGAGAGAGGGTGTACAGAGAGTACCGCGGGAGGAGGGCGACAAGACTGTCCAAGGTCCTTGTTCATCCAAGTGGTAGGCAATTGCGTCTTGTATGTTTCCAAAGGCTGAACGCACTTGCAATTGTTCAGGTGCTATGGAACTTCGTATCGTCAAGCCCAGTTTCAAATACACTGCTGGCCAATGGCTTTTCATCCAGGTTCCCGAAATTTCTCGCTTCCAATGGCATCCGGTATGTAATCGTCGTGTACAGCTTATGTAGTCTTACCTCTAATTCTCAGTTCACCATCACTTCCGCTCCCGAGGATCCTTATGTTTCTGTCCACATTCGTCAAGTCGGCGACTTCACTCGGGCTCTTGGCGATCGTCTCGGCGTCGGGCCGTCCGTTGTTGCTGCTATGACCTCCGCGGCGATGAAGGGTGCGGAGGTGGACGAAAAGAGTCCCCTTGGATCCCGTGGCGACTTTGTCGAACTTGATGCGGGCGCCGCCTCACGTCCAATGCCCGCGGTCAGAATCGATGGTCCGTATGGAGCTCCCGCAGAGGATGTCTTCAACGTCGAAGTTGCAGTCTTGATTGGCGCTGGCATTGGTGAGAATGCACGATATATATAGATTTTCGAGATGTGCTAACGGGACTGTTCTTTGCCTCAGGTGTTACGCCTTTCGCCTCCATTCTTAAGCACATCTGGTACCGACAGAAAAAGGGAAATTTGGGTTCTCTTCGTCGCGTTGAGTTCTTCTGGGTTTGCCGTGATGCTCCTTCCTTTGGTTGGTTCCAGAGCTTGCTGCAAGAAGTCGAGGCTGCTCAAGCAGACCGTCAGTCTCCGATTTTAATTGTCCGACGACTTCTGACATCTCTACTATAGCGAACTTCCTCCGTATCAACGTCTATCTCACCCAAAAGATCGATGAAAACATGCTGTGGAATATTGCCGTCAATGATGCTGGCGCAGCGTACGATCCATTGACTCTCCTGCGTTCACGCACAATGTTTGGACGACCCGACTGGATGAGTATCTATGGGCAGATGAAGCAAGCCATTGAGACCGGACAATATATTCCCGGGAGCAACTCCCAATTAAAGACCAAAGTCGGAGTAAGTACTAATCGTATGGCTCGTTGTGTAGTTTGTTCATCCATTTATTCAGACGTACTTTTGTGGGCCCGGCGCATTGGCATCCGTTATCAAGAAAGCGACTGTCCATCACACCAGCGCTAATGTCCAGTTCGCTTTTGCCAAGGTTTGCATGAAAATAATGTTCTTCTACCTTGCTTGACGTTGCATTGCAGGAACATTTCTGAAGGCATATCTCCAATGCTTTTACATGTCAAACTCGCATGCCGACTTATCCGTAGAATTTGTAAAAGAAGTGGATGTCATCAAGGGTGTTTTCACATCGGGAATTGTACATCTTTGATTTTGGTGTATTTGATGATTCTGTTTCGTGCTTGATGTACTTATGGATTACTCCCCAGACCACATTTTGCATAACTTGCGAGTGGAGTGACACCATTTTAACAAGATGAATTTTACAAGAAAAACGGCAAGGTACGCCCGTAAATGAAGAATACTCCTCCGGCGCTCGCAATCGCTATGGCAATCTTGTATCGGAGGTGGCGGACACGACTTTCAAGAACATCCTAGCTGTCACCCAACGAAGACACGCTGGACCACCGCTGGTAGGGGTTTACAGAACTGGTATAAGCCCCGTTCGGGTGCATGACTACTTTTCATCTCCATTTGCGCGCAGCGGAGCCGTGATCACAAGACTTTTCGATTTTCTACCATCCTTTGCGGGTGCCTGGTTGCCGTCGCTACTTCCACAACATGCTGAACCTTAAGTCCTTCACTTTCATTTCCGTCGATCCGGCGTCTTCTGCATCGTTGTCAGCAGTGAAATCAACGGCTGTCCTAGTTCGATTAAGAGTTGCACGTTGGAAGGACATCCCACGACCGGAGTTATTCCGAGGCGAGGTATCAAAATGCCGTTGAGACGCGGCGTTGCTTCCTTAGTTTCGCGTTGAACATCGCTATCGGAATATGCGAGGTGAGTGCACGCTGGTACATGAATGCATACCATGCAACTGGATGAATACAACTTCTTGGCGACGTTCTAGGGGGGAACATTTAATATGATCCTCTTGTCTCCACGTCCGGCGATATCTATTGCCTCCTGTACGGCATTCGGGATTCCTCCGAGAGACGAAATCCGTTGGGACATTTACAAGCAATGGAACGCTTCACGGGCAACGGAATCAGCGGGAGATGTCGGTGCTACACCCATCTGCAAAGAGCTTGCTCCATACGGAAGGCTTCCATGAACGTCGTGAAAGAATCTTGCCTTCGCCTTGAATTAGATCGCGTAGGATGGTCAAATTGTGAGCGCCGACTTTCACCAGCAGGTGCTTGACGGCAGCGTTGGAATTGAAGGAGTCTAGACATAGATGAATCTTTGAATGGCCACGTTGTTGTATGGAGGCGCTCATAACGTAGAATTGTGGTGATTCGTATGCGAAGAATTTATGAAGAACAAGTATGCATAAACCGAATCCAGCGCATCAGATTGAGGACTGCCAACTGGCTACGTTGATGGCAGGAAGTTCAAATTCAAATTCAAAGATTAAGGCTAGTATGTCATGTGACGCAACGTTTTTCTTGTACGCGTATCAAACTTTTCCGTGCAGCGCGCCAATATTAATGGCCTCGAGTTCAGGTTTTGTACCTCCCCGATTGTCTGCACACTTATCTATACGCACAAGCGACAATGCTCTCCCTATTCGCCAACCTCAGTCCACCTCTAAGCCGGCACCCGTTGTAGATCTTCCAGCTCTCCAAAATGCCAGCCGTGTTCTGCAAGATCAGTTCCTCAAAGATTCACAAATAATCCCTGATCTAGGAGACACGTTAACGACCCGTATGTACATGTCTATTTCTGTTATATTCATATCTTTTGACGGGGAATAGCCGGGGGACAGTCATCAGCCTCATACAGCGTCTATCCCGATGATTTTCGGGTTCCATTTCAGAAGAGAAGGCTTATTGGGATACCTGAGGGTTTATTTCAATATTACAACAGTAAGTCTTCTCAACTGCACAATGCTTCTTGATGTGTCATGAATCGGTTTAGGCGCGAGTGTCACTTCTCACATGGGGTTAATGCCTGAGATCGAACGCGTGTGGATTACTATTGACCATAAGTTATTTTTGTGGGACTACGTTGAAGGGTATGCAAACTACTTGGCGCCAGCTTCTCTTCTGACAATTTCACAGCCAAGAAATAAGCTCGTTTGTTGATCAACCAGACGTCATCTCTCACGTTGCCGTCGTGAAAACCAAACCCGGCGTCTTCATCGACGAAATATCACGTCTTTTGGTAATATGTACACCGATTTCTGTGCTTCTGATCGGTTTGTCCGTTTCAGCATCATCATCCGGGCCCAGCAATCGTGCCCACAAGGAAATCCGACTTTATGCCACCGACATGTCAGTTCCTTCGGAAGTGGAGATGACCTCCATCATCGGCACTCAAGATGGACGAATTTTCATGTGTGGCTCCCAGGATGGAAATTTGTACGAATTACATTACCAGGCAAATGAATCATGGTTCGGCAAAAGAGTACAACTTATCAACCACTCTGTGGGTGGTGTTCAAAGCTTGTTTCCAAAATTTGCGGGTACCAGATCGGAAGGTTTGTACCCTTTGTGTAACAATTTTTCTGACTCTTTACAATCCATCGACAGATCGAATTATGTCGGTGGTTTCTGATATACCAAGGAACTATTTCTACACCTTGACCGCAAAGAATAGCATATCGATATACAAGCCTAATGGGGAGAAATCTATACAACACGTCCAGTCCATCTCAAATCTTTACAAGATGGCGCAGGAGAAAGTTCCTGGGGCTCCAGCACTCACACCTCAAAACTTTCAAATTATTGGTCTTCACGTCGTTGAACAATCTGAATCCCGTGCTGGTATTCAACTTGTCGCCATCACTACAAATGGCGTCCGCTTGTACTTCTCGCCTGCGTCCTATGGTTATTCTTACGGCGGCATTAATAGTGGTGGCCCCAGTGCGTCCAGGCCACTGCAGCTAATTCACGTCAGGCTACCTCCTCCCAATCTCCTTCATCCCGATGAGCAGTTGGCTGCGTATCGGCCCCCCGTGCCTGTCTATGGAGCCACTCATACTACCTTGCAACCCACTTCTCGATCATATATTATTTCTGCCATCGAGAACTCTTGCTACTCTGAAGGTTTAACCATAGCCGCACAACAAGCAGATACCGATGGCACAGACTTTCTCCTATGCATGTCCCCCGATCTCACTCAAATCGGCTCTCTTGGTCAGCTGCCCTTACGGCCGCAGCAACAGGGCCCCGTCCAGCAGTCTCACTATGCCAATACGGCATATACGAATGCACCTGGTCCTCCTCGTCCACCCTTAACGGAGCATGCTACCATTCTAGCGATTCCTGGGAGGACATGGGCTATGGCACCAGTTCCTTCGTCAACAGCTCCCACACCATCTATTACATCTTCACCTACCATCATAAACGAATTAGCCTTACAATTTGGGGAGCCACCAAAACAATTCATGATTTTGACGAATGTAGGATTGACTTTCTTGGCGAAGCGACGGGCTTTGGATTATCTGAAAGCCGTTATCGAGGAGGTCCAGTCGGAAGGAAATGTACAACCTATCATCGAATTTAGGGACAGGTAAGGTCCACTCTTGTTCTCAGACGTTAATACGTGCAGATTCTGCCCTCCGTTCAGCTTTGGAAGAGACCAAACATGTGCAATGCTCCTTGGTCTCGCCAGCGGAAACACCTTCTTGGATATTGGGGATGGATCCGGGTCAGGCAGTGTTACCATGACGAGCCCAGAGATCGCAGCTGTGGCTAAACAGGCATTTTATGATTTTGGAGAGAGGCCAATCTGGGCCGAAAGGGTGACGTATGGTACCAGTGCGTTTTTTGTTTAACACTGTGTACGATGGTAAGACTGACTGTCATACAGGTGATGCCCAAGGCACTGCCATCTTCAGTGGCCGTCGTGAAGGATTCGCTCTGTATTTCGCGCGACTAGTACGACCGCTCTGGAAATCTAAGCTCACAAAGCCTGGGTGAGCGTTATATTTGTTAATTACTGATCAAGAGCTACAAACAGCGCTTCAACGCACAGACCTCTAGGCTCACAACAGTCAAACACATCGGACGCTACACTAGTCAGCATTCAGAAGAACTTATATGCTCTGAAGATCTTCCTGAACCAAAACCCGCATCTCTTCCATTCATCTCCGGGTGATAATGCCGGCTCTCGTACAGCACCTCTAAACGAACAGGAAGCGTGGAGAGTGTGTTTCCCCCCCTAGAGATGCAATGGTAACAGACTCATAGATTTATCACAGGCAGAACAGATCTCTGTGTCGCAGCTTGAAGCCCTTTTGACGAGAACGATAGAAGCCATTTCTTTTGTTCTACTACTAAATGACTACCGACTCGGCGAACTCATAGCTAGGCGAGTATTTCAGACCTCCAATCTCAGCGCTGGTTTGATGTCCTCTTCAGATGTGAATCAGAAATTCAGAAGCTTATTACTCCTCTTACTTTTGAGGACCTGATCACATCTCAAAACGGCATGGCCGTTTCACGGGCCCTGGTTAACGTCGTTATTGATCAACAGATTGGCCAACAAATCAGCGTGCGCTCATTCCACTTCCTGTACTCTTATCTTTCAACTTTTCGTGTGATAGGTCGATACGATCAGTGAAATTTTGCAGCAAAGATGTGGATCATTCTGCAGCTCAGACGATGTTATGTTGTACAAGGTGCGATCATCCTTTCCACTTCATTGTTTTTCTCCTATGGCTGGTTGTTTTTGATCGACAGGCCAAGGAACATGTCCGAAAAGCGGTTGAAACTCGAAACCCCACAGAGCGTCAAAATTGGCTTGGTGAATCACTTCGGTAAACACTCTACAATTTAGATCTCTACAATCCTGAATCAACAGCGCTAGGTTATTCATCAAAGGCGCCAGGATATTAGAATTTGACAAGCTCCGTGAAGTCTGTGGCGATTACCAGCAACTTAGCTATGCCAAAGGTGTAGTGGCTTCGCAATCAATCAAAGTGTTTTATATGTTTACGGCTCCGTCAGGCGCCGTGGAGCTTCCTCTCAACTGTGCGCAGGTGTCAGATCCAGACAACATTGGCCTCGAGTATTGGTACGCGGGATCACCGGCTAACGATACCCGATCCGATTTCCGTGAAAAACGATTACAGTGCTATGACCTCGTCCTGGACTCCTTAGCGGTATTTGAGGAGAAGAGTAACTCCGCCACAACTACCACTTCTCGGCCAGGGGCCGGTGACGATCCTGAAACGGTCCGAAGTCATGCCTTTGAGCTTGCATTTTCAAGCGAGGACGAGATGTTTCATTCAACCATGTATGACTGGCTCATAGATCGATCGCTAGCAGATCAGCTCTTGGAGGTTCATTTATGTTTTTTTTGTTTCCTTTCATGGCATAGCGCTAATCCACTTTCCAGTTACGACCCGCTTTTCTTGAAGCACATTTGAGACGAGAGCCCGTTACGGTGCAGAAATATCAACTGTTGTGGCAGTTTTACGTGAAGGATGGTCAGCCATTACGAGCAGCCGAAGTACTCGGAACTCTGGCAGAGTCAATACAGTCAGTGCCATTCGTCTATGCTATATCGAATCTTAGTATTCTCATTCTGGCTCAGGTTTGATCTCACTCTTGACGCCCGACTCGAATATCTCACGTTGGCGGTAGGCAACGCGAAGTCACATCCAATCTCTGTCGGTAGCAAACATGAAACCGCTATCGCATTCCTCACGGATCTCGAAGAAAAATTAGACGTAGCACAGGTACAGCTGGAGTTGTACAATACGCTGCTGCCGCATGTTAACGATGGCGGAGAAACCGGAGAGAAAATCAAACTCTTGTCTAAACAATTGTTTACTATGTCAGAGGTACGACGATACCTTTGGTAAATCCCCAGCGAGACGCTGAACGACCCCTACCATTCTAGCTGTATCAGTTGTATGCCGAACCCTTCGACTTGCCAACTGCGAAGCTCCTTTGTCTTCACGTGTCGGAACACCGTGACGAAAACCTTGTACGACCAATTTGGAACAGAATATTTGAGGATGGTATGCCGATCACTTCTACCAATTGGCCCATTTTGTACTGACTACAGAGCTTGCAGCGATCCAGGCGGAAGTAGACCCACAAATTATTGCTGATCGAATAATCGCCAAAGTGGTCCCACTAGGCCAACGGTTTTATCCATCCGAAAGTGCTTTTCCCCTCAGTAAGCGTCTGTCTTCTTAGCTATCAATTTCATAATCATGGTCCTCGAACTTTCAGAACACATTGCGACGCTCCTTGTGCGGTTTGCGCTGGCGAATAAAGAGGCCCTCCCCTATGGGTGGGCTCCGCGGATATTGGTGCAATGCAGAGTGCCGTTTACAGAAATATGGGATGTTTTTCATGATATGTATGAATCCCAGGTACGCTATCTGCGACATATTATACTTTCGCAGGTTTGACCGAATCATCTTCTACTTTGAGATTCCCCCATTCAACGAACAAGCCAACGTTCAGGCTATATCTTCCGACATTGCCGTGCTTCTATCAGACTGGTTGGAAGAAGCAAAGAGACCACAGTCATCGCTCGTCCGACGAGAGGAGTTCCCTGTTGGTCGAATAGACTTGGCTGTAGATCAGTATCTGGCAGAGCTGGAGTCGAGTAGAGCGGAAACAAAGACGGTGTATGATGGGATAAAACGCCAGCTAAGGCGAAATTGGTAAAGGTGATGGATGGATAATACAGAGTTCTTGTCATGTTACCACTGATAATATTGCTGTGTACGACATGTGATATACCAAGATTCCGTCTAGCCAACTTCAAGAATCGCGTCTTCTGCACGTACAAGAAGGTGTTTTGTTACCTTCTGAGTCAGTTGATATACTTTGAATAAGGCACTGGATTGATGTCAGAGGTAAAGTTGGGATAAATAAAATAGATAACTTGCCGGGCGGCACCGACTACAATGAGAACAACAATGAGGATTGTCGCCATATCACGAGAGTTCCCCCTCCTGTCACGATTACCCCTGTAGCGCGCAAGCCAGCGTACAGGTCCAATGAAGGGTAACGAAAACAGCATATGAACGATGGAGCCGGCACCCACTACTGGTAAACCAAGAAGAAACCGATGAATAAATCGTTTGAGAAGGCCGGGAGGCGGTCTGACGATGGGCGGACTCGGAGCTCGAGCAGTGGGCTTATGAGAAGAGAAAGCGGAGAAGGACTCATAGAAGATGCCTTCCTCGTCTCGAAGAATGCGGACAGATGCACGAACGAGGTCACCCACAATGTCGGCGGGGTTTACATAGAAGTAGTTCCAATAAGAAGGCTCGTCAACAGAAGACATGAAGAATGTTGTCAGAAATGAGGACAAAATAACGAGAGTGGTGAAGAAGATAGCGCTGAGAGATCCTACGACGACTGTGGATGGCGGTTGTGAACGGTGGGGTGATATAATTGGCAAAATTGATGCACACCTGGGTTTGTTGCAATTCCAAAGGCGCTCGTTCTTGCAAAGTGATAGTGATAGTGACATTGTGGGCAAGAAAAGAAGGCACTGTTGAAAGAAGAAACATTCCTCCAACGTTGTAGACACTTTACATGCACATACTGCAAGAAGAATGGGTGCGCTCTGGTTAGCGTTATCAAGGGTTGTTTGCTTCGGATACTTTACACGTACGCTGATGGAACCTTTACAAAGACAAGGCCGGATGAGTCGCCCTAGCTCAAATTCTGCCTCTGGACCATCAAGACAAATGCGACACTGTTTTTCCTCCACCGGTGTATTCTCTGGCATGACGAAGTAGACGGGATTGGATCAGGATGTGGGAGTGTTGGTCAATGGGCAACGGTGTATTTAGGTACTTTCCCATCATGACCGGAATTTCGCGGTCCTTGTAAGCTGATTTATGTAACGGTGACGTTCAAAGCTTCAATTTCAAAGCTTCAACTTCAGAAGGTTATTAGCAGAACACGGATGGGAGATAATGTTGCACAAAGCAGCCATATTCGAATCGCTGGTGCCTTTGCCGGCGTTGGAAGCGGTGGGCGTTGCTGTATTTATGGGCAACACAGACGCTTGACGATTCTCGATCCCTTTTAGGTCTTACAAAGGTGGTGTAGTACCTGCTGGCCCCCGACACAAATTCCTTAACAATGATCAGGTAGCTGTCGGACACGGGTATGTCAAGCAGCTCAACCATGTGTGTGTCTACCATTCTGGTTGCAATTATTTGATCTGCCCGATGACCGCTCTGCAGCAGGACTGCTTAATCATCTACTGACTTCCCGAACCAAGCTTTGATACGATCAAGACCCGTATGCAATGTTCTCCACCTGGGACATATCGGGGCGCCATCGACGTCTTAACTAAAATAATCAGGAACGAGGCACGTCTATTTCTTGCATTTCTGCATGGATGGCCTTTACCTTTTATTTCTTCCAGGGAATATTCGCGTTATACAAAGGCGCTACCCCTCCAGCCGTAGGATGGGCTGCAATTGACTCGCTTCTCCTTGGTTCCCTCCACAACTACCGCCTATTTCTTCTGCGGAATGGAATGACTGAGGTATCCCCGATCACTGGAGAAAAACGCCTGACGCTCGTTGCGCACGGCGTTGCGGGTTTGTTTGCTGGGCTGACTAGGTATATGGTCAATAATCCCCTGCAGGGTTTGTGGGTATTGATTGTTGACCAGTCGACTTGAAATGTAGTGCATTGTTAGCAACTCCCATAGAACTCATCAAAGGTTCGTTGTCCCATTCCATTCCATTCCTGTTCAAATTGTTTACGGTTTATATTTTATTTTGTAGTTAAACTTCAGCTTCAGCTGCAAAGATCAGCCGCTGAACGCCACTTCAAGAGTCCCATTGATTGTGTCCGTCAAACTGTCCGAGCACAGGGCGTCTTGGGCATGTGGACAGGGTTTACGGGCAGCCTCGCATTCCGTAGTAGTTTTATGTGGATGTTTATGGGCTTCGAAGTGTGGTTTTAAATCTGATAAAATTTATGTTTTGAAATTGACGTCTAAAATTTTATTAGGTACTCATGCGAGGGTTCTCTCGGTTGCAGGGAACACCATATGAGGTATTGTTTGTTCACAGGTCCTCGCCGCGAGAATTATGACGATGATCCTTCAAACAGGTCAGCACAGGTACTGCGAATTTCCTCTCAGGTGGACTAGCGTCATTCCTGTTCTGGGGAATGGGAATACCCGCCGACAACGTCAAGAAGTAAGGAGAGAAAACTTCTCTAAGCTTCCAGCCTATTGACCAAGATTCCGCTTCTGCTTTCGACTCAGCCGCATGATGTCGCTCCCCCTTCCAACCCCGTCATCCACCACACCCACTCGACCGTCTTTCATCGGCGTCGCCCGCCACATTTACACCCTTCATGGACCAGCCGGATTTTTCCGTGGTCTTGGACCCACTCTATTGCGCGCGTTCCCGGTGAATGCTTGTGCACTTTTCGTGTATGAGGGAATCATGAGAGAGTTGGGAGCGGAGAAGGTGATTTTTCTTGCATTCATATTTCTCTTCGCGTTCGCGTCGGCTTACAAGGTTGTGATTCTTCGATAGACCAGAAATTGAAGAGAATCTATGTTGCCGCATGCGGGTCATGTATTTAGAACTATTCCCTATGATAGATGTGCATGCATGTCTTTTTTGCATCATATTTACGTTCGAAACGACCAAGAAAACTACTCAATTGATTACATCTTGGGTACACGGTTATGGTGGATACAAAAGTATACAAACAAAATTGGTTGGAAATACAAGAGAATTGATTATGCACCTTTCTCTAAGGGGTAAACATAAGATCAAGACTTGGAGGGGAGAAAGTCCAAGAGGCGATAATGTGGGAGGAGGAGGAGGGTGATTACAAAAAATGCTACAGATAACACCGTGAAAAATTGCCGGGAGGGAGGCAGGAGGGCCAGTGGCCTTTTGAAATGGCGGCTTCCCATTCTTCGGCATAAGAGCGGTAAAGATCAATGGTGGCACGAGCGTTCTCCAGCTGTTGTTTCGGTAGAGTCAGTATTTAGATTGAGGGATTGGAATGGAGTATATATATGCGTACAGCATCTTGTTGGCCATCTTGAATGCGCCGGGACATTAGGTGCCACATGAGGGTTTGAAGGCCTATGAGTTGGTTCGAGCGGAGAGCGTTACGGAAGGGCTGGTAGAGGCCGACATCTCTGGTTGCGACGGCGGGATGGGGAATGCCGAGAACTGGGATTTGAGACATTGGGGGTTAGGGGAACGAGATGTCATTCATGAGGAAAGCGCACCTGAAAGGTCGTTCCAGAGGCTATGCCCCACCAGTATTTTTCCCTTTATGATATTTGCAACGTGCTGTTGGACGATGTTAAACGCGACAGCTTCACCTGTAAATGGGCAAGTCTACCAAATCATCTTATTTGAGAAGACGACTAGAGCCATACCCGAGTGCAAATCAGAGGGTTGTAGACCCGTCGTTGATGTTCGATAGTCCGTGATCTGCATCGTTGGTGCGACATATGTGTCCAAGATAGCTTGGCCTTTGTAGTCGACGATGGAAACTCGACTGAAACATGGTAGAAAAATCAGTGAAGCGAATGGCTACGGAGAGCGGATAAACTCACGCGAGCATGGACGTGCTACCGCCAGGCCCAACGCCGACGTTCAAGCAGGCAAGGGAGTAAAAGTTGTCAGCGGAAGGAATGGGATACTTTGCAGCCATTGATATAAGAATAAAAAATTAGGATGAAACGCGCCAAAAATTAGGAGAATGAGGTGGGGGGGGGGATGAAGCTGTTTGGACATCTGGTCCATTTATCAAGGAGAGTATTGAATGAGGTGCGGAATGGGGGCATGAAATTTGAGAGGTGCCGAAACGAATAACATATGGGGTTGAGATCGAATATATGACGATTCCCGTCAGGTGTTACCGTTGGAGAAAGATTGGAATGAAATTTTCCAGAGTGAGAGGGTAGGGCGAGGAACCAGTCCACGTAAAAAGAAAAGTTGGAGATCTTGAGGTGATGCAACCATGACGCAGGTGTTCCACAGACGGCAAAGGAGTGGACGGAATGAAGGACGACAGATTGACAGTATCTCAACAAGTGGATATGAAAGGTACGGAATTCGGGGGAGATTAGATTGGCAGGGGCCTGGAGAAAATCACGATCAGAGCGGGTTTCGGTGTTCGTGTGAACATGGACATTGACTTCATTGGCGTACACAGACGGACCTGAGGAGATTACGATTATTGTAATTATAATGGCTGGCGCATTAATATTGGCGTGCCAGGAGCAAAGCATCTCGGGAATCTAGAAAGAGCAGAAGACTTGGCAGAAGACCGTGACGGCGCCGGTTGCGAGCGCCATGTGTGCGAACTGCGGGTCCGTGATTGGGGAGCGATGGCAGACAGTCTGAGAGAGCCAGGAAATACTGTTGAAGCGTCGACGCGGTCTGGCGTAACTTGTGTCACGTTCAAGTTCAACGATCATTCGCCCGAGACGGCCACTGTCAATGCTTTGGCGCAGACATTGCGACAGCCGTTGAGCGCTGAGCGTTGAGCATTGCAGCACACCGCTACGTTCTTACTCGTATCCTTTGGCTTGCCGATCACTGGCTTGGAACTACTTTTTTAGCGGAGGCGCGGTAGATCGCGGTCGTGAATTTTTACTAGTCTGCTTCGGCGCCGAACCCTTCTAATCAGTACTGTCCACCTCCACCCTTCCCTCCCCTTCTTCCTAAACATCTCTCTGTCCCGGCTCCGTTTCAACTTTTCACGCACAACCCTCTCCGCCCCTCCCAGCACGTCCCGTTGCACGGCCCACATTTTCTTCGGCCAGCCATCGACCCGTTCGGCGTCCATCATCGCCGCAACAATGTCCATCCGCCCTTCCTTCAAAGCCAGGGAGGCAACTCGTTTCCTCACCCGTTGATCCACCGTTCGCAGACCCCACCGCCTCTTAAAATCATCAACAAACCCTCGGGCGATCGTCCCGCACTGTTTAGCGCGCTTCAGGTGGCGAAGGAGCAGGAACAGCGTTGTAGAATTTGGCCTAAGTTGTCGGTGGATAGCCAGCAATGAGTCGACTGTCTTTCGCGAAGCACGGTGTGCGGGAAGCCCGCGCTCAGACCCAAATACGAGGTGTAGATGGATGATGCGGAGACAATCACGAGCCCATTTGTCGTCAATCTCCAGAGGCAGACCTTTCAGATAGGCTTCAGTGAATGTCATCGCTGCCTTGTCCTCATTCATGCGCAACATCATCTGCACTGCCAGATACACTGCTCTGGGCGGCGTTTTCGCTCGCTCGCTCGCCGTCAACTTGGGAAGATGGTGCATCAAGAGCTTATACCGAGTTAAATCGGTAGCAGCCCGGTCGTGCGTTTCTTGTGTGATCTCGAGAGTCGGCTTGCGCATCACTTGTTCACCGTGGCCCCGTGTCGAAGGGTGCTCTCGCCTGCGCGTCCGGATCGCCCCCCTCTTCATGGTCCCAAAGAACTCCATCCATATCGGCAGAGGCATCCCTTCCGCCCTATTGGCAATTTGGGATGACGTTTGGGAATCAGGTAGGCCTATATCTCGCAATACCTCTTTCCATGCGTCCTCCCAACGGCCGACTCGTATTAGCCAACGAACCCTTAATTTCCACGTCTCGAGATCTCCCCGTAATCCATTGGCACGCATAGCAGCCAAAAGCTGCTGAGCAGTGCCAAATGCAGCATTCCGGAGTGCGAGGCTTATGAGCAAGTTGAATGACCTCGTCGAGTACAGAGAAGGCTGTTTGTAGAACGACGCATGATATGATATAAGAGCAGAGAGAGATGGTGGTGAGGGACGGCGACAAGATAATAGATACAGGAGGTTTTGATAGAGAGCGGCTGGAGTAAGTGGTCGAGGTAATAGTGGGGTGGGATGGGTCATTAAGGGATATGGGGAAACAACGGTTGTATCCCCGCACTGAGCGCGATGAATATAGTATGGTGGAGCACGCCCAGGGTCGTTGAATGAAGTATCGTGGTCTGACAGTGAACTGACATCTATGGAGACTATGTTGGTGCATCGACTCGGAGAGTTCTTTGACCGTCCCCTCCCATCTCTTCTTGATTTAATGCGAGAACAAGATGAGTGGATATGCATGAACGGTTGCTTCGACAAGTTTACATGCTCGCGAAAAGTTGTTCTGTTCTGAGGCAACCGATCAAGCTGGGTGCCACCCGACTTGGATTCTGCGCCGAGTCGAGCCTGGGTCGTCCTGAAAGACAAATGGCCAAAAAATGTCACGAAGTGATATTCCCGAGCGTACAGAGGACCACTCACGACTGCACAGAGTTGTCTTGGCAAGCCTGAGATCCCTCAGAGTGAGCACGGTTCTTGTTCCCGTTCACGGATGATGCTCCCGTAGCCCGTCGCAACCATGCGCGCCCTGCAGCAGCCTGGAATATCCCACTGAGGGTAGCGGTGCTGGGAGTCCCAGGACGGGTGCAACGATTGGCAGCGACGAGATGAACGGCATGATGAAGCATGCACTGGCATAGGTTCCCGCAGTACGCTGTAGCAAACTTTTTTGGCTATGGAAATTTGAACCCCAGCGGCACTACCAAAATCTTGTATGTTTTCACCAATATTCTTGATTCTGCCCTCCCTGTGGCAGGTTAATAAACTCTCGTAATCCGACCAACGATTAGAAGCTTCCGATTCTCATGCAGCGGATATTCTCAGTATCCCAGTATACAAGACATACATGCCAGTGAACACAGCACTTCATTTTTAATTTAGCGACAGTGGGTCCGAGTCCATGTAAGTACAAGCTGCCAGGGCCCTAAACGTCACCGCGCAATCAATATGATACCGCCTGGATGGCTCGAATAGCGCTCCGAACCGTGTCGTAACATTTTGCATGTCGTAAAGGTCACTGGCAGACAGACCAAACAAAACTCCAACTCGACCATTCAAGCGGGCCCCAACGCACGGCGGTATATCAACACACATGCAAGTGCCATCGAATAGTCCACACTGGTGCTGTAACAAGCCTTTGTGGACAAAGACCAGATTGTTTGTTTAATCGCCAATATTAATCGCAATGATCCGAATTTTTTGGTACAAAGGCAAAGGCTGGCAATCGAGACTAACGGCGCATTCGACTCGCCGCCATAGTCGCCGCATCGAGGGTGAAGCAACGAAGGTCCGAGAATCGCCAACGGAGATAAGATCTGCACACTTTTGCCAAGGACTCATGTTCTTTGAACAAAATCTCCGGTACCATACCTCTTACAAGTGACCCGAGGCATCTGTCAATCGAACAAAGGGGCGTTTGACGAGTCTCTGCTGCTGCTGCCGGCGCCGTCAATATACACAAAAGTAGTTCAGGTAGTAGCAACGTCCAAGTGCTTGCTTACTATATGTTCAAAAGTAAATGTATCGACAAAGAAGTGTGGTGTTGTCCGGGAACAAACGGTAACTTACATTGCTTGCAAGCTGAGTTAACGCGCAAGCCCGTCCGCACGTTCGAGCTCAAAACAGAATTCAGTGATTGCGAGGCTCAACGACGAAATATTATAACGAGTGCACAATACAAAGACAATGCGGAATTGAGGGAGAAACATGAAGCAATGATTGGGGGTATTCAAGTTCGACGAGGTTCCCAAAGAAGTGTCAATCTTGGTTGGCACGCACAGCATCTTCCTACAGTTCTTCCTCCATCGCATGCTGTCCCATCCGTCCAACTAGCCACCCAACCTTGGCCACCCACTTATCTCTGACTTCCCTCATAATATCCCTTCCCTCTGGACCCTTGTTGTTTGCAAACTTATCCAACTCTCTTTCCCATATCCGGACCGTCTCGCTTCCAAACATACCGCCCTGCCGGTTTACCACTTCATCCACCCTGTCCACCCATGCCTTCCACTCTTCCGACAACCGTGGGAGAAGCAGCGGGGCCAGCGACGACTGAGCAAGTTGTGGTTGGGAAAATAGATGGTCTGTGAGTGCCAATAAGAATAGAAAGGTTTCAGATGGATGAGATTTGTCCTTTTGCTGAGATTGAATAACGCGAGAGTGGGATTGAGGCGACGGCAGTGACCTTGTGTTGGATGGGGAAGGAATTTGGAAGCCTGCGGTCGGGATGTAAGAAAAGTAAGGAAGATATGACATGCATGCCGCGACGAATTCAACGATGTGGGGACGAAGACGCGAAAGAATGTACGAGTCACGCATCCCGCCGTTGTTAGTATTATGGGTCGATGAACTTTGACCAAAAGATGGCAAGGAACGCCCGAACCCTGCAGCTGAGCCGCCAAACGTATTGCCAGGTTGCGGAAATGAGGTGGAGTTGGAATACGGATATGCGTCACGAAGTTTCTTGGCGGAGAGAGACAGTGCTTGAAGGGCTGTTTCAAGGGTTGGACGAGGTATCAAGGAAAGGATGGTCGACTTGAGAGAAGGTTGTGCGTTGAGAAGAGAAGCGAGAAGAGGCAGAAGTGACTGTGGCGGTAATGATGCTGCACGAATTGGTCGATTTAGCTACTGATGGAAGTGAAAACAATGCGTAAGGCACACCTAGCAAGACGCCCACATCGACATCATCCTCATCGTTGCTAGGAGGTTTGTTCTCCTTGCTGGTCTTTCCGTCTTTTGACGCTCCGTCTATTGGTACGATGCGGGCTCTCTTTGGGGGTGCCTTCTTTGTTCGCTCTGGCGTCGGGCTTCGGTCCATTGCATCGTCCCGAGTGACAGGTCTACAGGACTCAGCGTCGTCATCGTCGGGTTCGTACCGCCTCTTCTGCAGACGGAGAGGCGACGCATAGTTGACACTTGAGGCTAGTTGATGAAATGGTGCAGAGTGCATGTGGCCTGGCGTGACGGTGGACGGCCAAACCATTGGCGAAGAATTAGAGAGACCGAAACCAAAACCACACGGTGACGGTGAATGATTGACTGGACGAGGATGAAAGTCGATTGGGGAGTGTACAGCGTTGGCCATGGTCGCTTTGAAAGGAACTTCGCTGCAGCTAGCCTGAGGGAGTCGTGGTCAAGCGGAAATAAGTCTCGGCTTCCGTCGGCAGCTTTGTCGGAACCAGCCCTGAAGTCACCATTGCACGTGATGTTCCTCAAAACTTATAAGCCTTTTTTTCTTTTTCTTCTTCTTGGTGGGCTGTATTCTAAGGTGTGTACAATTTGCTACCATATTCTCTGCTAGGACGAGACCAACGAATCGCTACTTTGAAGCCTATGGGCTAATGACCTATATTCATTATACCCAAATTTCTGAGCTGTCGTCGACCTGCCTTTCTTTCTGTGTGTAACTCATGTCTTTGTTTCATCCACAGTCGCGTTTCATCCACCGTCGCAATGTGATCATCCACAGCCGTCGTGAGTGTTCCTTACTATGTCCTCTCCAATGATCGAACCAAATAGAAGTCAAGCCCTGACCTCGTCTCAATGGACGAGTGTTGATGAGTTTCCATGCTAATACTGACATTTTCGCCTTGCGTTGTTTGTGATCCTCTGGCAGCTGATCAATGTCCTCTGTTGACAGGTTGAGTTTTATCTTACGTTCGGACTTGCGCGAGGTGAGTTGGTGATCTTGGAGGGCTCCAAAGGATTATTGCCGAGTTGTAATCCGATCCCCGTGGTCAATGACCTGCGGTTTTGATGAGAAAATTGTACACTTCGTTACTTATATGATATGTCGTATCTGTTGTTCGTAGACCCTCCTTCTCACCATCTTGTCTTAGGCTTGACACCAAAGCCTTTGTTTGGTCTCCAAGGTGAATTTCACAGAAAATGATCGGTGCAATAACCGAACTGTCCTTTATAGGTACAAGAAACGTCCGAGCACAATATCTACTGACGCAGACTGGGTGACTGATTATAACCCGGTGGAACCCGAGGAAGGGCCTGCGGTGAATGTTAAACCTGTAACGAGATTAGTGGTTAGACTCTTTCTATGCATCAAGTCCCTTCGTACCTGTCCTGAATGCAAAAAGTAAACTACAAGTCAGCACCTGCAAGCCTGTCTGGTGTCCAACTTACCCTTGACAATGATTGTTTGCGTTGGTCGGGAAGCATGACAGATAACGACACCCAGAACACGCTGCAACATCCCGTTATTGAACGTTTTCCAAATACTTGAGATAAAGACGCACCTGCATAAGGATCAGATGTATAGAAGTTCCGAACGAGTACGATATAGAGGATGACGGCCAGCGGTATGGCAACCAATCGAAAACCCCACATGATGAGCCGATGCCGCCTTGTGACGCTGATAACAGGGTAAAACGTGGTTCCAACGAGTAATCCCATCAAGAAGCCTCCCAAATGCGCTACGAAAACTGAATTTAATAATACGACATGGACTATTCCCAGCTGTCACGTACCGAAATTGTCGACGACTTCGTTTCCATAAGATCAGCTCCAGGGTGTAAGTAGAGGAAAATAATGCCTACATGGAATGTATCCCATAGCTATACCAACGAGAAGCTCAATCGTCATGAATATGAGCTGAACAAGTATCAACAACAAACAGATCACGAAGCGCTACCACCGAATCTTACCTTTCGGACAGGTCTATAGTGGTATTTCCAATGAGAAAATAAATCCACCCAAGTCACCTGTAAAAACAAGATGAGATGATTATGCAACAATATCACAATGGAGCTCACCGCCAGTGTTCCGAATATTGCTCCGCTGGCACCGACAGATGGTGCGCCTACAAGGGCAAAGTTACCGCCAAGAACATTCCCAAATATTCCAGCCGAAAAATAGGTCAAGAAAAATCCCCCCGAGCCCATTTCTCGTTCAATCTATAAGCGTGTGTTACTAAATTAGTATGAACACAATCCAGCTACGAACTTGAGCAGAGAGCAGTAGCTGAGCGAGCATGTTCAGAAGAAGATGTATGATTCCAGCATGCAAAAAGATGGGTGTGATGAATCTAAGGATTTATGAGTATTTCGATGATTCCGTAAAGAAGTGATGGCTAACCGGAACCATTGATTCGGTGGCTGGCCATGGAACCCACCAAAACCACAAACATCTTCCAGAGAGCATAAAATGTCTGGAGGATTGGCCGTATTATTCAAGCCTAAAGAAGCTCAATCAAAATCACAACGCAGGTCTCCAAAGACGCAGGTCGCCCACAGCCAAATCTGGTGGTCGTTGGTACACCATCAACCGACTTCATACATGGAGGAAATCGGGCTCCCATGTTGATGAGAGCACTTTGCGAAGGACCTAGCATGGGGTTGACGACAGGCTGTTGAAATCGTGAGACAATGTGAAAATTCATCCAGTCATAGTGTACCTTAAGAGAAATGGGGCTGCCTTGCGCTCGAGAATTTACCACTAGCTCATTGATGAAAATTCCCACCATGGCGATAGTTAATGCCCAAACTGAGTATATCGAGTCTGAAAGGGGAGCAATAAAATGGAATAGGGCAGACGTACCAACAAAAGGGTACTTTTGTCGACCAATACCACGTTTCTTATCTTCGATTCGCTGTTGCAGGGGATACCTTCCAGCACCCATGAATGCAGCTAATGGTGAAGCTTGTACAGGATTCACACCACGAGTCTGAGGATCGGCATATTCTGGAATAACGGTAAGTTGGTCTTGTTCGACATGTGAACGACTGATCAGAATACCTAGGTCTTGATAGGCCCCAGGGCGGCCAGTCTCGGGTACATTGTATAAAGGCTTATCACGCACATCATTGTAGAGATGTTCATTCGACGTGGAAGTGGAATAATAAGGCCCATTAGACATCTCATCGAAACCTGTATGGTCCGGATTCTTTTCGCTCGATGATGTCCACGCCAAATCATCCCTGCTGTGTCCCGGGTCGTGGTCGTGAAAACCTGACGGATTGATGGTCGTAGCATCCGAGGTGTCTGAGAATTCCATCGACTTAGGTCGTGGCCAAGGATTGTCCATTTGTGAGAGGGAGAATGTAAAGGCGCTGGCGGCGCCCAATTAATAAATGGTGCCTTTATGTCAGACTGTTGTCAGGCTGTGTTGCGACTGCAGCCGTGGAGCCGGGTCCTTCGGATTGTAGTACAGCTTCTAGGACTCAGATGGTCTTGGAACAAGCCGGCTTGAGATCACGGCAGATTCAAGACGGCCCAAATGTTTCTTATGTTCACTAGTCCAATCTTACAAGTACATCGACAGCAGAATCCACATATATAGATGCAAAAATGTCCAAGAATGGCTGTAGATTTACAAAGTGAATGCGATTTCGAAAATCATGGCGAGCGCGTGATTACAATCTCTCTATCGGCGTTGTGTCTCCTCCTCCTCCTCCTCCTCCTCCTACACTTGGTCTCTTGCGTGAGGACGGTTTGCGGGTGAGAGGTGTGATATGTGCAGTGGTGTCAACTTTGAGCTCCTCGACGTGTGAATTGTCGGAGGAGTATGACAATCGTCTGCCTTCGTTTTCGTTTTCGCTCTCGTTGTCATTGTCGTAGAATTCTACAGGTCTCCGCCAGCGAGCTGCAGATCTGACACCATCTACCCATTGCAGCACGTCTGCCCCCACCTCACGAAGTTTCCTATTCCGCGATCGCCAAGCCATTGCTCTGTAGCTTCCAGAACTAGTCCGACTGGAACACCGTGCCTCAAGGTCGAGTTGGTCATCTGCATGGGTTGCAAGTATTGGAAACTTTCCTGGGAGAGCTGACAGCAAGTGTGGGTCGGAAGGGAGAAACAACGGAAGCATATGTCGGGAATCGAGCAACTCGCCGAGGACTTTCGGAGGTTTGGGTGGTTCCCATGCCGATTTGTCTTGGGTCCTGTCGAACAAGATATCGATGTTGTGATGGGCGGCGGCTGTGTCTAAAGAGGAGGTAGTTGATACGGATGGTGTCGGTCCAGACGAGGTGGAAACGTCATTTATTGATGAGACGCTATCTTCATAGATGTGATCCCGATTACTGATCTGCACATAGAGCATCAGTCACCAAATAATTCGAGATTCTGATACAAATGACCTCTTTCCGTAAAGCTTCAACTCCCAACTTTACACGATGTCTTTCCCAATCTTTCTGTAGTTGTGTGAGATATTGTACGCACTCATCCGTCATCTTTCCTTCATTCACTTCATACTTGTAATCGCGCACGGCACGTCGCATCTGTAAATATTCAGTTCAGTTGACATACGACTTCTCAGATAACACCCAACCTGCAGTGGATTGAGGCTTTTTAACCCTTGAATTGTGGCCACAAGGTCCAAAAATTCTCGTATTGACGAGAGGCCCTAGGATAGATCAAAGAATGGTAATCAGAGAGGCGAAAACGGCACGCTACGTACTTGGAGCCAGCTCAACAAATCTTTAACTGGGACAAAATGTGTTTGAACCCCTCTTGGCAAACCCATTTGTTCGACCCAATCTTCCAATACACCGATATTCATACCCATTTGCACTGCCCTCGAACTGCAAATAGTCAGCAAAGGACTAACTGGATGGCCAGGGACTATACCGGCACAAGTACTTCTTGCGTGTCAGAATGCGATTGAAGATCTCACCTAGTCAGGCATGAGGGTAGGTTTTATGGCGACAGGACAGGACAACACACATGATGTCCAGTACAAGACTTGCGACCACAGCTGTATTGTTAACGCCGGATTAATATCCGAAAGAATAAGAAGTTTGTGTAGCGCAGTCAGAAATGATGTAAGGTCGGTAGGGGAAGGGGAAGGGGAAGGGGAATGAGGTGCATCGGGGAAAAGCGACTGTAACGATGCCGGAGGCCTTGCACGAGAGAAGCTTTGTCTGAAAGAAAAACTGCTTGAAGTCGAATGTGACAAGGTTGCCTGAGTGGATGGGGACGGCGGTCGAAGTGGTGGCGTGGGCGAGGAAATGCCGTTGCGCAAAGGAGTAGAAATTGCATTTGTTATCGAACTGGGGCTTTTTTTTTTGCTTCCGAAGGCCCGTAAAAAGGACCACTCAGATTCGAATTGAACCCCTTCAAATTCGGAAGGCAGAGGTGAGTGTTCCAAGATGGCTGCGTCGAGCAGTTGATCAATTTTTCGCTCTGCGAATCGAATGATAAAAACTGGCAGATGGATCAGACTTTATAAAGAAGGATATGCATTGAGGGCACACCAAAGATAGAGTTTATCACTTCCTCGATGAGTTCAAAGGAACCCAGCATTTCACATGCTTCATTTATCGAATTATCGCACTGCATGAGGTGAAGCCATAATGTGGCATTGTACAACCAAAACACCAAGCAGGTTACATCTTCGGCTCGGTTCTAGTACGCACAGTGGTTAGCGGCACACACCATACATTAATCAGAGCGCATCTAGCGAATCAGCAACAAGCTCACAAAAAAAGTCTCCTCAATTGCATCAGTTGCACCGATGATAAGGTCCTCTAGCCAAGTATGATCACAGGTTAAAGTGGCGAATCGTGCCAGCATGTATAATGTGTTGGCGGGTTGTGCATTTCGTAACGACGGTTGAAAATTGATGATGAGAGAGCTGAAAATCTGCGGAAGTGACAGTGGTGAAAATACAAGCATACATGAATAATCTCTTGGTGGTGTCTGCCCAATACATCAGAGTTCCTCAGTCTCTGTCGGTGTAAAAGACTCACGAAGATGCCGTCGGAATCTGGTTCCTCCTCGGACTCGGTGGACGAGGCGTCAGAGTTTCCATCACCCCACCAACTTGGGTTGACCCCCAGTACTTTTCCTACATCATCGCGAACATCCTTTTTCCATCCCTTCCGTTTAACACGCTCTTCCGAAAGTCTTCGCGAGGCTTCCATTCTACCACCAGTCCACCCCTCCCCTCGCATAGCTTCTTCTATCAACAAAGCCACATCTTCTCGTCCCGGAAGTGTTGAATGAGCAGTAACGATATCTAAGGCCGTCAAGTTCCGGCGAGTTACAGCAAATGGGGAACATCCATGCGTCATCAAATGAGATATCAGCGTTGGGGGCGAAAGAAGGGCAGCGTGGTGCAGAGGGGTCCAGCCAGCTGACAGAGTGTGTCAAAACTCGATTGAAGGTGGAATTGCAAAGTACGTCGAACCTTTGTCTGCACCCACATCGGCGCCTTGGGCCATGAGTAACCTTGCACACTCTTCCCTCTCCACGTCACGTTCCGACTCTGCCCCAAAGCCATGAATTGCAAGACTGATAAGACCCACTCCGTCTTCATCCCGGATCCCCAGATCAACGTACGGTTGCGCCAGATAGTCAGTGAGTAAATAAGAGACGACCGAAAGGTCTCCGAAGACACACGCGCGAACCAGACAGTGAGCAACTAGCTCAGCTTTTTGCGATGGAGCGAGTCCAGAATCTGGGGAGAGAAGATGTCGAATATAGCTTGGGCTAGGGTACAGAGGGTGGAGATCGGGCTCTGGAGATAGATCAAACGGTTGGTAGGAAGCACTGGCAGAGGCCATGTCGAACCCCCCTTCCCTGTCTCAGATCTAGAGGGCTACCGCAGTCAGTTGATGTGAAGCAAGTCGCCAAGTCTTGTCTTATCTTCGCAGGGATGGCGTTAACGTTGAAATGGTTCAGAGACGGTAGAGAGTCACGGTCGTTTTACCCGATCTAATGACTTCGTATGCCGGGCCACAACCGCTTATTTAACTTTACAATTCGACGGCCTACTCCTGATGCCACAAAACCCCGGCGGCGACGAGGTCGACACTGACGACCAAGGGCCCGAGGTGCGCGAGGACGATGAAGTTTCAGGAGACTACAGCTCAGTCGATGATGGTGAGAGCGACAGAGGTTCTCCCGACACCGCAGACGAAATTGCAGGAGCCAGAAGGGCGAAATCAACAAAAACATTGAAACGAAAGCGACGAGCCACTGAACCGTCGTATTTCGGGGCTACTCTAGAGTCCCTCTTGAATACTGATGTACAATCTACCCTACCTCTTTCGTTGAAGCCTTCCGTCTCCCGAAAACGGAACGACGAAAAATTGGAGCTTCGAGCAAAAAAAGTTTTGCAGACTGAAAAAAAGGAAAAGGAAGACAAAGGCCGGATAACTGATGTTATTGGAGGATGGGGGGGCGGGAGCGAACGAGAGCTTCGAAAGATTGCTCAGAGAGGTGGTAAGAAATTTAGTTTTTGCCAATTCCAGGTCACTGAGACGGAATCTTCAAGTTGTCAAACTTTTCAATGTGATTCAGCAATCGCAGCTTGCTGCCTCTGTTTCCGTGGAAGATGCCAAGGCCTTGAGAGGGACAGGCCGGCCTACCTTGCCAGCGCCAACGATCGTCGACAAACGAAACGGGAGGGTGAAGAGGAAGAATAAGGATAATATCGGAACAGTCAAAGAATGTGAGTTCCCATATTACTTTCTTATTCGTCTTTGATTATATTCTTTCCTAGCCGCAGTAGATCAAGATGATTTTTTCGACATTATTCGGTCGGGGGGATTAGTGTCAAAAGCATGACCCTTTGCCTTGTGAATTCACGACACTAATATAGGTGGGACAACAGGTAGCAGCATTCAACGAGGAACCTGTCACTTTACTCACTATATCGCTGGCTCTATAGTGATTATGGCAACGCAATCAATTCCCAAACCAGCTTTTGAACCGTCATGCAATCTTTCCCCGGCGACACGACAACGGTCGAACTGTTCTCTCGTGCATCAGCTCTTAATCGGCCTTCTTGCTTACTCTGGCATATCTGAATCCATCGGCATATGATACATAGCAGGCACGGGTACGGCATTGGGGCAAACCTAAAACGTTGGTTGGAACAACTACATTCAGCACACTTAGACTTTTACAGATATCCACTCCCTGAGATCCCTTGATTTATACAACCTGCAGACCCTCCAAATGCTCTGAGTCACGAGTCGAGTGCATTCACGGCATCCATATATTTCATCACAGTGTACATCGCTCAAGAGAGAATCCACTACTTGGCTAAGTCACGTTCATCTTCATTGTTTGGAGAAGTAAATGGCGGATGGTGAATCGAAACGGCAGTCATTTGGTATCGAAACTCGTAGGTTGAGGTACCGGTGCCCGGAAGTTGCCGACGCTAATTTGAGACGGCTGTCACGACCGTTGACAGGCCTGGGCGTTGTAGTGGGCCCAAAACGTTGGGTACATACGGTTTCAAGGAGGGCGGGCGCTCAGCGCTCAGCGCTCATCACGGGCTCTTCCGCTCGACGTGTGCAAAAGAATTAAATGTATGAATGAAATTTGACGGAATTTCGTCTAAGACAGGGCGGGCGATGAAATTTCTACTTACATAACCTCGTCGGCCGGCCCTAAACATTGCTCCCAGCTTAAAATTTCTGTTGCTATTGTGAACGGGTTTTCCTCGATGGTCAGTGGGATATACGGCCTCTTTTTGTTGTGGCAGCTCATTTCATCGTCTGGCGTTGGCAGCCTCCGAAAAACCGTATTCGCAAGGAGGAATGGGAACGGCGACTGCACGAGGTGCATGTAACGAAACAGTGAGTATCGTACTTTTTTACTTTGGGCAAAAGATGAAAAAAAAAATGGGAATCTCTCTGAACTGCTTGATGAGTTCAAAACAACAATCGCATGTATTATCTGACATCGGCCCTTCTCCGTCTTGACCTCCTTTGGACACTCACATTTGCGTGCTAGTGACCTGAACAGACTTGTGATGGATTACCTCGTCATCGAAGGTTACAAATCTGCAGCAGAGGAATTCAGCCAGGAAGCTAATCTAACGCCTCCTGTTGACTTTGAGAGTATCGAGAGCCGAATGGAGATCCGCGAGGCGCTTCAGCGAGGCGACGTAGAAGACGCTATCACGCGGGTGAATGACTTGAATCCAGAGGTGAGTCGACATCTCTATTACTTCGGTGTGGGCTAGGGAGAGAGGATTAAACCATTTCATGCACCACTCGTAGACCCTTGTGGTCTGTGATGATACTTACTAATCACCAAAACTTCAGTCTTCAATATGACTTATTCCCGCCCACGTCACATTTTGGCCTAATTCACAACCATTAATGACTTGATGATGCCTCTAGATTTTGGATACCAACCCAGCGCTTTATTTCCACATGCAACAGCAGAAACTCATCGAGTTTATCAGACACGGCCGCATTGCTGAGGCGCTTGCATTCGCACAAGAGGAGCTTGCGCCTCGAGGGGAGGAGAGCCCGGATTTCCTTTCTGAATTGGAGCGGACTATGGCGTTATTGGCATTTGAATCCTCAGCATCTGCTCCACCGGATATCTCCGAGCTACTCTCACCGGGGCAGAGAATGAAGACTGCGGGAGAGGTTAACGCGGCGATTTTGGAAAGTCTCAGCCAAGGCAAGGAGGTGAAACTGGTAGGGTTGTTGAAGCTGCTATGCTGGGGCGAGTCGATGCTGGAAGAGCGAATAGATTTCCCCAAAGTAAGAATTTTTTGTGTATTGGTTGGTCTGGTCGTGTTGAATCAGATTTGGACTTTCTACAAGGTGGATTTGCAAAGTGGAATGTTGTTGGAATGCGAAAAGGAGAAGGAAGATCGTAGCTGAAACACGGTTTATTATGATGATCATGCATTGATGATGGTTAGCAGTGTTACACATTGAGTTGGCAACAGGGAATCAATTGGGTTTCACTTTCACGACAAACCAAGGCACTGAGGCTGGGTTGAAAATCAGCGACTGGCATGCGCAAGGCCGGAACCGTTCAGACTTTGTAGAATAATAGTTCCACAGAACAATTCCAGTGTCCAGTGACTGAGTTGCATGGACACCTTAGGGGTACCACGACTGCTAGCAACGCCGAAGACAAATTCGGCCAACTGTATTGTACTTTGTTGATTATTATTACCAAGGGTTGGCCGTAAATGGCTGCTTAGTCAGCGCCAGTCACCTTGAGTAAGGCTTCCAGGGAAGCTGGAATATCCTCGTTACACAGTTTGTCCTTCCGCCTCAGATATTGGTGACCTCCTCCACAACAGTCTAAATCGCGCTGGCTGTCGCACTCTGTTTCCTATTCGTACCCTCCTCACGATCAACCCCGCTGGATACCTCTTGACGTGTTCTTTCAACGCCTTTGGTGTTGGTGTTGGTAACCTTGCTCTCCGGCATGTCTGAAACTGCAAAGTCTTCCAACAAAAGCCGCAGAGTTCTCGTCGTGGCCAACCCTGGTTCGGATTCTGATGTCAGCGACGACGAAGATCAGCCCCGCCAATACAGCTCTTACCCAAACCCTACCTCTCAATCGCACTATCACCTCCTACCAGGGGCTACCACTCATTCACCTTATGTCGGGAAAATTCCTGCTGTTGCGCCGACGCCGTTGAACACCGACAATAGTCCTTATTACCCTCGGTCCAATCCTACTCTCTCTTCTCCGTCCAGTACCAGCTCTCGGGCACTCCAATCTACTCCTCCTCCGCTTACGCCTAGCTTATCGAGTCCCCCTGTTGATCTACTTGTTGAAGGCTCTTCAAGCCAAGACCATGCAATCATGCCTGGCTCCAACGACCGAAGTGACTCACAACTACCCTTTCGGCCTCCACAGACAAACATGCCAGTTTCTTATCGCCCTTCTAATCAACTTCAGCCTCGGCAACCGGCAAATACCTCTCCACGATTGGCCCCCGTGTGTTTCACTTTTCTTGTTATTCGTTGCCTTACTTATCTTTCCCGACAGTCCCCGACTACATCGATTCCTGAGTCACATTCATCTCCAGTTGGCGCAAGCTCCGCTTCCACTGCCGATAAACTCCTCATCATTGTCACCGCAGATTCTGAGCGGTATTCAACCGTTGATATCACAGGTGCGAAAAATTCAGCTTTCATTCGAGAAAGGATCTTCAACAAGGTCAGTGGACCCTCGTTTTTTTATTGGCTCCTTCCATCGCCAATTGAATTCTTCTCTATAGTTGTGTGTGTGGGAGGAAGAACATCGATCAAGATTCTCAATTTACCAAACCGAAATCGGAGCTTTTGCCATTGGTGAAGCGCTGACTGATGATCGATTGTTCGATCTCTGCTGCGATCAGGGTGACTCAAAAGGGTCTCTCAAGTTCCTCGTATCGCATTCCTCGGCTTCTGTGCATGAACAAGTGCTCAACTCCTCCAGCTCAATCTCGCCTGTTGTAACCACTATCCCCCCGCCGGTCCTTCCGTACGACGCCAACAGTTATAGTCCGTTGAAACCGAAGCGTCGCTCTGTATCTAGACCGCCCAGCCAGTCTTCTACCAGCGAACACTTCCCGCCTGACGTATCCGCTGGTTACGACGCATCTGGTTCTGACGAATTGGACAACAGAGACCGGCGGCTTCCTACAGCCCCGTCTACGCTGTCCTTGGGAAACGTCCCCACCTCTCCGCTCAGCAACCGCCGACTGAATGGCGCAATACCCCGATCGATATCTCCAATCGGCCCTCCTCTCAGGCCCACGTCCCCTTCGCCTGCCGACCGCGCCCGGGCCCAAGCTCAAGGTAGTGACGCCCCATCCATTCGAGATAAATATGGGCAAGACGTTTCTAGCATTCTTGCGCCACCGCCGCTCTCTCCCAACCGTCCAAATTTCACGGTGTACGATACTAGCCTGGCCCCACCCGTCAGAGCTCCACATCATCGTACTGGGTCGGACCCCGCCGCCGTGCGCGAGCAAGCATTGCGGGCGTCTGAAAATCAGGTAGAGGATGCCCAACGACAATGGAAACGACATCGGCTAATGGAAGAGAGGGGCAAGGCTGATCGCCAGAGAGATGGACCGCGAGATGGCCCGGTCGGGAGAGATCACCAGCGCGAGAAACGTCAACAGGCTGACTTTGACGATTTGGACAAACTGGGTAGTCGTGGGGACACCTGGGTTGTTGTTCCGCGAGACAATAACCCCCGGGGGAATCGGGATCAACCGCCAACGCCTCAGGAAGGGGGGCGTGCCTCGTCATCGAATCGTAGTCGACCCGCCCATAGCTATAAGGCACCCAGCTATATCCGTTCCTTGGTAATACCCAATGCACCTCGCAACCCGCCTCCAATGCCTCCCGTGAGCTCAAACGATGTTCGGAACTCTCCGGCTCGCCCCCCAGCTGGACAACCGGTGCCTTCAAACTGGGCCGTGACCTGGAAGGGTGAAGCATCTCAAAGACGTGTCCCCCCTTCACCACAGCTCTCTCATCTCACTAAGCCCATCGATAAGTCGAAAAGCATGGATAATCTTCGAGCTACTGCCTTGGGCAACCATCCTTTGGGTCTACAACCCGGTGCTCGCCGTGGTCCAGGGCAGCTCCCAATGTCGCGGACGAATGGCGGTAGTATGGGCATGTATATCTCCGGTGAAGCTAACTGTCGACGAGACGCCGGTTTGCCGAAGTCGTACGAATCTCAGCGAGCGATTATGCGTCCTCAACCGATGCCGTCGTCGTCACTGGATCTTACGCAATCGAGCAGCCGCGGGTATGTGTCTCCCAATCGCGAGCCCTATCCCAGGCCATCTTCAGCTCTAGGTGACCCGCCGAGTACCTCGCCGTCACAGCGCCACGTATGGCATGTACAGTCCCCTACACAAGAATCCGACCCTGATCGATCCCCGCCAGCATTGTCTCCCAGTCATGTTTTCAACCAAGCAGCCAGTATTTTCGGAAACAGACTAAATCCCCACACTGATGGACATCACAATTCAGAGACTCAAGGCGGAATGGAAGCATCTCGCACACCACCACGCAGTCCTGCTAGTCCTCGAGATCCTCGGGACTCTTGGCACGGTGGCTTGTCGGAGGCGCCCTTGTCGACCGCTGGCAAGAATACGCACCGCGTGACCTTCAGCTTGGAAGAGAATACAACTTCGATCGGCAGTGAGTCGACTCTGAGGCAGGATGACCACAGCTGGATTGTTCGTATGCTTGATGGTAACGGGCTTACCGACGGGACAATAATGCCAGATGCCAACCAATCTGGCATGACTTCCCCAGCTTCGTCGATCTCATCTCAAGTAATTGATATATCCTCTAAACGACGATCTATATCGCAGGAAGAAGATTCTGACAGTGAGGAGGAGGAGGGAACCTCAATTTGGAAGAAACCACCTGAAGAACTCGTCACAATGCCGACATTCACCGTGCGAAGTCCGGTTCGAGGCCCGCCTTTGAAAGTTCAGATTGAGGACCGCTCTAGTGTCCAGCCAGTCTCAGTCGCTAGCACGGCTAACCCTGTGTCGTCCTCCAGTGTAACTGCCTCGCCGCCATCTGCCAGTCGACCCGTTGACAAATTACTTATCCCTGGGTCTCAAAACGAGACACCTGGTGTACGGGCGAGCACCTTCAGGGATGTCACTTGGGCTCCTCGTCCACCACCGGAGGATGTTTATGAGCGGTTGGAAGAGTTCTTCCCTGGTCATGATCTCGATAAGCCGGTTATTGAAGCGAGTTCTGGCGGAACGTCCCCCACTGCACTCGACTACACCATCATTCCTCCACTCCCAGTGAGTGACAAGTCGCGTGTAAGAGGCAAAAAGTCCATCAGAATTGTTGCTGAAGAGCACAAGAAGCGGATCGATCGTACCTCTCGTCCCGATCCGTCATCTATCACCAGCGTGCTGCGCAAAAGAAGCACGAAGCTTTGGGGAAGCCGTCTTGAAGAAGTCACAACTGCACATGCTAAAGCTGGCTTCGCTGCATCCCTGCCAGATTCGCCTTCTGGAGGGCCTAAACGTAAGTGCTCTAACATGCCGGCTATTCATATTCTTTTCAGCTAAACCTTTGAAAGCTATATTTAAATGGGTTCGGGGTGAACTCATTGGGAAGGGCACATACGGTCGCGTGTACCTGGCCCTCAACGCCACAACTGGCGAGATGATTGCTGTCAAACAAGTTGAGATGCCGACGACCGCAAGCGACAAAAACGATTCGCGGCAGGTAACGGTCGTGCAGGCGCTGAAGATGGAGAGCGAAACATTGAAGGACTTGGATCACCCTAATATTGTGCAATATCTCGGCTTCGAGGAAACTCCTAAATTTTTGAGCATGTGCGTACAACCAGCCCAGTTGATCTATACATGCCTCCACTGATATTTCCCACCTTCCACAGTTTCTTGGAATACGTTCCCGGTGGATCTATTGGAAGCTGCCTGCAAAAACATGGAGCATTTGACGAGGACGTCACGAAATCATTCATGGGCCAAATACTGGGTGGATTGGAATACCTCCATTCGAGAAACATTCTCCACCGGGTTTGTTCTACATCTTGATGCCTCTGTGTGGATGTTTACATTGACCCGTAGGATCTGAAAGCTGACAATATCCTTGTGGAAACATCTGGTATATGTAAAATATCTGACTTTGGGATCTCCAAGCGAACAGACGATATCAGCGGTGGTGCGCATACGGCTATGCAGGGCACAGTCTTCTGGATGGCGCCGGAAGTCATCAACGCACAAAAGAAAGGATACAATTTCAAGATAGATATTTGGAGCGTTGGATGCGTAATCCTGGAGATGTGGGCAGGCAGCAGACCTTGGCTCGGGCACGAAGCGTTCGCTGTCATGTTCAAAGTACGGTTCATTCCCACTCCATGAAAATCAGCATCCAATCCTTTTTTTTCCCTTTCCAGCTGTATCAAGCCAAACTGCCGCCACCGATTCCTGAAGGCCTCGTTTTGTCTCCGCTTGCGGACGACTTTCGACTACAGTGTTTCGCGATGTAAGTTTCCCTATATCATCACCAGTGTTTTGCTTGACCTCAGCCTTTAGAAACCCTGACGAGCGACCGACAGCAGCTCGACTGCGACAACATCGGTATCTCGAACTCCCGCCGGGCTGGGTGTTTACAGGCTTCAAGTAGTATCTGCTTTACTAACTCTCGATCAATCTCTTCCATATATCTCTTGATTAACATGCACGTTCTATACACAAGACATCCACATCTGTTTCAACTAGCTCGACAGGTCTCCAGTTCATTTATCCTCTGTTCTAGTGCAACTGTTCTAGTCTTAACAATAACCTAGTAATGGAGTTGTTAATTATGATACTCTGAATTGAGTTCTATTGGTCGTCCAACAGCATCGTGTATTTTACAAATGTGTCCAACTAAGGCCGAATCCTGTGTTACGCTCTGCTCCATTGGCTTTCGATATCTGATACTCCAACAGGCATAGCGGCCTGACACACATTGGGATGAGTGGCCGCTCCAATACATTTCGTAAAATAACATACCTTCTCATCATAATCCACCCACTCACCATTCTCCAGAACAACCTCAAACTTCGTACCAGTAGGCCCCTCACACCTCCAAGTCCCCTGGGAACGCACAGTGATATCAGCAACTTGACATGCCATTATCGAACGATGTATACCCTCGGGTCAAACCCAACAAATTCTAAACCGCGACACTCGATAGTCACCAACGGACCGAATTGCTCATTCTCGGCCTTGTAAGGTTGGGGAGGAGATGCGGTGTCGAACTTGGCTGAACTTTCGCGTTTGCACATCCCGCATCGCCAGACAAAATGAGCCTTTGAGCCCTTGCCGCCTGAAACTTCCCGTTGTTCCTGGGCGCAATATCTGATTAATATATTGTCTTGGAGGATTGAGAGTCCGTACCAAGCGATTGATTGCTACAAGTTTGGGATGAACTTCATGACAGCTGTTGCACTTCACCTATCCATATTGTGGATGTTGCATCGAGACGGCATTCATGAGTGGGCTCACCTGGAAGAAATATTCGAAATCATCCGAAGCAGGCACTAAATTTGTAACATTCTCGAGGTTGGCTTTAATTGAGAGGAGTAGAAGCTGGGCAAGAGTAAACGGAAAGGTATGCAAGAATAGAAGATACTCACTACCATGAGCCTGACTTGTCTGGTACAGCCCGCGGTTACCATGTTTGGGCAGAAGTGTGTCACTATTTGTACAGTATGACAGCCGTTACCTGCCCCATTATTTGATCGCGAGAAATCCTCATCCGTCTCCTGTGACAAGACCCCCTACCTACAGCGGGAACAAAATGCCAATGCGGATCCGACTGGCCTTGCATGGCACTCGCAATAACCGCATATTCCACCTCGTTGCTATCGACCAGCGGAAAAGTCGTAACGCGAAACCAGCCGAATTGCTGGGTATATATAACCCCACCTTAAAACTCGGTCAGGATCACAAGAAGGTCGAATGGAGCGTGGACAGAATAAAATATTGGCTGGGAGTCGGGGCTTTGCCCAGTAAAACGGCCGTCAAGCTTTTGGAGAAGGTAATTCAAGTACATTTCTCGCGATTTATTGATGCAAATGACTGTCGCAGGGCAAAATTATTCCGCCGAACTCCAAATATCATCCCAAAGCTGCTAGTTCGCAAGCCGAGGCACAAATCTGGCGTCGCCATCCATCACACCTCCCGTGTTCCAGTCCATTAATTGACATGCAGTTTACAACATACATAGAGCCTTCTCAAGAATGATTCTGATATTTTCGTGGCCCGCAACTTGTGCCAATTCAGATGCAGTGAAGTCGTCTGGATCCTATATCAGAAAAGCTTGTAGCAGGTTCGCTAGCGCATGAAAACAGTCAAATTCGTGCCTTCAAGCTTGGGTCGGCGCCTTTCAGCAACAAAAATTCTACAACTGCGGTATTTCCTCTGTCCGATGCTAGGTGGAGTGGTGTATATCCCTGTGTCAGAGACTGCGTCAAACCAATCGTTACCGCAGACAAATGAAACACACGAATTCGTCGGGTTTATTGATATCGATGTTAGGATTATCTCGTACAAAGGTTGCAAGGCCCTGGGCATCGTTGGAAAGAGACAGTCCGTGGATCGTGACTGACTCGGAATTACTTTCATCGGTTGTTGGGACAGCGACCACGCTGACAGCATTACCCATCATCCAGGTATCCCCTCGGCTCCTACACCCATCTTCGCCGCTGTCTCCGTCCCAAACACCCATATCGATGGTCTTGTCACATTCCAGAGATGTCTTGACAATCGGCGCAGCATTCTCTACCCAACCCAAACTTTGTGCAAGGTCCAGATATCGCTTCTCAGCATCACCGGAACGACCTTCATATATACTAGCGGTTGATTTCCATGCATCCCATTTGGCGCGTCCCGCTATGTCAAATACCGAAGGACGACTTGTGTTTGGAATAGTTGAGACGGTGAGGAACTTAAACAAGCCATACAGCTGTGGGATAAGGTGCGGAGGCACCAGGCTAGTCAGGAGGAGGACAAAAGCTCGGGATTATTTGAGAACCTCAAGTTTAACCTTGGATGAAATGTTGGAAAGCGACGGCGCACTCGACAGATAGGATGCCGCGTTGTAAAATTTCGGGGTAGCCATCGTTCAAATATGTTATGTAAGCTGATATTACTAAATCAAGCCTGCCTCCCTGATTGCCTATAACCTGCTTAACAATGAAATCTGCCGTCAAATCAAGACTACGAACCTTCAACATCTGTTGCCCTATCTTGGCAGGGCTATCGGTCACTATTGCACCAGCCCTCTCGAGAGCAATGACTTTGTCCGAAGCGGCTCCTGAAAGGAACATTATTGAAAAAAGTTCCGTCTGACGACACGGAATCACACCTTTTCCTCCTGAAATGATGGCGCCTGCGTGCCCCATGCGTCTACCTGGTGGAGCGGTCCGCCCGGCAATGAACCCGACGACAGGTTTTGGGCGGCTGCGTGTCTTGTTGTACTTTTCCAGATATTCAGCAGCTTCCTCCTCCATCGAGCCGCCGATCTCGCCAATGACAACGATGCCTGGAGATTGTGGTCAGAAGCGTGATAGTAAGTGAGGTGGGATAATATTATTCACCTTCTGTGTTGGGATCGTCTAGGAAAATTTTAATGACATCTACATGTTGAGTTCCGGGGAAAGGATCCCCGCCGATACCAACGCAGAGAGATTGTCCGAGTCCAGCATCCGTGATCTGGGCGACTGCCTCGTACGTCAATGTGCCGGAACGAGACACGATGCCTACAAGATAGCTCAAAACCATTGGGGTCTTTCAACAAAAAAAACGCACCTATCTTTCCAGGCTTGTGAATATGCCCTGGCTGGATACCAATTTTGCAACCCAGCGGATTGATAACTCCTGGACAATTGGGTCCGACAAGCCGTGACTTGGATTGGCTCTTGAGAGCATTCATAACCTTGATAAAATGGTTCACGGTCAATCAGGCAGACAACAATAAAACCACCAACTTTAATCTCATCCGCCTGAGGAATGCCTTCTGTGATGCAGACAATCAACCCAATCTCATTTTCGATGGCTTCAATGATAGCATCCGCTGCGGTCGGTGGTGGCACGTAGATGACTGATGCATCCGGTTTAGTGTCCCTAACAGCCTAACGGACATTGTGTTAGGTAGCTTGGCTGTCTCTCCAAGAATCCCACGCGTACCTCTCTAACGCTACCAAATACAGGGAGGCTCAGGTGAGTCTGGCCAGCCTTTTTGGGCGAAACTCCTCCTACCATCTTGGTGCCAAAAGCAAGCGCTTCCTTGATATGAAAAGTACCCTAGATAACAACGGGGTCAACTGCTGGCACACGGCCTCTATGACACTTAAATCACCATCTTTCCAGTAAATCCCTGGCATAAAACCTTGGTATCCTTGTGAATGAGGAGATTTCGATTGGTATCCGCATAGCTTTGCCGCACAGCAGACAGCGAGAACATCCGGCGTCCGGCTGCAAAAGTAAAGAGTACATGAGCGACAAGACAACGTACAAGTTGTAATGATCCTACTGCTGCACACCAGCGGATGCCTGGTACATTGCAACATTACGAATGGAGTGGAGGTTGATCGAATTTCGCGGTGTATACGTATGTTTGCCACCACCAAGCCGAAATTTACAAGTACGAAATTACAAGAATGTATTTACTCAAACTCAACGATCTAAGGGTGCCACTCGCCGTCTATCACGAGCCTTTCGAGAAGCCCTGTGGAGAGTGATGATCGCATATTTGACTTTGTCAAATTGCCGTGCGTTGATCGCGCTGGGTATCAATGGATTAACCTAAACTAAAGAACGGAAGTAAATAAACGAACCTCGTCACTTCAGACAAGAAATCATTCTTGGTCTGATTTGGTACAGTGGCGGTCGGCAATTGTTGCAAAACGAGTGGTAACCAAGACAGAAGCTGGGAGGACCACAACGCTGATAGGACTCGGAAGATAGACACTACTACAGAAGCGGAGTCTTCCGGAAAATCTCCTACCAGCCCTGTCAGTAGGTACCCAACAAACTCGAAGCCTTCCTTCTCGACGACCGCCCGTATCATAGAGGCGTAGGCGGGGAATTTTGGTGGAGGACTGGTGACAGGTGCAGGTGACAGGCAGTCGTGTGTCAAGATAGTACGAAACAGATCTAAAGCTGCAAAAACAACATCAGAGTGAACGAGCATGAGGGCAGCCATCGAAGCGCGGAACGCTATAGGGAAAGCGGAGGATTGATAGAAGACATCAGGTGCAACGTCAGCCATTTGCAAAAGCATTTGCAAGTAGTCCTCGAGCACTGGGAGGGGTTGCAATCAGTTAAGACCGCTATCACATCGGAAGGTTTGTAAGTACCATCGGGAATGTCTCTTGGTGACTGCACTTGGAGAAAAGCCAACACTTTATTCGTCGACCGCTCGTAAAACTGTTGGAAAGAGACTCGAAGAACTGAATTTTCCTCATTTCCAAACCTGCCGATGATCTTGCCTCCAATCCACAAATAGCTGGGGAAACCAGTTGCTTGAAAGGCCAAGGACATTCTCGTTATAATGGAATCCGCGATAGGAAGTGCGGAAGGCCCAAAGAGATTGATTCCGTGACGAAGAACGCGAGTCGTGCGTTCAGCAACGTCATATTCAGATCCGTACTTTGTAAGGAAAATGTCGAACACTGACCACGCCTGCTCACAACTATTTTGACATGCAGCAGGCAGTTCGTCGCCAAATGTATGGATGACATGCAGCATGACTTCCAAATTTTCTAGCCCACCTGGATTTCCCAATCTTAATATCAGCAAATTGATATAGTTGGCCATAGCAACGTACTGCCAACTTCCTGGAGTTCCTGCTTGGTTGCCACTGCGGGTCTACTGGCGATTGAATGAACGAGTGCAAGGACATCTAGTGAGAAGGTACGCAGAGACTCTGCGGCGCGCTCCATAGGCATTGCGGAGATAACAAAGGCGATAGCTTCACAAACTTGACGTCTGTCGTCCTGCAGCAGCTTTGAACCAGTGGAGCTGAGAAAGGTATGCAGTGTCGGTAGAAAGTCTACAAGGTGCTGTCAAAAGACTTTGACATGAGGCACAGATACTGCGAACTACTAATAGAAGACCACAATACCTGCTTGCAATCCTGACACATATATTTCAGAGCCTGCCCAGCAGCGGCACAGACTTCAGTATCCGGATCTTCGAAACCAGTAGAAATGTACTGAAGTTGGTACCGAATGTAGTCTGGGTGCATATTTATCCACTCGGAATACCTTGAGATAATGAGAAGTGCTGCGTATCGGACTCGAGGGTGGGCCGGAAGGGAAGGAATAAGATCCATTATTTTCGGCACTGCATTAATATCCGAGGGATCAACTTCCGCTCCCATGGATCTCATGGCGAATAGAGGTGCCTCTATTTCTTGCCAAGATGCCTGATGACTAAGTGCAGCGTTGATTAGTTGGTAGGCAGCGAGCAAACATGTATCGGTTCCTAGGACGAAGCAGCAATCCTTGAGAGTATCACCCATGACGTGTCGGAAGGAACGAAAGTTATCGGCTTCTTGACCTACTAAGAGGTTGACGTCTGCGGGGAAATGGAGATGATGGATTATGACTCCCATAAGTGCCCTATAAGCTTCCAAGAATAGGGGTGAGACGGAGGGTTTCTTCCCAATAATTTGTGCTAGCCGCATCCAGAAAGGGAAGGTGATTGGGACAATATCAAGATCAGGATAAGCAGAGCATTCTCCGATGGCCTCTACAATTGGGAAGAAAGTCTCCGTATGTTGTATGAGGAGAAGTCGGTAGGTCTCCCCTGCTTCGGTAAGGATACGAGCGTATCCCCTAATCTTGTCAGGATCGTTATGGTGGTCCTGGAGGAGTGGTTTGATCGCTATCACCCTGGGGACAATGAGCTCGATAACTGGCATGTTTTCGTCTATCTCTTGTGTTTCGTGAATCAATTCGCAGATGACGTCAACTGCAGCATCGAACAGGTCGTCAGAGGCCAATGCTTCGAATGCGTATGCAAAAAGGGGCGTTTCGGCTAGATCGGTTGTAGCTACTTCGCCGGCAACCAGCCAGCTGCGTAAACAGTTAAAGACCTGTGCTTGAACTGCATGGGTAACGCCTGAAAAAATGTCAATACCTCGGAGAATACAGATGCTCATAACGAACCTGCAGCTTGGATATACATCGACAAAAGATCCAGAATCTTCTTCGAGTTGGCCGTCAGAAGTTGTGCAGATCTCTCCCTGTATTCATCATCCTACGTGGCAGATGAGTTAAATGCCAGGAATATTCCAAAAAAATAACTTGCAGTGATCGGAATCTTCGAATTGCTGCAAAGCTCCTCGGGAAGGACAGTCAAAAATTGCAGCAAGGCCGGAACTGTGGCAGGGTTTCTCCCAAACGAATCAATCATACTCTGCACGGCATTATCCCAGCTAGGGAGTTGTAGTGCAAGGCCAGAAAGTGCTAGACAGAGTTGCACGATAATAGTCCGCGGGCCGCTTTGGTACCGTTCCAATGCAGTGACGAGCGTATCCCGCAAGTGAAGTAAGGCGGAAGGATTCACTTGATGAAGGTCGTACGTGACCTTGCAGCGTTGTTAGTTCAGGTGGCCAACCAAGATGATGGGAGCGCAACCTTTGATCGAAACGTCTGCGCAGCAAACAGTTTTGCTGCTGCGGGCGCATCTGGAGATATCAGGAGGACATTGCAGGTCGACCATGCCTCTGGCTGATACCGAATCAGCCTTGATCGCAAGTTTGGCCAAAGGCGAAAGTGAATTTACAGAATGTTGGAAATCCTGGAGCCAGGAATTTGCTGTCTCCAGCGAACCCTTGTCCGGGGCTCGACTGAACACGTCGAGTGCAGACAGCAAGGCTTGTATATCTGTCATTTTGTTCTTTGTTAAGGCTGCTCTCTGAAGTGCGGCTGTTTAGTGTTATTGACTCAGTGGCGACACTGGAAGGTATAATATTGTGATCGACCAAGGACACTCCACATATGGCAAAAACATTGTAAAGAATCACACTAGAGAGGGACAATGAGGGCGTAAAGGAGTGTGAGATTTGTTCGTAATGAACAAACGGTCAAGGGTGGCAAACGTCATGCACAGGAACGGAAGAAGACTAAAATGAAAGAGTAATAGCGGTGACACAATCATCAGCAATAAGAAAAATCCAGGATATGGTAAGAAGGATATGTTTTCGGGCTGCAAGAAATCATGCACGAAGGAAACCTTTCTTCCTTCCGGTCTACAGGAAAATTCAACCAAAGAATCGCTGAAGTATCTCAACTGAAACTTACGCTGTTTTTCTCCGGTGTCAACGGCCTGCCGCTTTCGATCTTTCGTTTCTTGTCCTCAAGATCTGCACGTTGCTTGTCCAAAGCGTCCTTCATCTCTTTATGTCGTGCATAGAGCTCCTCTTCAGATTGCTTCAATTTGGCTTCTTTCTCTTGTACTTTCTGCTGGAAGACCATCTTCATCTCGGCCTCCATCTTTGCAAGTTTAGCCTCATGTAGGACACGTTCCTCCTGCAGTCTCGCTGCAGGACTGAAGGGAAGTAAAATGAGACACTTAGAGCAATCGGTGAACCGTAGTCACTTACTTGATCTCCTTGAATACGCTAGAGTCCTGCGCGACACCCATACTAAGAAGTTTTTCTGTGCGCCAATTTTCATAAAGAACATCGTTGGTGTACTCTCTGAGCTCCTCCATGTAGGTTCGGACCAACATCTGTCGGAGCTTAACAAAATCACAGTGGTCCTCATTGTCGACCTCGACAACGCCCCATGGGTAAGCCCGGCCGCGAACTTTACGACCATCGGAAGTTTTTACGACTTGGTCCGACCCAACCACAGCAAAGGGAATCTTGCTAGCAATTTCCTCAGCCTCCGCGAGGGTCTCTTCATCCTCGTTGTCGTAAGTGGGGGCTTGGAAAATATGAATATTATGAAGGGCAATGTCGGAGAGAATCTAAGTCACGAGGATTCATTAACGCCGAGACGGTGAACGATCAGAGTATCCATACCCGCGCCTTGAACTCCGTAACTTCCTCATCGGTCAAGGTATCAGCCTTGGCAATAACAGGTATCAGGTTAACTTTGGTATGAAGCCTGCGCATGAACTCTATGTCGATCTGCTTCAAGCTATTCGTGGTATCTCAGTGTCTGGGCTCACGAAAAGGAGGGGGGGTTAACTAACGAGTGACCTGTTGGCTGGATGAAATATAGGCAGGCGTGGACACGGTTGTCCACGACTTTGAGCCTGTTCACGCGATTTTCCTGCTCCAGGTAGGAATCGAAGCGCGACTCGATGTTCTCTACAATGGGCTTCCAGCTGTAGCAAAAGCGTCATAAACAGAATAGAAATAGACTCATTTGCGAACACACCTGTCGTCATTGTTAACAAAGTCCCCGAAACCAGGGGTGTCAACGACGGTCAAATGTAAACGGACGCCATTTTCCTCGATGTCTAGAGGGACGAATCAAGATGGGCGATTGCGTAGGGATCCAGTGGTGAACTTACCAGCGCCAATGCTCTCAATAGCGACGGTTTTAGGTCGCTCGGCTGCCGGAGGCACCGGGTCCTTGGGTGGATAAAGAGTCGTATTGAACAAGGTATTGATGAGAGTAGATTTGCCCAAACCCGATTCCCCTAAATATACGCTCTCTGTCAATTACCAATTTCAAGGACCAAAAACGTAGAATACGAACCAACTACCATGGCAGTAAATTGGAAACCTTTCCTCACACTCTTCCTGTGAACCTGGTTAGGAAGATTTGCGAAACCGACGTAGCCCATCAATTTTTTGCGAATGACTGGGGTAAGACCGCTCCCGTGTCCCGTTAGGGCCAAAGACGGGTTTGAAGGAGTAAGATATCCATTTGACGAAGGGGAAAGGTCGCCGTTACGAGAGGATGCGTAGGAGTCCGTCATCTAAAAAAAGGGGGTGAGTTTCGAGAACAGATGCAATGGCGAAGAGAGCGAGAAATTTTTTACTTTGGAGAAGATTGAGTCGGGGGGGAGGAGAAAGGAAGGGCGGCGTTTTATTTGTTTGTCGAGTTGTTTGCTGGTGGCGCCACTCTCAGGATTGATCCTAATTTTTGGTTTGGGCAGGAGAATGGACTAAGCCAATTTCAGCTTCCCTTCTTCCACAACCTTGAATATTACACTCCAGCACTCACCCAGGAAGAGTGCCTCGGTATTATTGACCTCATTGATCAACTCCAGGTTGAAGCCCGGCTCTGCATGGTTTATCAACTCTCCACCCAAACACGCCTTATCCGTGTGGCAGCTGAGCGAACTTGAACGGTTCGGGTGCATCACGTCAATGTATCGTCAAATGGTTTCCGGTGAGGTGATATACCCATATTTTCATATGCTCATTTATCATACGGCACTTCGACCGTAAATAAGCCGCTTTCCTTCAACATCGAGACTTGATTAATGGCTACAGAGTGAGTAACTAATTAACTAAATAATATCAATACAATTCATACTCAACAGTGGAACGTCCTCTAGGGAATCACCATGTGTTCCGATTCAGAGCACTCATCAAAGTTGACAAACATCTCAAACATCTCGGCCACTTCAACTGCCTCGATCCTGGGGCCTTCGGTATAAGACAGGTCGTCTGGCCATGCCATCTCGCTGTCTGTAGTGTCAGAGGATCCTGAAGGCGACAACCCAGGCATGGGCATCAACTGAGCGAATGTCGATCGGGGAGGTGTGCTGATCAGCAAGTCGTTCTGGACATGTTCCTCCCTTCTTCCAATGAGCCTCTCCAGATCCTTTCCGTAATCCCGCTCCTTCCGACGCTGCTCTGCTTCGATTGTCCTGAGTCCGGCCAAAGTGGGAGACGTAGGGGCCTGAGGTCGTTTCTGCAACCTTCGTGTGCCACGCATGTCAAAGTCCTGCACTTCGTAAATTGTCCTCCCCCCGCCAGAAAAGTTGGTTATTGTCTGTCTGATTGGTACGCTGACAACTCTTCCATCTTTGGTGTGATAAATATGCAAGTCTTTCATGAATGCCTCTCTGCCTAGACTCTTCGTGCCACCGTCTTGTCTCGGGAGAGATGAGGGGACATTCCACTCCCTCCCATGCGTTCGCGACGAAGTGTGGGAACGTGATGTAAATTTACCCGCCAGCGGGTAGCGTGAAAAGTATATGTTCATAAGCGCAGTCCGTGCGTCGGCGGATTCGACGTGAGGCATTCAGTGTCGTTGAAGGAAGAAAGGATCGTAAGGAGTGACTGGTGCCCAACTAGGGTGCTTGTGAAAGGATTTCGTTCATCGTTATGTACTTATATACTTCATTGAAGCCACGCTTTGGCATGAGTGGTATTTTAGGTTGTAACGGGCTTGGTTCAATTTTGTAAACCCAGCCAGATATACAAAGGAAACGCGTAAGGAAATTGTGGCCGTGCGACGATTCTCCCACAAAGACACCTTTTTTTTTGTTTCTCTTTCGTTGAGTAGAGAAACATTCGTTGTACTCATGAGGTTGTTGTCGGAGGATGTTGACCCTAGATCCAGGCCATTTATCGTGTGTGCTGGGCGGAAAATCTATCAGAACAAAGGTCAACATATAAATCCGATGCTCTTACATGTCAAGGCATAGGTTCGAGTTTATTGTGGTGAGACATTGGTATTAAGCCCCGGTAACCATTCCTTTGGAAAATCCCTCAACGACGGACGGCTACCCTCACGATTTCGGATATGTTCCCCTTTCTTCGCCTTCCGTGCTTTTGCACTCACATGGCTGGTATCGAGTGGTATGTCTCTAAAGTTATCTTCGAGATTCTAGTATTTCTTCAGCTCGCGTAACAGAAAAATGGTAGGATCTTACGTTCGCTTCTGAGATCAGTCTGTCCAAAGCGTCGCTGACCCATTTCAGATTCATGGCTGGTTTTGGGAAGTCTTCGCATGCGATCTTTATATATCCATGTTCCCTTCCAAGCTCACCATGTCCCACACCGGAGTTGGAAGGGGGATCTGGTGTCCAACGTGGACCCGCGAGAAGTTTTATCTTATGGATGGCGTCCTCACCCCTCAAGGGCAACTGCGCCACTGGCACAACGATGGAACGTTTGACAATGGCGGGGTGCCCTTCTCCTGCATAATCTATAGAGCGGACGATTAATGGAGCGGCCGAAGTGGGGGGAACGAAAGGTTTGCGGTAGGCTGACGTGTATAGGGAGTGACTATAGCATTGCGGAAATCAAAACTGGTTTGGACTCACCAACAAGTTTTGGCATCTCATGTTCAATGAGTCGAAGGTAGTATAACGTCTGCCGCTGTTGACGCAGCATAAGATGACCTGCTGAGGGCGTGTCATCGTCTGCAAAATCAAGGCTAATCCCTTGGAGGGCGTCTTCAAAGGTCAAAGGTTCTGTCGTCTTTGGTATCCTGCTTTTTCGGCGAGGCATCAGAGGAGAAGAGGACGAGTGAAAAAACTTGGCCAAGGACGGCAAGAGCAACGGGCTTGAACACAGTGGTCGCATTGCGAGATGACATTGTAAACCCAGGACCATTTAGGGATTGGTGTTTGCACTGGACTACACTGTGATCGTGCGTCAGGTTGAACGTCACCCATCAGATTGACCTACAATTAACCTATTACAGGCCAAAAATCACCAGATTCAGGAAAACAAACTACTGTTAGGTGATGAAAAGTAATCTATAAATGCAAAAATCATCCTAGTAGTAATCCGAGTCGTACCTGGGTGCTTGGGCCAGCATTAGCGTGAGAAATCTGATCATGTAAGGATGTTTTGGAATTGATGCTGCCAGCAAGGCTTTATGTCTGGCGATGCATGGTCAGTAATGGTGAGTGATCGCATATGTATCTGTCTGGTAATCATCGGTACCTTGTCCATAACTGACAAGTCATACAGTGTTTCTACTGCAGTCCTACAAAACAATACAGACTCTAAATTGTCACTGGTCGCCTATCATGCATGGATGTTAGTGTTGCCACGGTCCAGTTCGGTCCGGTTCTTTTAAGATTTATGTGAACCCTGAACTGGACTTCAGGTCCAGTTCACTTGTTTTTTGGAACCCAGAACTGAACCGGTGTTGAACCGGTTCAGGAGGTCCGATCTAGGTTCACTTGCATGTGAACCTAGAACCGGACCTGTATATATTCACAATATGACAGAACACAAACTAACGAAACAGTACTATGCTCCATGTTCATCATCAGACTCCACCATATCCCAGACACTCACTACGTGTGCCTCTGCATCCTCGGAAGCCTTGATGTGCCCATTACGGTAAGCACCCTTGAGAATCTGGAGTGCCTCGAAGGTTGAGGGCTTAAGCCAGTTCCGTCGGCGAGTTGATGTGAGGGCCCCATTGGAGAAAGCCCGTTCCGATGGCACAGAAGACCCTTGGATAGCCAAGTAGTCTCGTGCCATGCGTGCCAGTGTTGGGTATTGCGTTGCATGGAGCTATTGAGTTCAATCCAGCACCAAATACTGGCGAACAGAATTCAGACTTACCCCCCACCACGCTATCACATCGTCCACATTTTCCTCTAGCGGTGCCGCTAAGTAAGCATCGAGTTCTTCTTGGGGTTTGGTCCGTGCAGAGTCTCGCTCTTTACGAGATTTCACAGAAGCACGCATCCAGGAATGGCTGTATTGAGCCTTCGTGGTCCTAGTGTTGCTCACATCACTAGCCGGGACATCTTGCACCACCGGTTCAATGTAATAGGAGTCAAACTGACAATAGCCATCAGCATTGTTCGGATAGGTGCATTAGTGTACTCACAATGGCACGTAACCTGGCCATTCCATCTTCATAAAAATCCTCATCCCAATTGCTTTCGGCATATGCCGTTTTGAAGTTGGGATCCAAAGCTTCCATTCAATTAGTATGGCAATCTATAGATAATAATAGCAGACACCTTACCGAGACAAATAAAATACACATCCGTGTCATCTGCCTTCCGGTACCACTTGCTAAGGTTCTCCAGCCCAGCTTCAATGGCAGCCGACATGTCATGGAATCGAGGGTGCCGCGCCATGTTCTCCCATGATTGCTGCATGAATTCAAGTACAGGGATTGTTCGGGATACAGTCGGATATTTGGTTGACGAAAATGTCTGCGTGGCATTGGCTGGTTCCTGCATAGTGCTAGGTTAGTTCCAGTCGACATATTTACTTTGGACATACCTGCAAAACCTCACGTGTCTTTTCAATTTGTTCCCAATCTCTCTTCGACAATTTAAAATCTGAATAGTTTCGGTTCCCCACCAAGTCTGGGACCTCTTCACTGTCATCTGCGAGCTGCACAAATCGGTTGATAGCCTTGCAACAGACATTGAGCACGCACCACAAGAGAAAAAAAAAGAGCTTACCTTCTGCACCTTCAAGATGCGGTCAAGGAAATTGAACAGCGAGGCCCATCGGGTGTGGATCCAGTTAAGCAGTCGAAGGAATGGTATCTCAACTTCGGCACATGATTTCTTGAAAAAGGCTCGCGCTTGAGGTGATTTGCGGATTTGTTTGACTAGGGCAAGTGCCTTTCCAACAACATCACCGGCCGTGATCTCGTCATCATCTGCATCACTGTCATCATCCGCGGGCTCCTTATTGAGATTAAGGTGGGCCAGTTCTACGTCCAGTTGGTCCAGGTCCAACGTATCCTGATCTGCCTTGGCCTTCTGGATCGCATTACGTAGCTTATTGATGATACTCTTGCTCGATGTAGAGGGTCGACGTCCCTCTGAGTCCGTATCATCGATATATCACGAATCCGGACCAACCCGATGCCGCCATTCGACTTGCATTCGAACCCGACGTAACCCGACGTGACGTGACGTGACGTGACGTGACCCGACGTGACCGACGTAACCCGACACATGCCGCTTTGTGACGGCCGCTTTTGGGCTAAATCCGGCAGCCTCAAACGCCTCGGAGTTCCAATTCCAGGAGATGGATCTCTTCGGACTCAATCCCCGACTTCGGATTTACCTTAATTATGCATCCCCTCGTCTTTTCGGAGATATGTAGGACTTTCTAGATCTTTTCCTTGCATATTCGTTTTCCCCTCCATTTCCTGTCTTCGTTGCTTTGCAACCCCCCTTTTCCATATCCCCATTCCAACCTTTCTTTGTAGCTTACCATCGGCCGAAGTAGACATGTCCGAAAGTAGATTACTGTTTCCTGTACTATAAAAACGGTCCCCGACGACCGTACAAAATAAGATACCATTAGTCCCCGTTTCCCTTTAGTCAGAATCACTTTTTAATCCCTTCAAATGCTCGTCCACGTAGATCCTTAGCTTTTTATAGTTCACTTCATCGTCTTTATCGTTGTTTCCGTATATTCGTTCATCGTTTCCGACCCGACCCGACCCGACCCGCCGTACCCGACATCGTCGGCATCGTCGGGTTCTTTACTATTTGTCCGTTTTCACTCCGTTCATCGCCGGCTTCGTCGTTATTAGTCCAGTTTTACACGGCGGCTTTACTTTTACTAACATTCCCTTCTTTTACTTCTATTCCCGACACTGAATTATCCAGTCACTTCTACGCTGACACCTTCTGGTTAGGATCTTTATATTATTTCTTTATATAGTTCCGAAGCCACCAAGAACCCGCATCTACATCTGGAGCCCACCGCGAGGAAAATTCAGTGTCAAGAAACATTCATTTCATAGCCCCTCATTTCCTTTCGTCATCTCGAAACAAGCCTTGCCGCAGCACTTTACACATCCGACACCCGTTACCCGACTTCTTTACATTCGACACCCAACGCTCCGACATCCACTCGCCAACTATCACACTATCATTTGGGTTTGATTCTCATACTATTTTCTCTTCTTTGACGACTACAATTGTTCAGTTTCACGTACAACTTCGAACCCGCTCTTGTGCGGCCGACCCAGCGGCCGTTTACCGCTTTAGGAAACTTGCACAGCCACAACCCAATACACACTTTGTCGACTCGACGTCTCGATCCCCGTCACATCCACCATCCACACTCGTTTTTACAACCCCAACGCACTCGGAATTCCACGCCCCACCGATTCCGGTCGAAAATCCGCGCCCGGAAAACCCCAAAACAGGCCCCAGCGACCGCGACCAACAACAACCGCGTCACTCACGAAAACACAGACGAACGGAGCCACGAAGCAGAAGGAACACGCCCACAGTGTAACGGGTTTAGCCTGTGCACCCCAGGTACGCCCATCGTAGCCGTTTCCGTGGTAACCGTGCAGAAAAACGCGTTCAAACGCGGTTTTCGACGCGTCCAACCGTATCCGCCCCCGTTTGGCTCCCGCTTCGCCCCCGTATGGCCAGCCGTTCACGTCTACGGACTCGCTCTCGTCCCCGGATACAAGCCCTGACACGGCCCCGTTGTCTGAGCCTGCGAAGTTACCAGCAAACCGCGTCAGCGTCCCTCACGAGTCCGTGCAAACAGCCCCGCCGCGTTCCAGCCCTCAACACCGTGCTACAGCCCCACGACGACAGTCGCGAGCCCACACGAGTCGTCTTCGCCGTTATCGACGCTCCCACAGTGTCCCACGTCACCCCGCTTCGTGCCCCCGCCTATTCGACATCCCCGGCCGCTTACGCCCTCGTTGGACCTCCCCGTCGCCTCGTACCGTTTCCTACAGCCCCACGACACCACTCGCGAGCCCTCACGAGCCATCCTCGCCGTCATCGACGCCTCACGCGTTGCCACGTCATACTTCCTCGTGCCCCCGTAACTCGACATCCCCGGCCGCTCACGTCCTCGTTGGACCACCCGCTGCTTCCCACTAGTTCCCAGCACCCCACATCGCCCTCACAAACCCCTACAAGCTGTTCCCGTTATATTAGAGCTTCCAACGCCATGCCACGTCACCCAACGGCCTACCACCGCGTTCTCTCATCCAGGACCAACGACCACCGCGTACGACCACTACCACACCCACGTTCACGCCTCCGCACCTCGACATGGCTCCATACTGCCCCAAACACGTCCGCCCCCGTCCCTCGTCGTCCCACGCAAGCGGCCACGTCACCTACGTCACCCCGTCGACTCCCACTCTCGACCCCCGCTTCCCAGCCGTCCCCGTCCTCGCCCACTCCCCGTCGACCACCTACGTCCTCGACCAACCCCACGACGTCCCTCTCGCGAGCCCAAACGAAGCCCCGTTGGGTTACGCCCGCGAAACCGTGACCACCGGCCGCTCAAACCCGTTCCACGACCCGACGCATCGTTGTCAAATCCCCACGCATATCCGCCACGAAAGTACACGAAACGCCACCCGTATCACCCCCAATCTATCTCCCAGTCCACGTCGTCTCATCCGCCCACGTCATCCGCCTCCGTCCCCCGACATCGACCACCCGTTGCCGCCTCCTCAACCTCTCCCCATCCTCGAACGACTTCACGAAACCACGATCCACGTCACGCAACCCCACGTTCCCTCTTATCCGCCCACGTCATCCGCCTCCGTCGCCCTACGTCGCCCTATGCCATACCGCCACACCGGACCACACGTTCCCCGCTCCCTCGACCCCACGCAGTCCCACAGTCGCCTCCGTCGCCCCAAAGACGAGTCCCTCCGCCCGTCAAAACGCCTCCGTTGTCGGATCCACCACCAGGAACGTCCCAAAAAAAAAAAAAAAAAAAAAAAAAACGTGTCGACGGCACCCGAAGCACGCCTGAACGCCCGTGACCCGCCGCACCCGTCTGCGATCTAACAGAGCCCAACGTCGTCACTGTACGAACCCGCCGCAGAACCGACACCCGTGTCTAGTCCCCACACCCGACCACCCGTTCTCGACCAATCCGCTACATCGGCTTCCGGTTCCGGATCCGCGACTCGCATCACACCACCCGACTACGAACCCGGACGCGTTCCCAACGATTCCGCGGCATCCGGTTCCGGTTCCGGCTCAATTCGAGCATGAGGTTCCGGTTCCGGTTTCACATCCCGTACCCGCCACCTTCGCACCCCCATACCCACCGAACCCGACCCTACGAAAACCCCTCACCGTCCATCGGCATAAGAAATATATACATAAATAGATTAAATAAATAAAAAGAAAGAAAAACGTCAGAGATAAAAGAAAGATAAAAAGAAATACACTCATTCATGACACACCCGACACCCGCATAATACACCCGACGTACTCGACACACCCGCTTATGAATCCGACGCACCCAACGAACCCGCTTACGAACCCGCCGCACCCGCTTACGAACCCGACGCACCGCTTCACTCGCTCCCCACGCACCCGACTCATCCGCTCACGCACCCGCATTAAACCCATTTGACATCGTTCTCCGCTTTCCATGACCCACCGTTTCCGCCACCGTTTCGACCCAGACACAACGTTCCCTGTCTCGGCTTCGATTCCCAACCCACCCGACTTTATATTTCAGTTCCATGGGGGGAATGCTTCCCCACGGGTCCAAGCCAGTGCTGAACCGCCTAGTATGAGGCTGATTTCACATCCGTTGATTATCGCCCCCATATTAGTATTGACATATCGAACCTCCGCTGCCGTCTATCGAACCTCCGCCATCGTCTATCGAACCTCCGCCATCGTATATCGAACCTCCGTCGTCGTCTATCGAACCTCCGTTGTCGTCATATCGAACCTCCGCCGTTGTCATATCATGTTTACCATCATCTTCGTATCTCTATGCCCACGTCACCAAGCTTATCGTTTTATGGTTTCCGCAGCCTATGCCACCGTTTCCGCCACCCGTTGACACAGCCACCGAAGCCGCCGACCCTAACTACATCATTTTGTCATCCGCTGTCGTTTCCGCTTGTGCCCTATGTCGTTTCCGCTTATGCCCTACGTGTTTCCGCTCATGCCTTCACCGTTTCCGTCACCCGCCCCCAATCCTATGTCACGTCTAGTTTTATCCCGACTTGATTTCTATCGCGTCCCCTCTTTCCGATACCCGACATTTATTTATTTTCTCATCTATTTTGCGTTTCCGCTCTCCATTTGTCCCGTTTTTGTAGCTTTTCATTTCTTCTTTCATTCCCGCTCAGTTCCCTTTTCCTCCGGTTCTATGTACTTTGTTTCCTTTTTTCTCGACACCGGCTTCACTCACTTCGTTCCCCATTCGCCGCTCTCGGCCTCCGACCGTCCATCGAGTTCCGCTAGTCACCATCCGCTCTCCCCCTTCGCATTATCCACAACCCGCCTCGTCCCGTCGAACCCGATTCCACGACCACCACGTCGGCCTCATCTCATGCATCCGAGTCCCGAGTCCACGTAGTATCGACCAGGGATGGTCTTTATTTAAAGTACCCTGGAGATGTAGAGGGTCGACGTCCCTCTGAGTCCGTATCATCGATATATCACGAATCCGGACCAACCCGATGCCGCCATTCGACTTGCATTCGAACCCGACGTAACCCGACGTGACGTGACGTGACGTGACGTGACCCGACGTGACCGACGTAACCCGACACATGCCGCTTTGTGACGGCCGCTTTTGGGCTAAATCCGGCAGCCTCAAACGCCTCGGAGTTCCAATTCCAGGAGATGGATCTCTTCGGACTCAATCCCCGACTTCGGATTTACCTTAATTATGCATCCCCTCGTCTTTTCGGAGATATGTAGGACTTTCTAGATCTTTTCCTTGCATATTCGTTTTCCCCTCCATTTCCTGTCTTCGTTGCTTTGCAACCCCCCTTTTCCATATCCCCATTCCAACCTTTCTTTGTAGCTTACCATCGGCCGAAGTAGACATGTCCGAAAGTAGATTACTGTTTCCTGTACTATAAAAACGGTCCCCGACGACCGTACAAAATAAGATACCATTAGTCCCCGTTTCCCTTTAGTCAGAATCACTTTTTAATCCCTTCAAATGCTCGTCCACGTAGATCCTTAGCTTTTTATAGTTCACTTCATCGTCTTTATCGTTGTTTCCGTATATTCGTTCATCGTTTCCGACCCGACCCGACCCGACCCGCCGTACCCGACATCGTCGGCATCGTCGGGTTCTTTACTATTTGTCCGTTTTCACTCCGTTCATCGCCGGCTTCGTCGTTATTAGTCCAGTTTTACACGGCGGCTTTACTTTTACTAACATTCCCTTCTTTTACTTCTATTCCCGACACTGAATTATCCAGTCACTTCTACGCTGACACCTTCTGGTTAGGATCTTTATATTATTTCTTTATATAGTTCCGAAGCCACCAAGAACCCGCATCTACATCGATGCCGGTGACATGCCTTCAATGAATTTCCCAGCGCCGATGTGGACAGAATGCTCCATGCAGCTGGAAGTAATCTTCAGTACTGTGCAAGCAAATACCAAAACGGATCTGGCTTACTGCACACGCCACGCAACAGGATCCCACCTTTCTTTGCCTGGATCCACAATGGCACCGAACGTCTTGAGTGCCCCATCATTGTTCGGGGCATTGTCTGCTGTGAACCAACCAGCCTTCTCACGTACGCCGTAACGATCAACGGTGCGGACAAGAATGTGTCCCATGTTGCTCCCGGTGTGCCTGCCCACAAACGGCGTAAATGCGAGTTGCTCGCTTTTGAGCTCCCATTGTTGCGGCTTGTCGTGTGGAGCATCAATGTAATGGCCTGTCACTGAAAGGTATGGATCCCCGTTCTCCAACGTCCACGTATCAAATGTGAATGAAACTTGGCCAGGAACAGTCTGCGGGGCATTCAGTTATATCACTGCATAGAAGATGCGAAGTGCAGACCGTACCGCATGTTTGTCTCGGATCCTATCCTCAACATTCTGAGCCCTTTGTAAGATCTCAGCCTGGAGTTTAGTTCGGTGGGGAATTTCAGATTCTTGTAGTGCAGGACGGCAGTACCGTAGTAAGCGGCGAAACGGACCCTTGTCGGTGAGAGAGAATGCCTGTGGGTAGTTAGCCAATGCCAGCGTTGAAGCACAGACATACATACGTCATCCTCGGTCACCACAAGTTCCACAATGAAATCAAGCATGCCTTTCATAGTGAAGACTGGCATACGAGGTTCCTTTGCAATGGCACCATCCAAAGTCCCTTGTTTCAGTTTGGAATCCTGAGCTGCCACTGGTATCGCACGATTGTTCATCGGAACATTGCGTTCAGTACATAATTTCTGGTAGAGTTTGAAATGGTCTGGGTGTCTGCACCGGGTATCAATGAGTGATCGCGCATGGTGCTTTGAACACTGACCTCCTGATGTGAGCGCGCAAGGTTGAAATGCCCCCAGTGAAAAAGGACTTGTGACACGACAGACCCGCTTTGTTACGAGCAGAGGGTGTTACTGACATCTGCGCATCGCAACAAAGACCAACATACCGGCATACGCCACACCAGTGCCCATCCTCAGCCTCTCCAGTGTCCGGATTGACATTCTTCTCATGCATGAATATGAGATGAACATCGGCCGTGCGCTCATCCTTTGAACGATCGGATTTGGTTCCTTGCTGCAAACAAACGTGAGTCCCAGTCAATATAATATTTTGCGAGACTCACCTTCCTGTCCTCATCACCCAAGGCCTTTGTATGTTCATATGCCGCATGAGGGTCTTCGTCTTCGTCTTCGTCCATATCTACATCCACCATGTTGTCCTCCTCGTACTCAGTATCATCAGGATGCGAGGCAGATTTGCCCACATCTTCAGTAACCTCGGCATCAGTAACCTCAGGTTCAGTATCACCTTCGCTAGTGGAAGATAACACGCAGTGAGTCCAGCGACGCACCGAGGCGCCGCGTTTAGCATTATGTGGAAGCTTGCGCTTGCGAGAATTGGTGACAGCATTGTCAGGGTCCTTCGCTCTGGCAGAGGGACGTGGCACACGTTGAGAGCGACGTGCCCCAGCGACTTTGACAGCAGGAACTCGTTCAGAAGAGATAAACGTATCCAGGGTCGTTGGTTTCATGGACGAAATAGATGAATGCGAGGGTGCTGCTGTGAGGGGGCGACCGGGTCCAGAGATAGGAACATCGTCATCGGGGTCATTGTAGAAGGTGATCTGCTCAGCATCGAGAAGTTGTCCATCCTGGCCCACTGCGCAATCGGACATTTTGGTGAGAATGCTCGCAATTGTAAGAAGACACTAACCTTTTATCTTGCCCCTGGCCCGTAAGTTGAGAAAAGGGAAAGGCGAAAAAAAAGAGCCGAGTCGGCCGATGAGGACTGAACAAAAATCCAATACTCGGAGCTGAAATAGAGAAAATGTACATGAACAAAGAGCAGAGAGTCGACCTGAATGAAAATCCAATACTAGAATATGAAATAGAGCAAAGGGAAAGGCACGAAAAAAGAGCAGGGAGTTGGCCAGAACGAAAAATCCAATACTTGGATCTGAAATAGAGAAATTGGAAAGGCGCGAAAAAGGAGCAGAGTGTCGGCCGATGGACGCCATGAGGTACGCTAAGCCAAGAGGTGAGGGTGAAACATCTCAGTTGAAATTGGATATAGAGGATGAGTAGACTTTACCTTGTTTGCGTTGGCCCATGGTGAGGTACACGCGTACAAATCACGTGGATTCGGAACCGGTTCATCGGTCCAGGATTGCCCAGAACCGGTTCTACTATTTGACCGGCATTGAGAACTGCGGACCGGACTGACCGGTCCAGTCCGGTCCCTGGGGATTAAGTGGACCTGAACCCAGGTCCAGTTCAAGGCAGTTCAGGTTCGAACCCGGTCCACAAACTGAACCACGGCAACACTAATGGATGTACTTGCTCTTTCAGCAAGAGTTTGTCATCTCTGTTTCATTTGCGAAATATGGCTGGTGATCATTCATTCTCTCAAGTCTGTTTGGTGCCATTTCTCGACTGACCTGCAAGGCCTAGGGGATTAGCATCATCGGCAAGATTTCACCTGATGAGTTTGATTGCACTAGTGAGGTGGCGGGATGTCCAACAAAGGGGGGCGAGGCCAGGGACGTTGAATATGTGTGTGCATATGGTGGAGTGATGTGGTGCAGCATGGGGAGCTCGAACGTGGTGGGGACAGCTCGCACAGACTTGTGAGTGGCAATGGAGGGTGCTGGGATGTGGTACAAGGCAGCAGGCGGTCCAACGCAGGTGGGAGAGGCTGTGGGTGTCGACTTGCTGGAGGCATGAGGTGGGTTGGCACGACTGGTGGCTGCGTCATCCAAATGGCGTGGGAACGGCTTGTTAAGGGCACTGAAGGCGAATGTTGGGGCATATGAATGCATAGGGGGTGGTTCCTGGTGAGGAGAGAGGCTGGGTGACATGGGTACGCACACTTGGCATTGCGGGTAGTGTTGCCTAACCTCAGCTGGTCAGAAAAAGCTGATTCTGGTCCCCACTTTTTGGTGCACAACCAGCTTTCTCACTGACTGATATTTGGTAGCTATGGTCTATAGCTACCAAATACCAGTCAGTGAGAAAGCTGGTTGTGCACCAAAAAATCAGGACCAGGATCAGCTTTTTCTGACCAGCCAAGTCCAGGCAACACTAGTTGCGGGTCCTGGAATTCGACGGGGTTGGTCCACCACGGCGATGATAACATGTGTGGGGGTGCTGGGGCCTGTACGGATGCATAAAACGTGGCCTGTGGGCATAGGACGCTGCAGCAGGTGCTGCTAGCCCTAGGACCCCGGAGACCCTTAGCCAGTAGATTCCCTTTCCTGTAGTAGCTTAGTCATCACTAGTGGGGTGTGGGCCATTGCTTTGCATGGCAGGTTACTCGTCCCTTTTTAGTAATGAGAGAATAAGTGGATACAAATCATACAGTATTATGATGCTGCTATGATAATCAATATTTGCAAAGTTATTAATATTTCCTTTATTATTACATACTGATGCCATTCAGATACCATTCAGATACCATACTACAATGATATAGCTTTCATAATTGATTATACCCTGTTCCTTCCAATTTGTCATAATGCAATATCAGATCCCAAATTGGCATCTTTCATATCAAGTTTGCAGTTTTCATGCTGGCATATATACAACTAATTTACTACTCTATCAGTAGTCATAGTTACTCTGTGAAAGTTTTACAGAATACATAGTAAGTATATCCAGAAACTCTAAGTATCTGAATTATTTGTTGGGTCAAGAATGACCTCCTGTGAGTATGGTAGAAATAAACACATGTACAATGACACCAACTGCACTTGTATTGGAACCACTTTGATAAGATCACTGGGTTTGATGATACCAGAATCAACAAGATGACTGGTTCAGCTTGTGCACTAGCAATGCTTCCGATTCATGAAGCTGTGAAGTTGGTGACACAATGTTCTTGTGTAACAGTTTGATCAGTGTTGAACACCTGAACCAATTCCAGCACACATGATGAAGATAGGTGTGATATGCATGAATGGAATTTATGGAACAGACAGTGTCTGTTGCACTGCAATGCTGCATACTGTGTCTGGGACACTGGCCCAATGATTTACTGAAATCCATTCAGCCTGTTTTACCAGTATTGATAATGTATTAAGTATGAGGTGCATTGCAAGGATATGTAGCACTTGTACAGACCCATCCAATATACAGGTCATACTATTATGTCTACAATGGGATTGCTGAGGGTTGAAGGTGGAACATTGTATTATACCTCTTTGACAAGAAATCACTGCTTGCATTGGGAATGATTTCAATGTGCATATTATATATGACTCACTGGATGCAAGCCATAGTATTTCAACTCAAAATATCTTGAAGTTATCTGGAAATTAATCCATGTTACTTTAATACAACATTGTGAAAAAAGATTTAAAAACCTTCTAAATAATGTCAGTTCGTTTTAAAGGAAGTGATCATAAAAGTATCTTGAGTGCTATCTTAAAAGAAATACAATTTCATAGTCTTTAAACATCTTGGTTTTCTTATAATGTTTATCATATCTTTATGATACCTATCTCAGAAATGTACAAAAAATATGCACTAAATATGTAAATGTTCTCTGCAAATGACATGTTAAAATAATATGGATTAATTTCCAGGCAATTTCAAGATATTTTTATTAGAAATATTATGGCTTGCATCCAGTGACTGCAACACAGACACATCTGATATAATGTGTGTACAATTGTGGGTGGAAGGGGAATGCATCAGAAAAAGGCTGGGACATCTACTGAACACTGACTGAACACTTTCGACCTGTACAATGAGTAGTCAATGTTTGCATTAATGATAATTCTAATACACATTGTACATGTAGCTACACAACAGATACATCGAATATGTTGTTCGTACAACTATTTGTGCAAGGGGAATGCCCCGGATGATACATCGAGAAGGCTGGGACATCAACCGAACACTTTACCGAACATACTGAACACTTTGGACCTCTTCAACGAGTAGTCAATGTTTGCCTTAATGATAATTCTAATACACATTGTACATGTAGCTACACAACAGATACATCGAATACGTTGTTCGTACAACAATTTGTGCAAGGGAAATGCCACAGATGAGAGCTGGGACATCAACCGAACACCTTACCGAACATACCGAACACTTTGGACCTCTTCAACGAGTAGTCAATGTTTGCCTTAATGATAATTCTAATACACATTGTACATGTAGCTACACAACAGATACATCGAATACGTTGTTCATACAACAATTTGTGCAAGGGAAATGCCACAGATGAAGGCTGGGACATCAACCGAACACCTTACCGAACATACCAAACACTTTGGACCTGTTCGACAAGTAGTCAATGCTTGCATTAATATTAATTCTAGTACACATTGTACATGTAGCTACACTACAGACACATCGAATACATTGTTCATATGACTATTTGTGCAAGGGGAATGCCCCACATGCAGGCTGCGGCATCTTTGGTGTGTTTGGTGGATGTGTTCGGTGTTGTATACCTAGTCATACCGGTCGATGGACATCCACCAAACATGTACACCAAACACACCGGATGTGTTTGGTGTAGTATACCTAGTCATATTGGCTTACCAACATCCACCGAACATGTCAACTGAACACACCGGTTCAACATGTTCGATGTGTTCAGTGTAGTATATCTGGTTATACCAGTGTACTGACATGCACCGAACATGTCCACCGAACATGTTCGATGTGTTCGGTGTCGTATATCTGGTCATACCAGTTTACTGACATGCACCGAACATCTTCACCGCACACACCGAACATGTTCGATGTGTTCGGTGTAGTATATCTGGTCATACCAGTTTACTGACCTGCACCGAACATGTCCACCGAACACACCGAACATGTTCGATGTGTTTGGTGCCATATATCTGGTCATACTAGTTTACTGACATGCACCGAACATGTCCACCAAACACACTGAACATTAGGGTTTGAAAGTCCGGTCCGGTCCGGTTTTTTGACAAATTTTCAAAAGACCGCAACCGGAACCGGTTGCCATAACACCACAAGATGGCACAACCTAGACTCAACCGCTCAGAACCGGTCTCTTGCGGTTCAGTTGCTGTCTTCTAACCTGATTTAACTGGTCCTTCCATTAACCGGTTGCTAAACCAGTTGAAACCGGTCAGAACCGAAGTAAATACAATAAATAACAACTAATGTATTAACAATAAATAACAACTAATGTATTAAATTTTAATAAATAAAGTTGGCGGCCACGATTATGAGCACGTCGGTGATCGCGTTGGGCGCACGGGTAGGCGCAGACGCGTTGGCCGCTCTGTTGGGTGCGTGGGTGGTTGTGGACGCGTTGGCGCGTTGGCGGCATGTTGGCGGCCCTGTTGCTGGTGTTGTGGTGGGTGCCCAACACGGCCATCCTCCGAGTCCCGGTTACCTCGCGGTTGCAGCGCCAACGTTGATTGACGTGGCGGTGCGCATCCGCGAGGTATGTTGGGGGTTGGTGGTGGGATGGCCGTGGCCGTCGTCATGGTCGTGGTCGTGGTTGTTGTTGTCGTTGCGGTCGTGGTGGTCGTGGTTGTGACGGTCATTGTCTGCGTTGTGGTGGTGATGGTGGTGGTGGTGGTGGTGGTGGTGGTGATGTTCGTGGTTGATGTTGTTATTGTCGTCGTCCCATTTGGAGGGCCGTGGGTGTTGTTGTTGTCGTCGGGGTGGTGGTGGTGATGGCCGTCGTTGTCATCCTCGTCCTCGCCGCCTGTCGTCCTCGTTGGGTGCTTGTGTTGTTTGTGTTG
>OY744463.1:2921397-2997348 GCA_963556145.1 Hygrocybe punicea
AGTTTACTGACATGCACTGAACATGTCCACCAAACACACCAAACATGTTCGATGTGTTCGGTGTAGTATATCTGGTCATACCAGTTTACTGACATGCACCGAACATCTTCACCGAACACACCGAACATGTTCAATGTGTTCAGTGTAGTATATCTGGTCATACCAGTTCACTGACCTGCACCGAACATGTCCACCAAACACACCGAACATGTTCGATGTGTTCGGTGTCATATATCTGGTCATACTAGTTTACTGACATGCACCGAACATGTCCACAGAACACACTGAACATGTTCGATGTGTTCGGTGTCATATATCCGGTCACACCAGTTTACTTACATGCACTGAACATGTCCACCAAAACACCATACAGATGTTTGTGCAAACAACTGCACCAGATTAAAGCTGGGACACCTACCAAACACTCACCGCACACATTTGGACCTGTGTGACAAGTGTACAATGGACACTGTTTGACCTCATTTCATTATCAACAATTCTATTACACACAGTAGATGTGGCTACATGACAGATACCACTGACATATTGTTCATTCATACACGGCACATTGCATTATGAATGCATGTGATCATTATCAGAAACCAATTGCAATTGCAATACCAACATGATATAACACCACCCATTTCCAAATTGGCTGCTGTGATCCGGCTGCCTTATTGTTCTTGCTGATTGGGACAACAAATTCTCACACTCAACTCCGCCCAGTCACACGGTTTCATAATTATTCCCAGGGCTTCAAAATTGTTCCGACAGTTTCACAAAATTGTTCCCACGGCTTGGCAAATTAGAGTCTGACCCTGAGTTTGAGAATCCACCGTATAGAACGATTCCCTTATAGGGACTCGTAATCCTTGGGTTTCCTCAGCTTTCCCCTCCCAGCCGCGGCTCCCCCTGAGCTCTTCCCTGAGGTCCAGAGATTCCCCCTCCAACGTGGTGATGAGAGAGATTCGAGCCACGCACCCGTAGGACCAGATCTCGAAAGGATCAAAAGACAAAATTTCGAATATTGAAGGAATTCAACCAGGAACCCAACAGGACGCGCAAACGAAGCGCGAAAACACATCAGAATTAACAGCATCCCCTCGCCCATCTCATTTATACTCGGTCTCATCTATTTCTCGTTGTTCCCTCAATTTCTCGTCTTCAAATTTGGTCCAACTTTATTTTCACGCGCCCGATTTTTGTTTTTAATTTTACTCCCGTTTATCCATTCGAACATCAGACTTCTACACTATGGCACCCAAAACATGAAACCCCAAGGTTATCAAGACGGAAAAAGAACTCCACGCCGAACGCGATGCGCGGATACTCGAACTGCAAAAACGGTTAGCGGACGAACGCGAGGAGAAAGAGAAAAACGCGGGGAAAATGACGAAGGAAAAGATGAGACAGAAAGAAAAACAAGCACGACGAGTACTCCGTCGTACAACGGAAGGTACGCACCTCGAGACAACAGCCCAGGACTCACCACAGGCAGAGAACACGTGACCAACGACGAACACGAAGTCGTTCGCGTCCCCCGTGCTACCAACCGCGTCCCAGGTCCCCACAACGTTGACGGCACCCCCGTTTGCCACGTCACCAACCCCAGCATCGTCAGCACGCATGCCAACAACGGCCACAAAACCATTCGCATCCCCCGTTCTACCAACGGCGTCCCAAGTCCCCACAATGTCAACGGGAACCCGTCTCCCATTTCACAGGCCCCAACGCAGCCTGCACGCGCCCCAACAAGCCCGCCATCGTCCAACGCGACCGCCACGTCACCACTTGCCCAAACGTCGCCGCTGCCGCGTATGCAACCAACGGCACCCCAAAACGCAACAGGGATACCCAGAACGCCCCACTCACAGCCCCATCGTCCAGCCCCGTCGCTGTTGACCCAAGGACAGCCAACGTGAGCAACCGCATACGCAAACGAACCCCAGTCCAGCCCAGCTGCCGCAACGTCACCAATGAACGCGATGCCCCGTGAAGCACCACTGGCACCCCAGCTGCAATCCCAACGTACGGCCCCGCCCCCGTTGACCCAGAAACCACGGACGCCAATGCCGGTGTGTACAAACGTGCCCCAGCCAAACCCATCCGCGACCGCCATGTCACCACCAACGCCGACGTGTCGATACACGCCCCACACCCCATTACCACCCCAGAACGCGTCGATAAAACCCACACCACGCCCCCGAAGTCCAACGACACCCCAAAATGCGTCGACCACGCCCCAAAACGTGTCGAAAAGAGCCCTAGAGACGCCCCGTGCGCCAGTTGTGCCCCAGGGCGCCCCGCGAACGCGAACAGAGACGCCCCAGGCCCCCTACACGCCCCAAAACGCGCCGCAAGTGGCCCCACAGACGCCCCATACCTGAACGAAACCCCAGAACACCTCGCAAACGCACCCTGGCGCACCCCAACGTGATATACCACCCCCCCAAGCGCTACCATCGGCCCCCGTTTTTCTATCTCAGCTTAGTATATATAAACGCGATTTTTCAGACTTATGCACAGGTGCTCGACTGTGGAGCAGCACCCACCGCCGTAACCATCGCCTGTTACCCCAACGCCACGCCCGTCACCCGTTTCCTGGCCCAGCCGTACAGCCCCCTCGCCAACCAGTCCCCACCGAGATTACTCCACCAGTCACACCGCCCCCATGACTTGTTGATGCAGGTACCCAGACCACACAGGACGAACTGCCACCATCTTTGCGATATGAACTAACCTGAACAGACCTTGCCCAAGCCCTCGATATAGCAGTCCCATCGAATTTCGGCCGACTTTGCCATATAGCCTAGTGTTGCCACGACTATAGCCGATGTTTTTTGAAAAATTGCCTTTTTAGGCCAGTAAAATTAGCTAAAATTATGAAAATATTTGAGGAGATGGGCAAAGCCAAAAGCTGAGGGGTCACTTAAGGGTGCTAAGAATTTGGTGCTCAATCTTCAGAGTTATTCAACCATAGCTGTTGAGTCTAGTCAGCTACAGTCCAACAGCTATCCTTGAATAACTCTGAAAATTGAGCCCCAAATTCTTAGCACCCTTAAGTGACCCCTCAGCTTTTGGCTTTGCCCATCTCCTCAAATATTTTCATAATTTTAGCTAATTTTACTAGCTTAAAACAGCAATTTTTCAAAAAACATCAGCTATAGTCGTGGCAACACTAATATAGCCAGGCTTACATGGGGATCAGACCAGGATCCACAATTTACGAAACTACTAGGTCTCCCACGCAACCACAGGACGTTTTTGGAGGTTTTGGTTGAGATGATGCACCCTTTCAGGAGTGACCCAGATCCCGTTTTTGCACCAGTTCTGGTCCCAGTAGTAGTGAGGATAGTAGAGGATTGGGTAGAGTTTTGTGGAGGATGAGATGCAGGAGATGTGTGCAAGGGCGCACACCATTGTGGAGGGGGGTATCTGCAGCAGGTGCTGCTAGCCCTAGGACCCCAGAGACCCTTAGCCAGTAGATTCCCTTTCCTGTAGTAGCTTAGTCATCATCCTTGGGTTTCCTCAGCTTTCCCCTCCCAGCCGCGGCTCCCCCTGAGCTCTTCCCTGAGGTCCGGAGATTCCCCCTCCAACGCGTGGGGAGGTGGGAGCTGGACTGGGTACGCGACTTCATTGATGGTGATGTGGCACGTTGGCAGGGTGTCCAAACCGGGGCCAGATTTGCTCGTTTGGGATGGTGAAGGCGAACGGGGGGTGTTGGGATGCGAGATGGGGACATAGGATGTTGAATGGTGTCATGACCCCAAATGGTTTTGGGTGTAATGTCATGGGTTTACCATTGGACCACGGACTTGAATATTTAAGTGCAAGACTATGGATGCACACCTACACTCATTAGTACCCATTCTATGCCTTTTCATATTATGCATGCTAGTGAACAGACATAAATAGCATATATGCTTACCTTTATATCATTTATTATGGCTTCGCTAGCAATGCCCAGACCTAGCTGTTTATGTATGGTGCACAGAGGCACATCCCTCACTCATTAGTATTTATTATATATTTCTCTGTATTGCGCGTGCAAGGAGACAAGCCCAACTAGCATTCTTACCTATATTAGCAGTAATGGATTGATTACAAATCTTGTTTACTTGTATTGATCAAAAGCGGCTCACACCTAACCTTCCCACACTACAAGTCAAATGATACTAGGCGACGGCTGTTGCCATCTAGTATAGTTTGACTTGATTGCCTTATTTCTCTACTCCAGCAATATCCCCAGCAATACCGGGAACATTGTTACTACAAGTTGTATATCATAGATTAGATAATGATATCTGTCCAAAACGGGGATCAGGTTCGCTTTCCGCCGCTGCCCCAGATCTTTCTGCCACTGCCAGGGACCCTCGAGCTCACTGTCAGCAACAGCGAGCTCAACTTACTCACTCTCCCCCAGTCTTTTCAAGCTGATTTTTTTGTATATAATATATCTATTCTTGTACTTACTATAGATAGACTAATATACATGATAATACAGCAAATAAAAGAGAAATAAAAGAAACAAAAAATAAGGATACATGGGGTGCTACCATTGAACTGGTGGGTACTCACCTTTGCGGGGGCGCCGGATGGGGTCTGAAATTGGTGGCAAAGGGTGCTAGAGGGCTGGGACAGATGATGGGGGGTGGGGAAGGTTGTATGGAGTGGGGGGTGGCAATGCATGGCGGGGAAAGGGCCTGGAAGTGAGGCGGATGAGTGAAATGGAAAGGGGATGAATGGGGGAGGGCTCCCAGCCCCAAAAAAGCGGTGGGAAGGGGTAAGTACGTGGGGAACAAGCAGGAGGGGGATAGGTACTCACCTGTACCATTAGGGGCCCCCCACGGCCCTCCCAATATCCCACCTTCAATGAAGCAAGTGGGGACATCATCTCAGACAGCCCCATCATCCATTCCATGGGTTTCGCCGTCCCAATCGGTCCCGTCATCGAGTTGCGCGAGGGTGGTGACTAGGGCGGTTGCGACGGCGATATCTCAATGACACTGCTGCCATTAACCACACCATCGCCGGTGACAACCCTCCATGTTGCCTTTGTCATGTTCGTTGCTGTGCGCCAAGCCTGCCGCTGCTGGTTTCGACGTTTGAGACTGTTGGTTGAAAAAGTTGGGCACGCTCCTGCGCGGCTTTGAGGACATCCGGGGTGGTGGTCTCTGCGCCAATCATCGCCATCGTCGTCGTCCTCCTCGTTTCCATCGTCGTTGAGGGGGTGGGTAGTGGGAGCGTGGCAGGAGGCGAGTTGGGAGGTGGGCATGTGGTAGTAAAAGGTAAGTGAACAGTCACATGCCTTTTGGGCTTTTACCACCACCATCCCCCATTCCGCTGTGCTCCCACTCCCCACCGCCTCAACAGAAATGAGGACGACGAGGATGACAGCGACGATTGGCACCAAGGCCACCCCCCTGTATGCCCTCAAAACCAAGTAGGAGCGCCCCCGCCATTTTCAACCAACGGCCTTGAACTTCAAAACTAGCCGTGATGGATCAGGCACGCAGCAACGAATGCGATGGAGGCAATGTGGTGGGTTGCCCACGGCAGTGGCATCGTCAACGGCATCGTCGTCATTGAGGTATCATCGCTGGAACTGCCGCCATCACCACCCTCGCGCAACTCGATGACGGGACCGATTGGGATGGCGAAACCCACGACGGGGCCACTGGGGACATCAAAGATGATGTCCCCCATGTTTTTATTAATGGTGGAATACAGGGAGGGCCATGGGGGGCCCAATGGCACAGGTGAGTACCCACTCATTCCTGCTCTTTCCCCCATTTACTGACCTCTCCCTGCTCCTCGTTTGGGGCCGGGAACCCTCCCCCACCCCTCTCCTTACTCCAGTCACCACTCATCTTGTTTACCGGCCGCTTCCCCACCACCCACTTCCACCACCCCAGGCTGGCCATCCTCCCCCGCTCCCTGCGTCCTTCCCGCCCCTCCGGCGCCCTTACCCATCACCAGTGGACCCGATGCGACACCTCTGTGAAGGTGAGTACCCACCAGTTCAATGGTAGCACCCCATGTATCCTTATTTTTTGTTTCTTTTATTTCTCTTTTATTTGCTGTATTATCATGTATATTAGTCTATCTATAGTAAGTACAAGAATAGATATATTATATACAAAAAAATCAGCTTGAAAAGACTGGGGGAGAGTGAGTAAGTCGAGCTCGCTGTTGCTGACAGTGAGCTCGAGGGTCCCTGGCAGCGGCGGAAAGATCCGGGGCAGCGGCGGAAAGATCCCGAACTTGATCCCCGTTTTGGACAGATATCATTATCTAATCTATGATATACAACTTGTAGTAACAATGTTCCCGGTATTGCTGAGGATATTGCTGGAGTCGAGAAATAAGGCAATCAAGTCAAACTATACTAGACAGCAACAGCCGTCGCCTAGTATCATTTGACTTGTAGTGTGGGAAGGTTAGGTGGCGGCTCAGCTAGATAATGGGAAATGATTAGATAAGATGTGAACAAGAGGATGATAAGATAGTGATAAGATAGGATGCATCAGAGAGTGATTGTGATAGTTTGCTTACATAAAGACAATGGAGGTCTATTGTTCTGATCAGTTCATTGTTCTAAACAGTCCAAATGGAGATAGAGCCCATTGTTCACAGCCTCTTTGATGCCATCCATTGTTCTCATGACTCAGTCCTATTGTTCTCACTTTCCCATTGTTCTCAGTCCCCCATTGTTCTCCAACAGTATAAATAGGGCCCCCAAATTCTAGTAGTCAGTAGGATTTCCCCCCTCACCAATCAATAGTCAGTCTTAGTTGGGTTCATACAGTGTGATCCCTCATCCTCTTAGTACTAGTATTTACTCATTGTAGTAGCTAGTGCTTGCAATCCAGTCTAGTTCACTCTTATTCTATCATTCTCTGAGTTCCCCTTGTCATTAAGGAGAATTCACTCAGTTCACTCAGTTCAATCAGTTCATTAGTCAGCATTAGTCAGCTAGATACATTTCTAAGGTTAAGGTTTCATCCTAAAACAAAACAGAGTATTCAAAAGGTATTAAAGATATCCCTGAACGAGTAGCCAATGTGTGTTTGAAGCTTCGGATTTAAGTCAGATATTATAATACCCAGAGATACTCTTGATTGAATAGGCCCTGTAGCCAAAACCATCCATATTCAACTGGTGAATATTGTTATCAGTATTCATTAGTTCATATTTTTATATTCCAGTAGTGAATATTAGTATTTTCAGTACATCACACACCCAATTGCTATTCATACCCACTCAAAGTCTCAATTCTTAATTGAAGAGACCTCACTATTACATTCTATTGACTCATACAGTACATATACCTACAAACCCCTTCCTGCTAGGGTATTTAGATATTAGAAACCCACGAACAACAAGAAGGTACCTGAACAAAGTCAACTCCAGTAATTCTTGGTGAAACAAATATTCACATAACACCAGCCACTCACGTCTTCATTGGACCACCCGCCACCTCATACCAGTTCCCAGCACACCACATCATCCCTCGCAAGCCCATACTACCTGTCCCCCATCGTGTTCAGGCATCATATCATGCCGCCTCATACCCGCGTTTCCCCATCCAGGACCAACAACCAACGACCACTGCATACAACCACCCCCACACCCACATTCACACCTCCGCACCTTGGCATGGCTCCCTACTGTCCCAAACATGTCCACCCCCATCCCTCGTTGTGGTGAACGCGGCCTTTGTAGGCGTGGATTCGGGGTGTGCAAGTTCTTGTCGTTGTCATGAAAATACGTCACCCCCATACATTTTTCCTCAGATACCGCTTATTTTCATGACGATCTTTGACAGATTGTCAGACAAACCCTTACGATCCACACACTCTGCGGAGCAGGGGGAAGAGCTTTTACATTTACAAGCCCCTTGAAGGGGCGGGACCGAACCAGACTACGACTACAACTCCCCGAAAGGGAGTGCGACTATTACGATCAAGAAGTATCTACTCATCTACGAGATACTCCTCCTTAATTACCTCCTGGAGGACGGCGTCCTCAACGAGGCCACGAATCTGGTCTTCCAACGCCCGTTCGATCGCTGCACGGCAATTGCGCCTAAACGTGTCAGCGATGCCGAAGGGAAGACGAGGCTGGGACTCACGCAGCCCGAAGGGCGCCCCGGTGTCCACGTAGGCGTCCCGGGGCCAGAAGTCCTCGTCGGAGTCGGACCCCCAGGAAACCTTCGTCGCGAGCGACGGCATCGAGTCCTCGGACGAGTAGTCCGAGGGCGGGAACGCATCATCCAACGCTATCACAAAGAACCATCAGAACAATAACCAAACACCCCAAGAAAGACAAAACTTACCGAACGGGTCGGCCAGAAGCTCGCACAGAAGCCTCTTGTTGCGCGCAACAAGGTGGCAACATTCCGTACGATGCTTGGCCTTCCCGCAAGCGAAACAACGACCAGTAGCCCAATATAAATCCCGATCAGAGTCGGAGAGGCGGCAGGCGAAGTCGTGCGTAATACAATTAACCGCGACAGGGCGGGACGGGTTAAAGAGGGCAGAATGTTTGAAGAATATGAGACGATGGCATGAATGGGAAAACATCGCATTGATGAGAGATGGGACGAAGAATCCAACCACACTTTATACTGAACGGAGGCCCACTCCCGATCAGGAAGAAACCTCTACCACTTCATCAACGAACCCGTGAGAACGACACGTGACCGGAGGTTGAAATCCCCGACTCTCACAGAACACCACAGACCACTCTCATCGCTCACACCAGGACAATAAGACACCCACTTTCACCACCCACGCACAAACACCCTCCAATCATGACCCAATCCGTTATCGCCGCCATCATCGCCATCATTATCGTATATACTTTCATCCTCATCGCGATATGCCGAGGGGTGCAACGAATCCCCATCACCGCCGATCCCGAGATCCCCCTATCAACGTTCGAAGCATTCCGACCCCCCACGATACGCAGCAACGACACGTCACACGGCAGCGAACCCCCGCGTGAAGGATGAGACAGCCGTGATGATGCGTACTCGAACGCTTACGAATCTGGTGCCGAATCCGCACGCCAGCCCGGCATGATCACAAATCGCCTCAATGCCGGGGGAGACGTATACCCACCAACGCGACGGAGCGAATCGCCTTTACGACACGTCACTGGTACTGCGGAGGGGGAGGGATGGTATAAAAGACATCGCGCTACACGTAGTTTACCCTAACTTTGACCTCTTGTATTACTCCTAGCAGTTGTACTAGATGTAACAAACTTCATCCAAATTACATCACCTGAACCTTATCCCTGAAAACCCTGCCTCTATTACCGCCGACATCGAGCAACCGTTTGGTCCACTGATCCATCACACGACCGCTAGTCGTGACATTAGGTCAAAGTTTTATCCAAACCCTTGCATATGTCCGCCTCATCCATTACGACACAATTCGCCTCCGGACTACGAAAGCCAGCCAGCGGCTCTCACTCCCTTACCCCCGATAAACCCGCCCACGACATACGAAGGGCGGCCCGAGAAGAAACCAGACGCCTTTCGGAACGATTCCCAACGAAGGGTACTATGATACCAGAAAGACCCAAGACACCAGTCCAGACTCGTTGGACAAGCACCGGCCTGCCGGAAAGACCCAGAACGCCAACGGAGACCACAACCCGCGCCTGGACGAGCACAGACCTACCCAGGCTTGTGCTCGCACCAGAGAGCCCTGACCCTACCGAAGACCCCGGCTATTGGGGTGCGGCCCCACTGGAGTCCTACCAGGAACCAGGGGACACCGAAGAGTCAGGGGACCTGTTCATCAAGAGACGGGTCCACTATAGCGATGATGAAGACCAGGAGAAAAAAGACGAAAGGGAAGGATCGGACCAGGAGAAAGGAAAGGGACCGGCCAAACCAGAGCCCGGAGACGAGAAGGAACCTCCCAGAGAACCACCTAAGGGAGGCCCCCCAGGCCCCAAACCTCCATACTGGTGGCACGACGAGGACGAACCACTGGAAGGACCTCCAGTTGGGGGACCACCTGGCGGAGGCCCACCGGGCGGAGGACCTCCAGGCTGGGGGCCCCCCGGAGGAGGACCACCAGTGGGGGGACCAGTCCACTACCATGCTGCTCCAGCACCAGCTCCCAAGTTCCCAAAACCAACCGCACCCGGACCATTCACAGGAGACCGATCACAGTGGACATCATTTGTCATAAAAGCGCACATCTACTTTTCACACTTCCCGGAGTACTTCGCGCGAGAACAAAACAAGTGTGTCTACCTCCTGAGCTGGTTCGGGGGAGAAGCCCCAGGGACGTGGGCCACGAACATCCTCAAGACCATGAGCAGACCATTCCCCAGCCCCTTCATCAATCATTTCAATCAACTTCTCGACCGCGCCGCCGAGCTATGGGGACCGATCAACGAAGAACAAGATGCCCGAAACGCTCTCGAACAAATTAGACAAACATCCACCATGGCTGAGTACCACACCGAGTTCATCAACTTGGCAACCCAGAGTGGATACAACGAACCGGCCCTAGTACAGATCTTCTACAAGGGCCTGAAAGAGAGCATCAGAAACTTGATTGTGACCATCGTCAAGCCGACCACAGTCAACGCGATGTTGGCTGTCTGCCTAGAATTCGAGGCCCGAATCCGCGATAGGCAGGCCGAACGAAAAGAGTTCGAGCGAACAACTCCGAAGAAAGAACCCGAACGGTTCAAACCGAAAGAGACAAAAGGAGGACCTGATCCCAAGGGGGAAGCAGTAAAGGCCGGACATCTTACCGAAGAAGAAAGAACCAAACGATTACGTGAAGGAAGGTGCTTTCAATGCAACCGCCTCGGACACATGAGCAAGAACTGCCCAGACAGGAAGGCCAAGGCCAAGACGGCCAGAGCCGAAGAAAATCACGAAATAACGGAACCAGGGGAGGATTTTCCCCAAACTTGAACAAAGAACCCACGATTGTTCAAGAACCAATCCAGAAAGTTAGCAGCGTGTATCATAGCGATCTTAACCCCCACTCGAGACAAATATACTTTACCGTTGAATTGACCGGGGGAAAGAAACCTATGAACACACTAGCTATGCTGGATAGTGGGGCAACCAACATCTTCATGTCTCAAAGAGTCGTCAAGAAAAACAACCTACCAATGAAAAAACTACGAAAGCCTCTCGAGCTAAACAACATCGATGACTCGCCCAACATCTCAGGGGACATCACACATTATACCGAAATCGACATGCGAATCAAAGATCATTTGGAGACAACACGGTTCTACATCGCTGACATCGGATCAGATGACATAATACTCGGCATCAACTGGCTACGAACACACAACCCACAGTTGAATTTCGAGAAGGAGACAATCACATTCCCACGGTGCACAGGGAAATGTCAACGAAGGAACTGTGAACCGAAAACAACAACAACAACCCAGCAGATCTCCGCCACGCAGCTAGAAGAAACCGAGACGGAAATCGAACAAGAGCTAGAGATGGAGCCGGAGGACTTTCAGAGTATCCACGAAGAAATCAAGGCAGGACGGACGCTATCCTCAATCCTCGCAGAAGCAACTACGATAAAAGAAGGGGAAAAGACATTCGAGGAACTAGTCCCTAGGGAGTTCCAGGACTTCCGAGATGTCTTTTCAAAAGAGGAATCTGAACGGATGCCCAGGCGGAAGCCATACGATCTCTCAATAGATCTAGAACCAGACACCGAACCACCCCGATCGAAACTCTACCCAATATCCCCGAAGGAACGAACGACCCTACGAGAATGGCTAGACGAACAATTAGCCAAAGGATACATCCGAGAGTCCCACTCTGAATACGCAGCACCATTCTTTTTCGTAAAGAAAAAAGATGGAACCCTTCGACCGGTTCAAGATTACCGAAAACTAAATGAGAAGACCATCAAGAACCGGTATCCCCTACCATTGTCACAGCAACTTCTTGACCGGATGGCAGGAGCCGAAATATTCACATCACTGGACCTACGATGGGGATATAACAACATCCGAATAAAAGAAGGGGAGGAGCACAAACTCGCGTTCATTACAGAGTTTGGACTCTTCGAACCAACGGTAATGTACTTCGGCATGTGCAATGCGCCGGCCACATTCCAGAAAATGATGAATGATCTGCTCCACGATGTCATTAATCATTTTGTTATTGTCTATCTAGATGACATCCTAATCTTCTCGAAGAATCGAAAAGAACACACCGAGCACGTGCGAGAAGTCCTTAGAAGGCTTCGAGAAAACGACCTTTTCTGTAAGCCAGAAAAATGCAAGTTCTTCCAAGAAAAAATAGAATACCTGGGACACATCGTCAGCAAAGGGAAAGTCGAAATGGACAAGACGAAGGTCAATGCCATACTTGACTGGCCCACCCCCAAGAAAGTCAAGGATGTCCAGAAATTCCTTGGCTTTGCCAACTTCTATCGACGATTCATCGAAGACTTCTCACACACTGCGAAACCGATCACCTCACTCCTACGGAAGAACCAGCAATGGGAATGGGGACCCAAACAGGACGAAGCATTCAGCACCCTAAAGAAAGCATTCACCATGACCCCAGTACTGTCGATGCCGGATCAGGAGATGCCCTTCATAGTAGAATGTGATGCATCGGATTTTGCGACAGGGGCCGTGCTGTCCCAACGAGACCAGGAAGGAGTTATCCATCCTATCGCCTTCTTCTCACAAGCAATGAACAATGCCGAACGAAACTACGAGATCTATGACAAAGAGCTCCTCGCAATCATCCGAGCACTTGAAGAATGGAGGCACTTCCTTGAAGGAGCAAAGCACAAAATTATAGTAATCTCCGATCACCAGAACCTCACGTACTTTGCCTCCGCACGAACTCTCACAAGGAGACAAGCCAGGTGGAGCCTATTCCTCACACGCTTCGATTACGAAATACAACACCGCCTGGGGAGACTTGGAGGGAAGCCAGACCAACTCTCCCAAAGGGTCGACCACGAACCCCCAGAGCCAGATAACCAAGGACAGACCCTCCTAAAACCAGAAAGCTTCAAGATAAAAGCAATGCGACGGGGACATGGAAGTGTTATCGAAGACCATCCAATCCTGAAAAGGATCCGACAATCCGACCGACTCGACGGAGAAGTCCGCATAGCGCTAGAAGCCATCAATCAGAAAAGCCCCCGGAAGCTCAAGAAGGGACTCGAAGATTGGAACACCGAAGACAACCTTGTTCTGTACAAAGGAAAGGTTTACGTTCCAAACGACCCTGACATCCGGCAGGAAATACTCCGACTACATCACGACACATTACCAGCGGGGCATGCTGGAGTCCATAAAACAACCGAACTCGTATCCAGGAACTACTGGTGGCCAGGGATAACCACCTATGTAAAAAAATACGTTGAATCCTGTGATACCTGTAACCGGAAGAAAAACACACCGCGGAGACCACCGGGCCGACTACAGACAATCCCGACCAACAAACGACCCTGGGAGACCGTCACAAACGACTTCATAGTACAACTTCCAGAGTCCGATGGCTATGACTCCATCTGGGTCGTAGCCGACCACACCCTAAAAGAAGCACACTTCATTCCCTGTAACTCCGACATCGACACAGAGCAAACGATCGATCTATATATCAACCATATTTGGAAACTCCATGGACTCCCAAAGAAAATGATATCCGATCGAGGACCACAATTTACCTCGAAACTGATGAAAGGGGTGTTCAAACGCCTCGGGATAGAAGGCGCACTCTCCACGGCATTCCATCCCCAAACAGATGGACAAAGCGAACGGATTAACCAGGAACTCGAGCAATACCTTCGGATATTCTGCAATTACCGACAAAACGACTGGGCAAGATACGTCCCGATGGCCGAATTTGCCTACAACAACAGAGTTCATTCATCCACCAAACACTCCCCTTTTTACGCATCACGAGGATACCACCCACACTCCATTATAACCCAAGTTGCCAGCTCCTCGGTTCCGAAAGCCGACGAACTCGCCGATAGAATTCAATCACTCCAAACCGAGATATCCTCCGCACTCCGCCTGTCACAAGAAACAATCAAACACTATTACGACAAAAAACACGCAGAACCCCCAGACTTCCCAGAAGGAACCAAAGTCTGGCTCGACGCCCAGAACATCACGACAACAGCCCCATCAAAGAAACTCGCTGATAAACGTCTCGGACCCTATACGATAAAGAGAAAACTCTCACCCCTCAATTACGAACTCGAGTTACCAGCCAAGATGAAGATCCACCCAGTCTTCCACGTAAACCTTCTATACCCACACAAACCCGATCCGATCAAAGGACGGACACCACCTCCACCCCCGCCAATTGTCGTAGAAGGGGAAGAACGATACGAAGTAGAGAAAGTACTTGATGGCCGGCTATGGCGCAACCAGAAACAATACCTGATCAAGTGGGAGGGATATAATACCTCTGAAAATTCATGGGAACCACTCCGAAATCTCGAAGGCGCCGCAGAAGCAATCGAAGACTTCCACAACGAACACCCTGACTTCAACTGGAAGAAACGACAGCGCCATCAATCATCCTCGAGAATGTCCGGTGATTCATAAGGAGGGGGGTAATGTCATGAAAATACGTCACCCCCATACATTTTTCCTCAGATACCGCTTATTTTCATGACGATCTTTGACAGATTGTCAGACAAACCCTTACGATCCACACACTCTGCGGAGCAGGGGGAAGAGCTTTTACATTTACAAGCCCCTTGAAGGGGCGGGACCGAACCAGACTACGACTACAACTCCCCGAAAGGGAGTGCGACTATTACGATCAAGAAGTATCTACTCATCTACGAGATACTCCTCCTTAATTACCTCCTGGAGGACGGCGTCCTCAACGAGGCCACGAATCTGGTCTTCCAACGCCCGTTCGATCGCTGCACGGCAATTGCGCCTAAACGTGTCAGCGATGCCGAAGGGAAGACGAGGCTGGGACTCACGCAGCCCGAAGGGCGCCCCGGTGTCCACGTAGGCGTCCCGGGGCCAGAAGTCCTCGTCGGAGTCGGACCCCCAGGAAACCTTCGTCGCGAGCGACGGCATCGAGTCCTCGGACGAGTAGTCCGAGGGCGGGAACGCATCATCCAACGCTATCACAAAGAACCATCAGAACAATAACCAAACACCCCAAGAAAGACAAAACTTACCGAACGGGTCGGCCAGAAGCTCGCACAGAAGCCTCTTGTTGCGCGCAACAAGGTGGCAACATTCCGTACGATGCTTGGCCTTCCCGCAAGCGAAACAACGACCAGTAGCCCAATATAAATCCCGATCAGAGTCGGAGAGGCGGCAGGCGAAGTCGTGCGTAATACAATTAACCGCGACAGGGCGGGACGGGTTAAAGAGGGCAGAATGTTTGAAGAATATGAGACGATGGCATGAATGGGAAAACATCGCATTGATGAGAGATGGGACGAAGAATCCAACCACACTTTATACTGAACGGAGGCCCACTCCCGATCAGGAAGAAACCTCTACCACTTCATCAACGAACCCGTGAGAACGACACGTGACCGGAGGTTGAAATCCCCGACTCTCACAGAACACCACAGACCACTCTCATCGCTCACACCAGGACAATAAGACACCCACTTTCACCACCCACGCACAAACACCCTCCAATCATGACCCAATCCGTTATCGCCGCCATCATCGCCATCATTATCGTATATACTTTCATCCTCATCGCGATATGCCGAGGGGTGCAACGAATCCCCATCACCGCCGATCCCGAGATCCCCCTATCAACGTTCGAAGCATTCCGACCCCCCACGATACGCAGCAACGACACGTCACACGGCAGCGAACCCCCGCGTGAAGGATGAGACAGCCGTGATGATGCGTACTCGAACGCTTACGAATCTGGTGCCGAATCCGCACGCCAGCCCGGCATGATCACAAATCGCCTCAATGCCGGGGGAGACGTATACCCACCAACGCGACGGAGCGAATCGCCTTTACGACACGTCACTGGTACTGCGGAGGGGGAGGGATGGTATAAAAGACATCGCGCTACACGTAGTTTACCCTAACTTTGACCTCTTGTATTACTCCTAGCAGTTGTACTAGATGTAACAAACTTCATCCAAATTACATCACCTGAACCTTATCCCTGAAAACCCTGCCTCTATTACCGCCGACATCGAGCAACCGTTTGGTCCACTGATCCATCACACGACCGCTAGTCGTGACAGTCGTTGGGGTGAAAACCCAAAACTCAACTTGTTTGTAACTATGTACACAAGCCACTATATAGGTACTGTATAGTATCTATAAAAGGGAGTGTATGAAGGAAATGGAATATAATGAAGAGAGGGGAATGCAGAGGGAAGGAAAATAGAAGAATACGTGCCCACAGAGATATGGATCTCTACATCGTCATCCCATGCAAGCGGCCACATCACCCACCATTGACCCCCACTTCCCAGCTGTCCCCGTCCCCATCCACTCTCCTTCGACCACCTATGCCCTTGACCAACCCCATGATGCCCCTCAAGTCCATTTGCGAGCCCAAATGAAGCCCCCGTTGGGTTACGCCTGCGAAACTGTGACCACCGGCTGCTCAAACCCGCTCCCACACCCAACGAACCCTTGTAAAAATCCCTACGCTGTAACGGCAAGTGCTGTTGTAGGCCAGGAATGGGAATCTACAGAAAGGGTTGATCAGCTAAGAAGTGATCAGAGGAATTTAGTTTCTTTTAGGAAGGTCTAGTCAATCCAACCCGAATCCAGGGGTTCTGTACTCAGAGGGAGAGTATGGGGGAAAGGATGAAGGGTGGACTGAGCGGGACAATAAGAGGTTTGCGTGTCGGTATTTTTCTATATGGTTTGTAGTATAAATGTGCTACTTTTATACTACTGGGAGGGATCCTGTGCTGTAGTAACCATGTACTACAAGCGAAGGCTGTAATTGATAGGGGGAGTGGAGTAGAGGAATGGTGGAGTGGTGCTATGTACTGAGAGACGGGAAACGAAGATACATGATATATAACTATATATGTACTGATTCCGGGTCGTTAGGGACATTGCATTTTGTGTAGGAACGATTCCGGAGGCAGAATCTGGAGCAGAATCAATGGAAATGAACGGAATCGAGGATATGGGAATGGGAATGGATGGGAGTGGTGTCTGATACGAAGGGGAAACAGATCCACACAATCCGGAGCCTCTACATCTGGTCAGGACTCAGATTGAGACCATCCCTGGTCGATCCATATGAAGCAATGAAGATCCCAGGGTCGTGGGAAGAAAAGAGTGGAAGTGATGTTGAAAACGGGCGGAAACGGGAGCACAACGTGAGTGGAGTCGAAGCCGGTGGGTATTGAAGAATCGGAGAGGGGCAATCCGGAGCTACCAAAACAGGGTGGGTGAGACGGCTGGACAAGGGAATAATGGTCACGTGACAGGGCAACAAATACAAACAAGAAAACTTGTCAGCGCGACTTCGAGAATCTTGACAGCAACCTCAACAAGCTCAACAACCCTAGCAATCCCAACAAACACCAACACCAACGCCAGATGTTGACAGAATACAACAATTTCCTCGGAAAACTCGATGCGGATATGCGGAAGGACTTCGAGAACGCCGTGGCTGAGCTACTGGCAGTGGACACGGCCAGAATCGAGATTATATGCAATGGATATGAGGACGAGGCACGGCAATGGGTGGTGAGACGACGATGGGCCATGGTGAGTGATTCCATTCTTGTAAACGGTACAAACTAACGATACCTGGCAGCGGAACTACAGGGGGCTTACAACGGAAATCTGGGATGACGGAATCGACGTGATGGAACCGAGGGACTTCTTGATGGGCAGAGAGATGGTGGTCGAGGTCGAGGAGTGGTTGCGGAATCATGAGGAGTTCATGAAGCAGGAACGGGAAGAGGTGGTGCGTCAGGAAGTCGAGGAAGTGTCACGGTTGCAGGAGGAAAAGGAGGAGGAAGAAGTGAGGAGACAATGGGCCGTGGAGGTGGCAGAGTGCGAGCGGAAACAAGTGGAGGAATTGCGGATGTACGAGGAGGAGATAAATAGAAGGGTGGAAGCAAAGCGGATCGAGGAGGCGGAAAGGGCAAAGGCGGCAGAGGCAGCAAAAAGGGAGGCTGAAGCAGCCGCGGAAAGGGACCGGGAGGAGACCAGACAAACCATCAATTGCGGAAATGAGGATGAGGACGAGGATACGGATGATGACTGGGCCGAGCAACAACTCCAGAAATATGAGAGGCTCCAAGCTCTTAAAAACAAAAAGGCCAACCAGGATAAAAGAGTCAACCAGGACAATGAAACCGTACACGGGGAGTACAATAGCGGGGACGACTTTTCGAACGCAAGCGGGAACGAGGACATGGGACCAAAGGGAAAGATTCCAGGGGTAAGTAATATCTCGTGGGCTCGTATATCTGTGGTGCCTAACTAATCCATAGTACATGCAGTTGTTCCGGATCCAACAATGTGATGCGTGCATGACTGCCAACACAGTTTGTCACGGAATCGAAGGGTACGCGTGCGACCGATGCAAAAGGCTCAAACGACGCTGCGGGTTATTGACAAAGGGACCGGCCACCAGAACCGGGAAAGCGGAACAGAAAGGGAAGGCAAAGGCGCATAGTCCAAAGAGAACAATCGTCGTGAAGAAGATTCCGAAGCTGGTGAAGAAGCCCAAGCTACGGGCCAGAGAGGCATTGACAAGCAAACGGATGTTGACCGACGTCGAACCGGACATGGAATTGGAGGGGGATGATGGGAGATGAGAGAATCCGTTCAAACGGCCGCGGATCAGAGCCAGAATTGACGAGCACGTCCAGGCTATGCAGAAAATGGCGACGGAAACACAACGGGAAATATCGGTCATCGCAGATGGCCTATCCGAATACGTCGCGGAGGTCCATACAAAACTAACCTGTTGGACAAAGGAGCTGAACCGACTCCGCGTGAACCAGGCCCACATTCTTGGTCAACTCGACCTAATCGACACCAAACTCGACGAAGGGAGAAGGGAATAAGAGGGAAATGAGTGGAAAGGGACGGGAAACAGAATGCGGTACAATGTACATAAAGAAAAATAGAGTACATAATAAAACCTATAGACAGAAATAGTGAAAGGGAAAACAAAGTGAGACGGAATCTGGTGGTCGAGGTGGAGGACGGCACCAGAATACAACAGAAACGGAAAGGGACCGGAATGAGCGGGAAATAAAGAAAACTAGAAACGGAAATGAAAATATAAATAAACGAGACACGGGAACAGGAACGGAAAGCGGAATGGAAGGCAAAAACGCAAAAATAGGAGATGGAAATGAATCCTCATCCCCACAAGAGTTTCTGAAAGAAGAGCAGAGGCAGAACGACAAGAGGAGATGAAGAGCTTCTTGCAAAATTTTGAGCGAGGTGTCGAGGGGGTGGAGGTCCAATATACAGTGACAAAATAAGACGAAAGCAGAAACGAGGAACAATATAAAATTGAGAACCAAAGTACCAACACCAACACGATCCCATCCAACGGGCGCGCTGCGTGACGGGTCCAAAAATGACAGGGTGCCCCAAGTAGGTGGAGACGACAATGTGGCCCAAGTGGGTGAGGATGGAACCGGAGACAATACGGGAGCGGAAATGACAAGGGGTGATGGGGACAGAGGGAGTAATATAATGGAATTGGAATTGAAACTGGTATTGAATAAAAGGGGCAGAAACGGGTGCGGAATGGGAACGAGTGCGGAATACTCAACCAATTTTGAGGGAATCTCGACAGACGGAGACGAAGGACAAGAAGAAGGCAATATTGAGGACAGAATGTCTATGTCTGGAGAATCCACAGAAAATGGGAGGGAGTCCGGTATGAGTTCGTGGATGCAGAGTGGAGGGGATGAAAGAGGAGACAATGGGGATGAAAGAGGAAATGGAATGGACAAATCGGGAACGGGACCGGAAGGCAAGATGGAATCGATGACTGGCATCGATAAATCGGGAAGGGGCTCGGATGGGAACAACACGGGACTGGACAACAAAACCTGTAAACAAATAACGGTCTCGACAGGCACCAGAGCGGACGGGGACGGGGAACACGATGACGGGGATGGACTGGAATGAACGTGGGGGATGGAATGAACGACAGTGGGTGGGATCGAGGACAGAATCTGTTCTGGAGCTGAGATGGCTGCGACAGGTATGGGACCGGGACTGGAATCGGGACTGGAAATGGCAACGGGGGCTGCAGTGACAAGGGATTCCAGAATGGAACGGTAACCGGAAAGTAAAAATAACGCTGCGTCGTGGAAAATATCAACCGGGTATGGATCGTCGTGGTAATGACTGGGAAGAAGGTAATGGAGTCGTTCTTCAACACGTTGACAAAGATCTGAGTCAAATCCGTTGGTGAAATATTCATTCCGTTGCTTGTCTGATAAATGGCCGTTGTCGTATAGGACTCCAGAAATGCGTATGAAGTCCTGGAAGTATTGTCCTAAGTCCGTCTTGTTCTCTATACCATAAGCCTATTGTCGTCTAATCAATTGATCGAGATCCGCGATCGTGTACCGAATACTGTCTGTGGCACTGGGATAGAAGTCAAAAACGGCACGTCAGAAAGCGATGAAGTCCTTTGCTGAAGCGGCGGGAAGGGTGGACCAAAGCTCGTAATCGTCGTTATTGAGGTACCGGAGCGTGTAGCGAATCTTCATAGCATCCGTGAGTCCACAGTCGGAGCCGAGCATGTCGATTTCATCAAAGAAGCAGGGAAGGTCGTGTTCGTCACCATGAAATGTCGGGGCTGAATGATCACCTCAGAGGGGCATCAATCCGTACGTCATATCGGGGAATTTCCAAGTTGGGAAGCGGGTCGGGTCGGGGAGGTACGAGGAAGGGGTCGAAGTCGTAAGCGGGGATGAGCAATTAGAGTCAGGAACAAAGGAGAAATGTCATGAAAGTCAAACCCGATGGTGGGGGAGGGTATGAAAAGACAAAAGAACTAAAATCCTTGTGGTGGGCTCCAGTTGTGACGGCGAGTGCTGTTGTAGACCCGGAATGGGAATCTACGGAAAGGGTTGATCAGCTAAGAAGTGATCAGAGGAATTTAGTTTCTTTTAGGAAGGTCTAGTCAATCCAACCCGAATCCAGGGGTTCCGGACTCAGAGGGAGAGTATGGGGGAAAGGACAAAGGGTGGACTGAAGCAGGACAATAAGAGGTTTGCGTGTTGGTATTTTTCTATATGGTTTGTAGTATAAATGTGCTACTTTTATACTACTGGGAGGGATCCTGTGCTGTAGTAACCATGTACTACAAGCGAAGGCTGTAATTGATAGGGGGAGTGGAGTGGAGGAATGGTGCAGTGGTGCAGTAGACCCAGTCGTTTTGGTTAACCCAATCGCAGTTAGAGCTGCTATTGGTAGGTACACATAGCGCAGTTATTGCTGTGGGGGTAGGTTGACCCAAATGACAGCTCTTGCTGTGGAAATATGTTGGGGTAGTTTGACCCAGGTACAGCTCTTCCTGGTAAATGGCTGCAGGGTAGGTCAACCTGCTATCAGCTCTGCCATGTAGTGGGTTAACCTGGAGCCGCTATTGCTGGATACATGGGTTGACCCAGGGCCAGCAGTTCTTGCAATGTAGGTTGACCTGGCTCCAGCTATTGTTGCAGGATCGGGTTACCCGGGTCACAGCTCTTGCTGCAGCACCGGGTTGACCTGGGTCCAGCAATTGCTGTGGGGCAGGTTGACCTGGCTCCAGCTCTTGCTGCAAGATTGGGTTGACTGAGGGCCAGCCACTGCTGCAATGTGGGTGCATGTTGGTCCACATGATTCAGCCACATCCCTGTCTGCCAGCACTTATTTAATGTTGACAACACTGATGGCGCTCACACCAGCTGAAGCCATTGTTTGTTGAGAAACTGCCATTTCAATAATCAGAATCTCTCTGTCTGTACATCACATATATGTCCCATGTAATATAATTTGAAATTCAATTACTACATGCACAGGCAATAGCAACAATACAAAATTCTTCTTTTGCAACTGCCCAATATCTCATCCTTAGCCTCAGCTTGTACAGACACTCATTATGCCCAATCACAATCTTTACCAACCTCAGAACCCACCCCACTTGGAATATTGTGCTTTTTATTTAATCTTACTGAATTCCCAATTTGAATCTATATCACCTCATTACTCCTTAAAATGGAAATCTAAATTTAATGACTATTCTATCCAGATACATAATTACACTACCAAGGGCAGGAGGCAGGTGGGAGGAAGGTAGGTGGGTGTGGAGTGGGAGGAAGGTGGCAGTGGCAGTGGGAGGTGGGAGTGGGAGTGGGAATGGGAATGGGACAAGGTGTAAGGAGGGAGGGGAGGAGGGAAGGGCAGCAGGGAGAGGGAGAGGGAGAGGGAGAGAGAGGGAAAGAGAGAGGGAGAGGCAGGAGGAGAGGGAGGATGGGTGGGATGTACATACCTCTGTTGTTCCTGTCGTCCTCGCCCTCGTCGTCTGTGTCTCCGCCGTCCTCATCCTCGTGGTCTTCGTCTTCCCCTCCGCCGTCCTTGTCTTCGTCATCTTCGTCTGCGTCTCTGCCGTCGTCGTCCCTGCCATCCCCGTCCCTGTCGTTCCCGTTCCCGTCGTTCTCGTTGTCGTCATGGTCGTCGTTGTCATCGCCATCCGCGTCTCCATCCTCGTCCTCATCCTCGTCGTCCCTTGGATGGTTTTCGTCATCCCCCTGATGGTCGTCGTCGTCTCCATCGTCCTGTCATCCCGTCGCTATCCGTCTTCGTCCCCGTCATCGTCCCCTGGCTGGCCATCTGCGTCCTCGTGGTCTCTGTCCTCGTCGTTGCTGCTGTGGTTGTCTCGGCAATCTGTCCTGGCTGGGAGCATCCTCGTACCCGGCCTCGCGGCCTCGTTTACGCCATCCTCGAGGTGGCCGTTTTTGTCTGCTTCCGTTCTGTTTGCTGGCGCATTGTGTTCTGCTGTTGGGTGTTTGGATTCACCTGTTTGGTGTGGGGTAGCTGCAAAATGTCAACAATTAGCAAAGAATACAAAAAAGTTAAAGTCAGAAATTTACCTCGGGTGCTCCTCTGCACCCATCTCCCGTTGTTGATGCGTTGTTGAAAACAACGAGTCGAAGCTTGAACTTGCACGGGAAAGCCAACCGGCAGTTGCCGCTTTCCCAAACGGGTTCAAGTTGCCAAACATGGAAGTGTGGCTGAAGCTTTTGAATCTTCTGGCATGCACAACAATGCATGCATACCCAAAGTGAGATCCTCAAAAGATGTAAATATAGTATACCTACTCTCATGTCAATTTTTGTATTTTATTTGGCCCTGCATCAAGAGCTATTCACAATTTATTCCATTTCCTCTGCCAGAATTGGACCTTAAATGATATAACTTTGTCTTAAAAATCTGAAATTAATCTAATGAGTACTTATTCAAGTACTCATTGTTGTACACATAAGTGCCTGGTTATTGGTGGACCCGGACCTATGTTGCAGCGAGCAAATGCACAGAATTTTGCATTGTGGCTGACCCATCAACCAAAGTCCAAACTGCTGCTTTACTTTGAACCTGTCATTTCTTGGCTACAACACATGTCTGGGACACCACCAAGTGCCAGGCACTGATTATCAATACAATAGATACTTTACATAGTAGTTTCACGATTATTCTCATATTTTTCAGAGCAATATTGGTAAAGTTGCACTTTAAGGGTCTGAATTTGGGAGGGAGGTATTAATGAATCATGGATATCTATCTATGTAGGCCACAATAAAATACAAAATTTGGGGAGGATGTAGTTAGAGGCTAATTCTATCCCTACATAGTCTTAAATGTGTTACACAGTTGTTGTGCTCCATGCAATTACACTGAGAAAAGTAAGATCTTGGTGACATATAAGGCAATTTGCACCCATTTGGGCAATCGGCAACCTCCGGTGTGGGTTCAAATCGTCGCGTAGTCCACGATGCATCCACGAGAACGACGACGGCAACAACATCAAGTAGAAGGTAAGTACAATTCTCAAAACTTACTATCTATTACTATGCTAACTCATAATGTTATTTTTATGTAGAAGTTGCTCACTGCCGCGCTGGGAATGCCCCGCAACAGGCCACGTCATGTCAAAATCCAACTCAAGGGCTGAAACGATGGATAGCAGGCAATGACGACGACAAAGACGACAAGCACAGAGACGGCCAGCCAGGTGACGACAACAGGACGGAGAGGGATAGCGACAGGATGACAGGACAACGGAGACGACGACGACCGTCAGAGGGATGACGATGACCGTCCAGGGCAGCCCATGACATGACATATCCCATGCTAGACCGGCCAACCGAGGTTGACAATGTTGCGTTTGAGACAGGCCAGCTGATCTGGGCCAACAAAATAATATTGTCAGGTACCTGACGGGGTAACTCTGGAATGTCATAGTGCTGGTGTTAGATGGGTGGGCCGAAGAATAGTGTCATCCATGTGAGACCGTTGGGCCGAAGTTCTATGGGGGAATCATTACCCATATGAGACCGATGGGCCGAGGTTCTGCTGGGGTATTGTTACCCGTCTCCGACCGTTGGGCCGAGTTGCTTCGGAAGTATTGTTACCCATCTCAGACCGTTGGGCCAAGGTTCTTCGGAAGTATTGTTACCCATCTCAAACCGTTGGGCCGAGTTTCTGATGGGGTATTGTTACCCGTCTCAGACTGTTGGGCCGAGTTTCTTTGGAAGTATTGTTACCCATCTCAGACCGTTGGGCCGAGTTTCTGCTGAAGTATTGTTACCCGTCTCAGACCGTTGGGCCAAGGTTCTATGGGGGTATTGTTACCTGTCTCAGACTGTTGGGCCGAGGTTCACAATAATAATAATATTCAATGGCTGACAATTGGACAAACACCCCTCCAAATTTTGTCCAGCCTCAGTGTCTCAGCAAGAGCATAAACATCATCTTCAGCAACGAAATCGGCGTTGGATCGGCATCGGCGTTGGCATCGGTGTCGGCACCAGCCTCGACCTCGGCTTATGTTTGACCACGTTCTGACATGTTTTGGATTGTGGACTCAGTGCCCAACTTGGGAAAGAGCCTTTGCATAGGGCAACTGCATATAGAGCATTGTGAATGAATCTCCCGTTCTCTAACAAGATTTTGCAAAATCTCGTTCGTTTGAACCATGGTTGACTTTTAATTATTCATATTGTGTATTATATCTAACACATTGTGCAAATCAGACTTGGAACTTGTGTACAAAGTAGCAACACCAGCATTACAGAGCGGTTGCAGCGACAGCATCGGCATCGGCGTTGGCATCGATGTCAACACCGGCCTCGCCCTCAGCGTATGTTTGACCACGTTCTGAACCCACTCAGTTGGGTGGTCTTGCACTGAGTACAACATCCATAGTATTTTACGTACAACTTGTTGTCGCAGTAGCCAATTTTGGGCACATCAGAATACGCATCACCATCGGAATACACATCGTTATCGGCATTCAGCATAACACTCTTCTGATATGGAATGGATAACTTGATGTCATGAATACTTTGTACAATATTATAATTTGATCTAGTATACATTTTCTAAATCAGTGATTGACTTGTCAAGGCTCAACATTGTGTTCAAGTTCTTCTCCAGCACCAGCTTCAGCCTCGATGTCTCCCATGCACATATCTTTAAGTCCTGACGGACATCTTCTTTTTGCTGTTGAACCCAGAATGCATCTTTTGATGGATGCAGTCTTTCGAAATGTTCGTACTTCCTGCTCCGTTTTGGTAGCCGATTTCGGCGTTGATCATCAGCATTCTGCCGGTTTGTCCATTCTGGCTCCTCAGATGATGCTGAGGCTGTATGTAATGCGGATAAACATGGATAAGAATAACTGAGGGTCCACTTACTGATCGAGCACCTAACACCATCCGCTTGCATATTATTGTCCTCATGTTCGGCAGGGTTGTCGAATTGAAAGACAAAATGATCTGATGTTGTTTCAGTTGTAACTCAGTATCATGATGGTTCAAATAAATACGACATACCCCTCGACAACGTTGGTAATGACCGTCTCATTCGACTGCTTTCATCAACATCGGCATCGGCCTGGTCAATGGGAACGAGACCAAATTCGGGATGTTCTACCCCTTTTGGTTGTTCCACAATCATCACTGACGATGAAGCGGGACCTGTGGATCCCATAATTAATCTGTTTGAATTTCAATAGTTATGCCAAGTGAGACCTACTACTACTGGGCCCGGCAATGGGCAATACCACCCCGTGATTGGAGGGCCCCGCAATGGGACGATTCGGTGATTCAATTGGGGAAGGAAGCGGCGCTGCAAATATCGGTGGTGGAAGGGGAAGGGGAAGGGGAAGGGGAAGGGGAAGGGGAAGGGGAAGGGGAAGGGGAAGGGGAAGGGGAAGGGGAAGGGGAAGGGGAAGGGGAAGGGGAAAGCCAGGGAAGAGTCTGAGATGGAGGAGGATGAGGATGAAGCTGATGACCAGGATGTCGATGTGAAGGAGGAGTCTGAGGACGACAATGACTTGCCGGTTTCAGGGACGTTGAAACGCCGAGGTCGAGCCGTACCAAAGGGTCGGCAGGCGAAGAAGACGAAACGGGCGATTGACAAGAGTCCACTCGCACAAGACCAAGTGAGTAGTTTACATTTTTGACATCAAGTCCGTTCAACTAATGTATCTCTCAGTGTTGCAAAAGATGCCACGACCGATGGCCGACTTATACCTGCATCAAAGGCAAGGTCACCGCTTGCACCGAATGCCTCCGGGCGAAAGTCAAGTGCGTTTGGCCAGAAGATGATGAATGGTCTGGCATTGGGACAGCTGGCCCGAGCCAGAAGAAGTTGAAGACGGTACCAAAGCAAGCACCGGCACCGAGTTGCAAGACCATCCGAAAGGTGACGTTGAAGTTGACAATGCCAGTGGTCCAAGGTCCGGGGCCGAACGCAACTCCATCTATGATGGATATTCGGCCCAAAAAAGCAACCATCCATACACCGAGCCTAGTGTATTGCATGGGTACATGAACCCGTGCGGGTTTTTCCTACAGGTAGGCCCGGGTACGGGTACGGGTAGCCACATCGGGACCCGTGACAAACCCGTACCTGTGCCACCGGGTACGGGTTTTCACGGGTTAGCTCATGGGTACTGTCACGGTCCCGTGACATATGATTTCCTTCAACAACAATGACACGGCAACGGGTGTGGGTGCCAGGGCACCCCAGGTAAGCATTCTATTCATTTATTCATTTATTCTACTAACTACTTAAATACTTTTAGGTTTTTTTCCCGCACCCTCGTGCCAAATGAACGCGAACACGGCAACAGCAACAAGCAGATGGGACGCAGCCGAGAACGGGGACAACCCAGGCCGACCATGACAGCAAGAACAAGGACAACGGGAATGAGGACAACGGGGTAAACGAAGACAAGAATGACGACGAACACAATGATGGCGAGAACGGGAAGATGACGACAAAGCGGGAACGGCAACTACGACAATGGGAAGACGACAACGGGGGAACGGGACAACGAGGACAACGGAGACCGGGACAAGAAGGACAACGGCAATGGGGACGACGACGGCAACAGGGACGATGACAATGGCGACGACGAGGACAGCGAGCACAGGAACGGGGACGGGGGCAACGGACGCCCATGGGACGTCCCCAGCCCCATCCAACCTCGCAAAAACATGGAGCGCATCAATTGACGCGCCCCCGTTGTTCGCGAGGTACTTAGGATGGAATGTGGTGGGTACCCGCCGATAACGGGTACGGTGTGTGAGGTTCCTGGCACCAGTGCCCAGGTCCCCGCCCCCCTGGCCAACACCTCGCGAGTACGCAACCCCAACGTCAATTGACGTTGGGCTGCATTCGCGAGGTTGCAGGGGGTTCGAGACCTCACCGGTGACACCTCACCAGCACCCCACCACATTGTGGTGCGATACCCCTGGGTAACTAGGTGTACCCGGGGGTTACCCGTGCCATTAACTAACCGAGCCTGAGCCCAAGATTGACACCAATAAGCTCCCCACTCTCCCCAATCCCTTCTGAACTGCCATCACCAGCACTTGCTCCCCCTCGTAAACGGGACCAGTTGAAGAAAGCCAAAGGGAAGGGCAAAGAGGTGGTGAAGGATGGCGAGAAGTCAGCGAAATTGCATATACCGGTTGGATGTAAGCACTTTATTCCTTGTTTTACGATTAATTGACTCGTAGTGCCTATGTGTAGCTACCGTATACCCATTGGTTTTCCATCCTCAAAGGATGGACGTGCTCGGTGAAATGAGCAGCACCAACGAGATGGTTAGCGATTGGCTGGCACTCAGGGCCAGGGTACAAGCATTGGAGGATATGAATGGTGATAGGCTGGCGCTCAGGGCCAAGGTACAGGCATTGGAGGCCGAGGTGCAAGGGTTGAAATTGATGATGGAGACATTCCGGGTTACCATGAGTCGAGGTCCGCAACATGATTCGGAATCGAACCCACTCTTGATGGAAGAGATTCCGCACCTGGAGGAGTACGATCCCATTCCCGTTCCCATGTGGTTAGCGAGTTGCCCGCAAGACCTCCCAGCAGTACAGCAGCAATCCTGGCCGGGCTCCAGCAATGCTCAGCACAATTTGGCCCCACAAGAATCTTTGGCCACCAGGGCGTCTACGTCATCGTTGAAAAGAGACCGGTCGACCATAACGCCGTTGGTGCCCATTGGGGATGTCATTAGGTCCCCATTTTTAAAATCTCTGTCAAAATCACCAGGGAAGATCCCTGCATCAACCGAATTCTTGTCCTGAGCTGTATGTGTTTTTACATATATATATTCATGTACATAGTAATATTTGGTTGTGATATACCCACATAACGATAGTCTCTGAAGATAAATGTGCTAATATCAACACCAATATAATCGTCGAGTCCAATGCCAATTGCAGCACCGAGAGTTCCACGCTGTGGTCAACACCGAGTGCAACACCGAGAATTCCACAATGAGAATTCCACGGCGAGGGAAACACTGAATGGAACGCCGAATGGAACGCCGAGCTCAACACCAAACTCAATGCCAAAATCAGCGCCAAAATCAATGCCAAAATCAGCCTGAGAATTCCAAATGCCAATTTTCACATCGAGGCCAACACCAACTCAACGCCGAGGTCAATACCGATGTCAACACCGATGTCAACACACATGTCATCACCGATGTCAACGCCAAGGTAAATGCCGAGGGTCAGAGCCATGATTAAGGTCATCGTCAACGTCGAGGTGATAACAATGTTGTAGCTACCACTGCCTGACTAGTTATAATGAAGCATACATTTCTAGCTGATGATTACTGAACCACTTGCAAGTGTTTACCGGGTCTTTTTCCTGGGGCTTCTCCATCCTTTGACATCCTTGCTCATGCCTGATGATTTGTCCCCGACCTTTCTTTTCTTCTTCTCTTCATCCCCAGAATAACCAGAGGCCTTCCATTTCAATGAAGTCAACCTAGAAGTTAGCTTGGTGCATACTGATAACAGCCTAGGCCGAATTTCCGGAAATTTGAGCTTTGTATTCAAGATGAAATCTTCGACAGCAACATTCATTGTTGCAGGATCCGGTTCATCGCCGACAAACTGCCAAAGCCACATGTTGTGACTCAGGAGGCCAATGCTGAGCAAAACTCCCTCGATGTAATATCGGCTCCGACATGTCCCATCCGATTTGAGATATGGACCTTGCTCCAACCATTGCAGGTATGTGTTAGCTGCTGAGACCGAGGAATGGATAGTTTTCGGAGCAGTCATTTTTTTATACTTCCAAGTCGCCCAAGATGGTGTCGTTTTCGGGAGTGGTGCCGGCCTATCATCGTCCTAAGTCAAATGTCACATCGGTCAACTCAGAATTCACATTACATGAAAATCACTCACAGGAAGTTTATTTAAAGCTTGTAAACTGGCCTGATACTCGACATCATCTGATAACGAACACAGGTACCGGAACCTGTCTTCGGGATCATCAATGTCTGGTAGTCTCAATGGTGTTGCAGCAGTAGGAATATCCTTTGCAGGGACGTCATTCACATCTTCATGGTAAACGCTCCATTCATCTCCATCACATTCATCATCAGATGGGAAATCCTCATAGGCCTTCCCCTTCCCTTTCCCCTTGTCCCTGTTTTTTTGTCTCGGAGGTGACTTCATAGTAGTATCAGATGATGAATCCGATTCGGAGTCGTCATCGGATTCGTCAACTTCACTGGAACGTCATGTTGGCTTTGATGTTGACCCTCGTTGCCCACGGAGAGAGCTGAGATTAGAGGCGGGAGATTTGTCGACCTGGCCATTTTTTCCTTTGAAGCCCCGGAATTCCAATGTCGTCTTGACCTTCTTATCGTCCTGTCTCTTGTACCAGAATTCCAGCAGAGCGGTTGCATTTTGTTTCGTTAGTTTCGATGGATCTCGAAGTTGAAACCCAGCCAGCAAAAACTCCCTCGATATGTATTCGTCCTGATGCTGGCCAATGTCACCCCAAGGCACCAATGCCGAGCTATCACCGGACCGTATCTCTGTAGCTATGTGAATGATGATTTCTATGATGGCAAAATGACTTACGGTAATGGCAGTTAACGAAGTCCCGGATCAACGTCTTCATTTCATCCAGGTTGGGTCTGCTCATCCCTGAGAATGCTGGTAGTCTCGGAATACCCTTGTCATCTAAGTGGACCTTCGGCTTTTTGGCCGAAACCATTTCTCGTTCACCATCATTATCCCGGTCATCCAAATTTCCTGTGGTGACATGCCGATGCCGATGACAATGCCAATGCCGATAACAATACCAATAAGATGACCATGTCAATTCAGATCGTACCAGTAGGTAAACTTTATACTCACCCAGTTCCTCGGATGCATATAATTCCTACTTGGTCATCACTGAGCTGTTCTGCCAATTGGGTTTAGATTTGATGAATGACCTGTTCCTGAGCTCGTCATTGAAGTCATGCCTGTTTTGACACATGTATAAGTAGCTGGTTAATGGGTCGAAAGCAACTGCATATGAAGAAACCAGGACATTCCCTGACGTATTGTGAAAGGCTGAGAGCACAAAGACTCTCATGCCGAGATTCCAGTGCATCTGTTCGGCAAAGTCTCTGATGTATTTCACGGCATGTTTGGTAGCATTTCTAGTGACATCAGACAACACATCATGTTCAGTGTGCTAAGGACCCACTTTTGTTGGACTCTTGCGGGAGGTGATCTTGAGTTCCACTCCTCCTTCAATCCCTCATAGTTCTTGAGCTCCTTTTCGGACAACTGTTCATAAACGGCTTGAAGCCCAGCCTGATACTTCACCATCCAGTCCTTGGAACCTGGAGTTGAATTGGAGAGCTCAGTGACTTTGTCATCTACCTCATCCTTTCTCTCATGAGCTACAACTTTCTTGACTGTCCATTTTGTTACATAGTTATGCGTCGGCTTTCGAGTATTTCGACGTCCATTGTTGTAATACCACTCCTTTATTTTCTACAGATGGCCGTGAGCATATTTAGGATGCTATGAACGTTTTACTGGCCATATATTCCAAGGGGGACTCAGACCTCCCTTGTGCACCAACAATCTTTTGATGTACCTCTCTCATGATCTTAACTCGGTCTTTTTTGGCTGCCGCCTGAAAATCTTCAAGTTGGCTTTTGAGCATAGAGAGTTGCTGGGTGGTAAATGTTGTTTCAGGCATATTTGTAGCAGGAGACGATGTGTGGGATGTGTGGGAGGAATTATAGGTAGCAAGTGGTTGACTTTCCCAATTTTGACTACACCCTATTTGAGTATTGGGACTTCATTTTGACGCTCCTATATTAGCTTCCTCACCACTTCTAGTCTCTACAACTTATTTGTGGAATTTTAACCGCCCCATTTCCTGTCCGGAACTCACTTAATTGACTTTTGCTCAAGTGTCATTATAGGTAGCAAGTGGTCGACTTTCCTGATTTTGACTATACTCTATTTGAGTATTGGGACCTGACTTAAATTGATTTTGACGGTCCTATATTAGCTTCCTCACCACTTTTAGTCTCTACAACTCATTTGTGGAATTTTAACCATGCCATTTTCTGTGTCTAACTTTTGGTCCAGTGTCATCTATCTCACTCATTGCAGTCATGGTGAAGTCATTCAAAAGGAAGTCTGCTCCTCGTGTCAGCAGGGTGGCATTGAGAGGTATTCACCAGCCATGGATTTCAGACCCGAAGACAAGTTGTCCACACCCCTAGCTGCTCGAGTTCATCTCCTAGAAAAACACCGAGGACATCCCAACTTCAAGAAGAGAATGACTTGACCGGAGACTTTCATGAATTTGTCCCAAATATTGAGCCTTTAAGAATGCCAGCCAGTAATGTAAATATTATATTGTATTCCAATACTCTAGAATGACATTTTGGAGTCATCGAACAATTACATGAAAGAATGGTTGTCCCATCGACCCGAGTATTTAGATCGTATTCTTGCTAGGGAAGCTCAACCAGACAATCAGGCCTGTCTGAGTTGTTCAATGGCTGAAGGCACATGGAAATGCACGACATGTTTTGGTAACCCAATCTATTGCCAAAAATGTTGTGCCGACGTTCATCGACGGCTACCATTCCATCGGGTGGAAAGATGGACAGGGACCTACTTTGCTCCAGCATGGTTGATTGAAATTGGGGTCAAGCTCCACCTGGGTCATGGAGGGTTGGAATGCCCATCTGTGGAACATTCTGAGGGGTTTAACACTCTTGGAAATGACACCGATGATGATGACAATGCCGACACCGACGCCGATGCCGACAATGAACGTGACGCTGAATACACATCGCTGACATTCCAAGGCTTCCCTACCATGCCGAATGTCACCGACCAATCGGCTGAAAGCATAATGGTAGTGGTAGACAGCTCAGGGATCCATCGGCTGGCTGTAAGATGGTGTTAATGTAGTGCCGCTGCTTGGCCCGATTGTCAGCTGCTCGATATTGGCTTATACCTGGCCACATCAAAAAAACCCTGAACCACATTTACATTCCAAGTCCTGGATGAATTCCTGATTGACAACTTGGAATGTAAAACGGCCTGCCAGACGTTCCACTCCAAACTGCTCTGTCTGACATGTTCACAATTCCCACATACTGTCCTGGTATGTTATATTATTTGAGCCATTGACCTTGTTCAATTAACAAATACATATATACATAGATTCATTACTGCGAATTGTTAAGGGTGACACGACAATGGAGAAATCTGAAGGCCTGGAAGTGGAACGGATTGGGCCATCGAAGTGCTCATGAACCTGGGCCTGGACAACTGACGGTGACTTGTCCAGCATGTCCGATGCCTGGTGTCAATCTCCCCGATGACTGGAAACCGAAGGAGGAGGATGATGGGATCTAGTGTTTTAAAGTCCAGTCCATAGGACCGGAAAAAAACCGGAACTGGACCGGACCCAACCGCAAAAAAACCGGACCGCCGGTTGCGGTTGGGCCACTTTTGGGAGGTTGCCGGTTGCGGTTTCCCGATGTGGACGAAGCTTACGCAACCGAGTTGTAACCGGTTGTAACCGGTTACAACCGGATTTTTTCAACACCACTACAAGGTCGACCGACGGTGGCAAATGACGACGATGGCAGCAAAACGGCGGCGTCACGAGGGAACGCAAAACGAGAAAAGGCAGCGGGGGTTGGCGCGCCCATCCTGCTGCAGAAGGTAAGTGGTTTCAATCATGGTTTATTGTCTATTCTACACTAACACGACGACAACAACGACGGAGAACGGCAACAATGATGACGGACAACGATGGGACGTGGGGAGAAGGGCAGCGAGGGGCCGGTGCACCCAACCCCCGTTGCAGTATGTAAGTAATTTTTTTTGTTTTTTTGTTTTCTCAGCTACTAATTACACAAATGACGACAACAGCAGTACCAACACAAACAACACAAGCACCCAACGAGGACGACAGGCGGCGAGGACGAGGATGACAACGACGGCCATCACCACCACCACCCCGACAACAACAACAACACCCACGGCCCTCCAAATGGGACGACGACAATAACAACATCAACCACGAACATCACCACCACCACCACCACCACCACCACCACCATCACCACCACAACGCAGACAATGACCGTCACAACCACGACCACCACGACCGCAACGACAACGACAACCACGACCACGACCATGACGACGGCCACGGCCATCCCACCACCAACCCCCAACATACCTCGCGGATGCGCACCGCCACGTCAATCAACGTTGGCGCTGCAACCGCGAGGTAACCGGGACTCGGAGGATGGCCGTGTTGGGCACCCACCACAACACCAGCAACAGGGCCGCCAACACGCCGCCAACGCGCCAACGCGTCCACAACCACCCACGCACCCAACAGAGCGGCCAACGCGTCTGCGCCTACCCGTGCGCCCAACGCGATCACCGACGTGCTCATAATCGTGGCCGCCAACTTTATTTATTAAAATTTAATACATTAGTTGTTATTTATTGTTAATACATTAGTTGTTATTTATTGTTAATACATTAGTTGTTATTTATTGTTAATACATTAGTTGTTATTTATTGTTAATACATTAGTTGTTATTTATTGTTAATACATTAGTTGTTATTTATTGTATTTACTTCGGTTCTGACCGGTTTCAACTGGTTTAGCAACCGGTTAATGGAAGGACCAGTTAAATCAGGTTAGAAGACAGCAACTGAACTGCAAGAGACCGGTTCTGAGCGGTTGAGTCTAGGTTGTGCCATCTTGTGGTGTTATGGCAACCGGTTCTGGTTGCGGTCTTTTGAAAATTTGTCAAAAAACCGGACCGGACCGGACTTTCAAACCCTAATGGGATCATCCTCCCAACATTCGTGATGGATGGAAATTTCAAAGCCGACCACATGAAGATGCGTTGACCCCTCAATGACTTCACAATCTCCAATGGTCATGGGTTTATGGTTGGGGACAAGAGATATATGCAGCACATCAAGGCATCGAAGGAAGTGAAAAGCGTAAGTTTAAGATTGGCGGTTCGATCTTGTTAAGATGTTGAAAGCCTGAACCTTGATAGAAGTTGACATGCAATGAACATCGGGCGGTTAATCAAGCTAACACCCGAAAACAACATTTGGATATTACTGGCATCGGTGCAGTCGCTTGTGCACGTCATGGATGCTTTGTTCCACACTCCGTGGTTAACTTTCAAAAGGGTGAAAGGTGTGTGAATCATGTGTGCCGACGCCGATGTCATCACCTATGCCTCTGTTCATGCTGCTGCCAATGCCAATGCCGCTACTGGTGCCGATGCTGACGCTGATGCCGATGCTGACGCCGATGCCAATGCTACATCGACTTCTGATGCTCCTTCTGATGCTAACATGACATGTCATCCAGACACATGAACATGGACTATGCAGTCTCAGAAGCACTTAAATATGCATCTGGTTTCAAACAAGTCTTGCTCATCTACGATGTGATGTGCCAATATGGGAAATACCTGACCGAGAGATTGACCGAAGGGTCCTATCTGGAGATGCCCGAGGATTTACATATCAAGAAGGCGATCAGCTTGTTTCACATAATGGGACATCAGGACTCTTGCTACCCTTGATACAGCCCTCAGTTTATAGAAGGGGCAGGCCAGGTCGATGGGAAAATTTTGGAAACATTATGGTCTCCATTTGACAATATTGCCAGGAGCACCAGGACTATGACAGCAGCATCCCATCAGGAAATGATCGACGGACATATGAACGACTCAAATTTTAGGAAACTGATCAGATTTGGTTTGTAAAATGTTATCATTGTTGGTGATTGCGGCTAATGAAAATCTCAGTGTCGACACTGAGGAAAAAATTTCACAAAGCCACCATCAGGTTAGACAGCAGCTGTTGTGCACTGGATGAGCTCAAGTCAACAGCGGACAGAAACCTTATTCGGAAGTGGACACAAGAGGAGCAAAGAGCCCAAAAGAACCGAGAACATGACAAGATGGCGATGGATTTATACGATGCAAAAATAAGCAAAGGTATTCATTTGACATCCAATTGAACAATTTCTGAACTTGTGTCTCAGGTCTGACCAAGGAGGAAACAATGTTGGAGTTAACCATCCGTGAAAAGACCGATGGTCTGGTGAACGGCACTATCGCATGGTTATCCAATGGAGTGAAAATTGAAGAATCACAGTAGGTGAAATTCTATAAGGATTGCGCCAAAATTGACCTCTATTGATTTGTACAGAATGTCATTGGCTGATGAAGAGAGAAAACTTGGCCGTAACCCCGGAGCGTTGGCATTGCTATCGATGGAGGAAAAAAGACACCGATTGTCGAACAAAATCACCCATTTCAACAAATTGTCATCGAAATTTATGGATTCATGTATAAACAACGAGGATTCAGATTCGACATCAGACACGGATAGATCGGACAATGCAGACAATACTGAACCAGATGTTGAAGACAGTGCTGATGAGGGGGATGACAGTGACAATCCTTTTATCAGCTGCCAAAGACAGAGGTACTCTGATGACCGTTCCCCAATCTATACAAAGTTGTGTCTCCCTTCCAACCTCCGTCGATCGGCAGTCACAAGCTCCGGGAACAAATTACTTTTTGCGGAATTGAAATTGCAAGAAAGCCAGGCCGCAAACGCTCTCTATCAAATCCGAATATGTCTTGGTCACAAAGCGTTCTTGTTTTGGAAAAACGTTCGACTCGCGGCGGGGACTAAGCAAAAAACAAGAGCATGGAAAGAAGTTTATTCGGTGGAAGCCCAGGTAAGGCACCATGCACAGGTTTATCGCTTGGCTCAAAGAACAATGGTTCGCCTTGGAGCATCAAAAGAGATGCTGGCAACCTACCAGTTGCTCCGGAGTGATCAACTCAATGCAACAACCGCATTATTGGATCCAAAACAACCGGGGCAACGGAATAGAGCGCTGGCATGGTTTTGGAACATGGATGTCGACCGAGATGTGGCTGGTAATGGATGGATGGAAGAATTTAAGCTATCTTTGCGATTTCATGATCCTAAATCTGAAATGACTGGTGCTAGTCTATCGGGTGCATTGGCTCAGGACAAATGCGAATTTCAGCCGCTCGAAAGAGGAATTTGACAGGGTCAAGCAAGAAATGCGGTGGACTATTCACACATTCAAGAAAAAAGCTGATGAGTGGAGGACTCTTAAGGACTTGGTGACCGGCCTCGGAGCAAAAGGGAAACAATGTTATGCTGCAAGGCAGGTGGCTCTATGGGAACAATTCACCACCCAAGCACAGAAGTCATTCGAAATTTGTCTAAAACATATATAGAAAATCTGCCAAATATACGTGTCTCCATGACGCCGTTCAGCAATGTCCCCACCGAATAGAACGTCGGCGCTGAGCTGCAGCAACTGTACAACATAAAATCGGGGCCCATTTGCAAGGGTGTCCTCAACATGTCTCATAAGCGACTGGCATAACAAGATATCGTTATTAGTGTATTAGTGAGCCTGGCTAGTGACATCTTTCAGAATTGGTGCCGATTGAGTGATACAGTCTATGAAAATTTCAAACACAGATAAATAAAACATTCATCATTGACCTATACCGGCTTTCTTATGGCACAAACACGGGAATGTCAACACCTCCTGAATCTCCTTGGACACCAAGTCAAAATGGCGACATGGGCGTTGATAGCCGATTGGGATGAGCTGACCATCGAGCAGCGGACAAGATGGGAATCGAACATGCAGTCAGAAATAGTGAGTTCATTGATTTAATGCTAGCTCTGTCTGCTAAAACAATTTACACTTTCTTGTGCAGGCAGCAGCCATGGTCGCCATTGGCACTGCACAAATCGCCAGAATCAGATTGGAAATCCCGGATGTGATTTGAGAAACAGCTAAGTCGCTGTATCGACATGCTCTGCCATATTTATGGAAGGATGTTTCTGAACAAGACCTCCCAATCGACACATTGCCCCCTGCCTTTGTCGTCAAACATCTGGATGGTGGGCATTGGTGGGAGGAAGAGGAAGGATTGGTCCCCGAGGAACCGGGACGCATTCTGATCTCCTTTGCGGGATACTTTGCAGCGGTGACCATGATGCAGGTATTATTTTTTGTTCTCTGCTTACCATATTCCAGAGTTGAATCATGGACAGCCTGAAACAGCCCTTGCCTTTCGAATGGCATATGCATCGACTTCAGGTGGGTTATCAGAGGAGCCACCCCAACTTTGGGAGGTGAGGTTTGCCTGCGAGAAATCCATGACAGCTGCTCATTCATGAGTCAATTGAAAGGCCCTCGACAACATCGAAGAACAGGTTCTCAATATGCCAAATGTTGCCACCAGGCCATCAAGCCCAATGAGCGGTCCATCAAGTCAGTCAAGCAGTCCATGTTGGAATGGATTGCCCCTCATTGAAACATTGTCGGATCGTCAAACATTGGCATCAGCATCGGCGTCCAGTGCTGAGATGGATGTCGACGAATTGGACGGCACCAGCTTAGATAACACCTCGATGTCAACTGACAAAGGCAAGGGGCGAGAAGAGAGGCTTGAAGATCAGTGGGGTCTTCAACCTGCTTCTTTATCGTCAGCATTTATGGAAAGTCTGTCTGTCAAGCAAAACGCCGAACTTCAGCGTTATCTTGGGACGCTCCGAGCAGAGATGGAAACCAGCTACACGCTGATTCAAAGGCAGGCTTTCGAAAAAATAGATGACGCAAAGCTGTTGAGCATGAGGTGGAAGACTCTGGACGAAATACATTGTCGGTTGGCATAGGTCTGATCAGTGTTATCCTATATGTATGCTCTTCTGTAGTATTTGTCCGGTATTATTATAAAGAACAAGTAAAGAACAAGTAATTCAGCTAATGGGCGGGTAAAAAGAAGTCTTTATGTGATCAACAGTCATCCATGATGCTGCCTGCACCCCTACTCGCTCATGCACATTATCTCTCACATAAAATGCAAGGCAAACACGATCACCATCCGTCCGACGAACCCCGTGTCTTAAAAGTCGTCCACCGAGATGGACAAGTGTACCTGAATTGTACTGTAATCTAATGCCAATGTTCGACAAGTCCAGAACGGCTTCCTTGTACGGCCCGATTGTCGCCAAAATGTCATACCACTCCGCCCGTGAATTGTTGTCCTGATGTGCTGGTGTTTCTCGATTGCTTATCACCGACATCCCATTACACGCCGAGGACCATTGGCTCAGGACATCAGAGAGTTCGGCATTGGATTCCAAATGCCGAAGTGTCTCTCGGCCACACTTGTACAATTCGGGGTGTGTAATGGAAAGAGTTGCTGATATGAGTGCGATCGATTCACTTGCAGCATCTAGCCAGGCCCTTCCACCGGCTTTGGCATTTGTGTCATTCAAGGCCGAGGAAACCACAATGGGTTCATTTTGCATCTGCATTCATATATATTCAGCTATTGCCATGTCTTCAATGATAATAATTACATCGTGTCCTTGTTGAAACCAAGCAGGAGAAAGCTCAACTGTGCCTGGCATTATCCAACCGCATTGAGTGTTAGCCTGAAATAATGCTGGATCGGTCCTCCAGTTCTTCTTCACGGCACTTGACATGCTTCGAGACAACAATTTGTTCATATGCTTTAGCGATTCGGCAATGATAGCCTGTTAACGTAATTTGAATTCAGAGGTGTCAGTCATGGAAAACCACATACTTGTTGAGTCAGTGTCAACGCATTGGGCAGATACCAGCAAAGGATACGTCCATGGCGATCGCGAACACTTAGCGGAGTGTTTACCGTTCGTGGGGGATTCCAGAGCAAGGGATGTTGGCACATTAGAGCAGCCTCCTTTGTCACGTTGAAGCCCGTCGGCTTTTGACCCAATCTGGATGAATATCGGTCGGCATCCCATTCCAATGTAACTAAAGTCAAATTCAGTAGAAGATTTACTGCAGAAATGAGCAGCAATATTAATACCGTGATTTTGGTATGCCAATACCAATCTATCAATCAACAGGTCACAATCACATATTAATTGAGTGCTGAAGTCCATCGGTGGTAAGATGCACCCCATTGATGCCCTGTGTGGGCTGATACATTGACCAAATTTTTGGCTGAGGTACGTGGATATTCTGTCGGTGAAGTCGGCAATGGATCCCGATCGAAAAGAGTGGCTCATTGTGTAGGGGCAGGGAATGAAGGTTATGAATGAAATTAATATTACCCATTTGGGAGTTATATCTTTATACAATATGAATAATTAAAAGTCAACCATGGTTCAAACGAACGAGATTCTGCAAAATCTTTTTAGAGATCGGGAGATTGATTTACAATGCTCTATATGCAGTTGCCCTATGCAAAGGCTCTTTCCCAAGTTCGGCACTTAGTCCACAAACCAAAACAGGTCAGAACGTGGTCAAACATAAGCCAACACTGAGGTGAACGCCGATGCCGATGTCAGCGCCGATGCCGCTGCCAGCACCGATGATCTTGCCAGCGCCGATTGTGTTGCCAACGCTGATGCCGTATGCAATGCCGACGCCGTTTGCAACACCGATGCCGTGGGAACACCGATGCTGTTTGCAACGCTGACATCGATGCCAACGCCGATGCCGATCAAACGCTGATGCCGCTGACAACGCCGATTTCGTTGCTGAAGATGATGTTTATGCTCTTGCTGAGACACCGAGGCTGGACGAAATTTGGAGGGGTGTTTGTCCAATTGTCAGCCAATGAATATTATTATTATTGTGAACCTTGGCCCAACAGTCTGAGACGGGTAACAATACTCCCGAAGAAACCCGGCCGAACGGTCTAAGACAGGTAACAATACCCCAGCAGAAACACGGCCCAATGGTCTAAGACGGGTAACAATACTTCTGGAGAAACATGGCCCAACGGTCTGAGACGGGTAACAATACTTCCGAAGCAACTCGGCCCAACGGTCGGAGACGGGTAACAATATCCCAGCAGAACCTCGGCCCATCAGTCTCATATGGGTAACAATTCCCCCATAGAACTTCGGCCCAACGGTCTCACATGGATAACACTATTCTTTAGCCCACCCATCTAACACCAGCACTATGACATTCTTGAGTTGCCCCATCAGGTACCTGACAATATTATTTTGTCAGCCCAGATTAGCTGGCCCGTCCCAAATGTAACATTGTCAACCTCGGTTGGCCGGTCTGACACAGGATAAGTCACAGCATGATGTGTCTGGGGGATGACGAAAACCATCCAGGGGATGATGAGGACGAGGACGGGGACGGAGATGCGGATGGCGACAACAACAATGACCATGACGACAACGAGAATGACAGGAACAGGAACGACAGGGACAGGGATGGTGGGGACGATGATGCCAGAGACGCAGACGAAGACGATGAAGACGAGGACGGCGGAGGGGAAGACAAAGATGACAAGGATGAGGACGGCGGAGACGCAGATGACGAGGGCGAGGACGACGGGAACGACAGAGGTATGTACATCCCACCCATCCTCCCACTCCTCCTCCCTCTCCCTCTCCCCCTCCCTCTCCCTCTCCCTCTCCCTCTCCCTCTCCCTCTCCCTCTCCCTCTCCCTCTCCCTCTCCCTGCTGCCCTTCCCTCCTCCCCTCCCTCCTTACACCTTGTCCCATTCCCACTCTCCCACCTCCCACTGCCACTGCCACCTTCCTCCCACTCCACACCCACCTACCTTCCTCCCACCTGCCTCCTGCCCTTGGTAGTGTAATTATGTATCTGGATAGAATAGTCATTAAATTTAGATTTCCATTTTAAGGAGTAATGAGGTGATATAGATTCAAATTGGGAATTCAGTAAGATTAAATAAAAAGCACAATATTCCAAGTGGGGTGGGTTCTGAGGTTGGTAAAGATTGTGATTGGGCATAATGAGTGTCTGTACAAGCTGAGGCTAAGGATGAGATATTGGGTAGTTGCAAAAGAAGAATTTTGTATTGTTGCTATTGCCTGTGCATGTAGTAATTGAATTTCAAATTATATTACATGGGACATATATGTGATGTACAGACAGAGAGATTCTGATTATTGAAATGGCAGTTTCTCAACAAACAATGGCTTCAGCTGGTGTGAGTGCCATCAGTGTTGTCAACATTAAATAAGTGCTGGCAGACAGGGATGTGGCTGAATCGTGTGGACCAACATGCACCCACATTGCAGCAGTGGCTGGCCCTCAGTCAACCCAATCTTGCAGCAAGAGCTGGAGCCAGGTCAACCTGCCCCACAGCAATTGCTGGACCCAGGTCAACCCGGTGCTGCAGCAAGAGCTGTGACCCGGGTAACCCGATCCTGCAACAATAGCTGGAGCCAGGTCAACCTACATTGCAAGAACTGCTGGCCCTGGGTCAACCCATGTATCCAGCAATAGCGGCTCCAGGTTAACCCACTACATGGCAGAGCTGATAGCAGGTTGACCTACCCTGCAGCCATCTACCAGGAAGAGCTGTACCTGGGTCAACCTACCTCAACACATTTCCACAGCAAGAGCTGTCATTTGGGTCAACCTACCCCCGCAGCAATAACTGCGCTATGTGTACCTACCAATCGCAGCTCTAACTGCGATTGGGTTAACCAAAACGACTGGGTCTACTGAGTGGTGCTATGTACTGAGAGACGGGAAATGAAGATACATGATATATAACTATATACGTACTGATTCCGGGTCGTTAGGGACATTGCATTTTGTGTAGGAACGATTCCAGAGGTGGAATCCGGAGCGGAATCAATGGAAACGAACGGAATCGATGATACGGGAATGGGAATGGACGGGAGCGGTGTCTGATACGAAGGGGAAACAGATCCACACGATCTGGAGCCTCTACAACGCATCTATCTGTCACGAAAATATCACAAAAAACGCCACCCATATCACGTCGTCTCATCTGCCCACTTCATCCGCCTCCATCTCCAACGTCGCTCTACACCATACCACCAACTCGACCACTCATTTACCGCTTCCCTGACCTCCTGCAACCTCAAAAGACCCCATGCAACCACGATCTATGTCACGCAACACGTCCCGTCATATCCGCCCACATCATCCACCTCTGTCGCCCAACATCACCCTATGCCATACCGCCACACCCGACCACCCGTTTACCACTCCTTCGACCTCTTGCCACTGTGAACGGCCCTATGTAGCCACGATCGACCCCACACAGCCCCATGTTTGCCTCTGTAACCCCGAATTCAAGTCCTTCTGCTAGTCAAGACACCTCCGTTGTCGGATCCATCACCCAGAACACCCAGACCCCGTTAACGGCGCCCAAGGCATGCTTGAGCACCCTCCAGTGTCCTTGCCACACCCATCTGTGATCTAACAAGCCCCACCATTGTCACCATATGATCCTGCCATTAGACCTGACGCCTGTTCTTAGTCTCCACACCCGACAACTCGTTCTCGACATAGCCACTACTGCATTTCGACAAAGCAAACACTCGACTATGAATCCAGACACGTTACCATCACCCAACTATGATCCCACAGCATCCGGTCCCAGTTCCGGCTCAATTCGAGCAGTGGTGCTTGATTCGAGCATCTGGTTCCGGTTCTGGTCTCACATCCCATACCCAGCACCTTTGCACCCCTGCACCCCCTCAACCTGACCCTACAAAAACCCCATCACCGTCCATCAGCATAAGAATTATATACATAGATAGAATAAATAAATAAAAAGAAAGAAAAACATCAGAGATAAAAGAAAGATAAAAAAGAAACACACTTGTTCCTGACACACCCGCTTATGAACCCGCCGCACCCAACGAACCCGCTTACGAACCCAACACATCGCTTCACTGGTTCCCCACACACCTGACTCATCCGCTCACGCACCCGCATTAAACCCGTTAACATCTTCCTCTGCTTTCCATGACCCACCCGACTCGCCACCATTTCGACCCAGACACAATTTTCCCTGTCTCGGCTTCGATTCCAAACCCACCCGACCTTATTTCACAGCTCCATGGGGGAGAATGCTTCCCCATGGGTCCAAGCCGGTGGAGAGGCTCCAGATCGTGTGGATCCGTATCCCCTTTATATCTGACACCGCTCCCATCCATTCCCATTCCTATGTCATCGATTCTGCTCAATTCCACTCATTCCTATCAATTCCACTCTGGATTCCGCCTCCGGAATTGTTCCTACTCAAGATGCAATGTCCCTAATGACCTGGAATCAGTACGTATATAGTTATATATTATGTATCCTCATTTCCCGTCTCCTAGTACATAGCACTCCTCCTCTCCACTCACCCCTATCACTTACAGCCTTCACTTGTAGCACATAGTTATCATAGCACAGGATCCCTCACAGTAGTATAAAAGTAGCACATTTTATACTACAAAATATATAGAAATACAGGATACCATTCCACCTCACGTCGTATTGTCCCACTTCAGCTCTATTTCTTAGTCCACTCTTCGTATTGTCTTCATCCTTTCCCCACACTCTCCCTCTGATTCCGGAACCTCTGGATTCGGGTTGGATTGACTAGATCTCTCTAAAGAAACTAATTCCTCTGATCACTTTCTAGCTGATCACCCCTTTCCATAGATTCCCATTCTGGGTCTACAACAGAACTCGCCGTCACACCGGTGCTGAACCGCCTAGTATGAGGCTGATATCACATCCATTGGTTATCGCCCCCATATTAGTATCGACATATCAAACCTGCGCCATCATCTATCAAACCTGCGCCATCATCTATTGAACCTCTGTTGTCATCCATTGAACCTCCATCATCGTCCATTGAACCTCCATTGTCGTCATATCGTATTGAACCTCTGCCGTCGTCATATCATGTCTACCATCATCATCATATCTCTAAGCCCACATCACCAAGCTTATTGTTTTATGCTTTCCGCAGCCTATGCCACCGTTTCGGCCACCCATTGACACAGCCACTGAAGCCACCGACCCTAACTTGACCCGCCTACATCGTCTTTGTCATCCGCTTTTGTTTTATTTTGTTTCTGCTCATGCCTTACTCATCTCCGTCACCCACCCCCAATCCCATGTCATGTTTGATTTTATCCTGACTTCATTTCTATTGCGTCCTTTCTTTCCAACCCTGACATTTAATTATTTTCTCATCTATTTTGCATTTCCACTCTCTATTTGTCCTGTTTTTGTAGTTTTCCGCCTCTTGTTTCATTTCCGCTGAGTTATATTGTCGTTATATTTTCTTTTGCTTCAGTTCTATGTATATGTTTCATCTTCTGGACACCGGCTTCACCGGCTTTTGTTCTCTACTCCCCGCTCTCGGCCTCTGACCGTCCATTGAGTTCCACTAGTCACCATCTGCTGTCCCCGTTTGCGTCATCCACATCCCACCTCATCCTGTCGAACCCGATTCCACGACCACCGCATCGGCCTTATCTCACACGTCGAAGCCCTGAGTCCACATAGTATCGACCAAGGATGGTCTTTATTTAAAGTATCCTGGAGATGTAGAGACCCAACGTCTCCCTGAGCCTGTATCGTCGATATTTCACGAATCTGCATGAACCCGACACCTCCAAACGACTCCCATTCCAACCCGACATAACCCGATGTGATGTGACATGATGTGACCAATGTGACCTGACATATGCCGCTTTGTCACAGCCACTTTTGGACCAAATCCAGCAGCCTCAGAAGCCCCGGAGTTCTAATTATAGGAGATGGATCTCATTGGACTTGATCCCCAACTTCGGACTTGCCTTATATATGCATCCCCTCGTCCTTTCAGAGATATGTAGGAGATTTTAGATCTTTTTCTTGGACATTCATTTTCCCCTCCATTTTCCTGTCTTCATCGCATCGCAACTCCCCTCTCCCCATTCCAACCTTTCTTTGTAGTTTACCATCAGCCAAAATAGACATGTCTGAAAGTAGACTACTCACTCATGTACTATAAAAACAGTCTCCGATGACTGTACAAAAAAAAAGATACCCTTAGTCCCCATTTCCTTATAGTCAGAAGCATCTTTTAATCCCTTCACAAGCTCGTCCTAGTAGCCCTTAGACTTTTATAGTTCATGTCATCGTCTTTATCATTGTTCCTCTACTCATTCATCGTTTCCGACCTGACCTGACCTGACCTGCTGTACCCAACATTGTCGGCATCATCAGGTTCATCGTTATTTACTCATTTTCATTCCGTTCATCGCCGTATTTATCGTTATTTGTCCAGTTTTACACGGCTTATATTTTTACTTCCATTTCCACTTTTTACTACTATTCCTGACACTGACTTATCCACCGTCACTTCTATGCTGACACCCCTCAGGTTAGGATCATTTATATCTTCCAAAGCCACCCTGATGATATGGTTTCCACGTCTATGACCCAGGATAAAGAGGTAATAAAAGATGAAAACGTCGCAAAGGTGCGAACGGGACTTGGGACACTCCTGACGATAATGTGATAATGTGCGATAATATGCGCGATAAAATAAACAAACGCGAAGAGTCGTGATGTGACGGCAAGTTCTGTTGTAGACCCAGAATGGGAATCTACGAAAAGGGGTGATCAGCTAGAAAGTGATCAGAGGAATCTAGTTTCTTTTAGAGAGGTCTTAATCAATCCAACCCGAATCCAGGGGTTCCGGAATCAGAGGGAGAGTGTGGGGAAAGGACGAAGAGAGGCATAGACGATACAAAGAGTGGACTAAGAAATAGAGCTGAAGTGGGACAATACGACATGAGGTGGAATGGTATCCTGTATTTCTATATATTTTGTAGTGTAAAATGTGCTACTTTTATACTACTGTGAGGATCCTGTGCTGTAGTAACCATGTACTACAAGTGAAGGCTGTAAGTGATAGGGGTCGAGTGGGGAGGAGGATAGGAGGAATGCTATGTACTAAGAGATGGGAAATGAAGATACATGATATATAACTATAAACGTACTGATTCCAGGTCGTTAGGGACATTGCAGTGTGAGTAGGAATGATTCCGGAGGTGGAATCCGGAGCGGAATTACGAGTCCCTATAAGGGAATCGTTCTATACGGTGGATTTTTCAACTCAGGGTCAGACTCTAATTTGCCAAGCCGTGGGAACAATTGTTGCAAACTGTGGGAACAATTTTGAAGCCCTGTGAATAAATTTGAAACCGTGTGACTGCTGACTTTGTAACTGTGAGAATTTGTTGTCTCAAATGAGCAAGAACAATAAGGTCACCAGATCAAAGGTGCCAAGTTGGGAAAGTGTAGTCCACTGCTAAGTCGACTTCATGACAATAATCGTATTCTTTGTTGGTGTAATGTGCATTATGACATATGGATGAGTTGAAAACCTGTCTGAACAGTACTGAGAGTTCTGTATTGTCCAACTAGTATCCCTGCTGTATTCTGAGGAATTGCCAGTGCAATATAGACTGAATGAACCAGATATGATATCTTTGTTTACAGATACATATAACAGCGATGTACATTGGAATCACAAGGAACAGGTTTAACACTGGTTTAACCGGCGGGTTCATCATTTTTCGGCACAAAGTGTTTTGCAGATGTCCCTACCTGAATCCGGGGCATTGCAATTGCACAAATAATAGCAGAAATAAAAGTCTGGACAGTTGTTGGATGTGCATTATGTGCCATATTTGACATCCCATATTGAAGCAGAGAAAGTGCAAGCAGAGCTATCAACATTGAGAAACTATGGAGTTCACACATTGGTACCCCAGATGCTGTTTCAATGTATTCATTGAATGGGCTCATAAGGGTGAGGTGTATAATTTGTTGATGTTTCATCAAAGGACACGAAAATAGTACAATAAATGCAGTCAACTGCATAATGATTCGAGATCCAGACACAAGGACAAGGAACATAATTAGTTCAAGAGAAGCTCCAATCATGCCAGAACAAAATAATATGATTGGAAAGCAATTATTAAATAGCAAAGCATCATATTTATGGCAGGATGGGAAGAAGTGAAGGTTGGGCCAAGATACAATCCAATGGTATCAATGCAGGAACATAGCAACATAGGCTTCTCAGTACAGCAGTGAATTTCGTCATCAATTTAGATATAAAGGAGTAAATATGCTTGTTGTACCTGCAGATTTCGTCCAGTTAATATGACACGTCTTTGAACAAAAGGTTATGCATCACATATGCGAAGTAAAGGTAGTTTGATTGAATTTGTACAATGAATTGTAATTCAGTTTCATGGACCACAAACCGAACATATTGGACATGTTCGGTGTGTTCGGTCAATGTGTTCGGTCAATATGTTCAGGTTACTATTGTCATATGTGATCAGTACACATTGAACATTGGATATAGTTAGCTATCCAGTGGTGATACAAAGAGAATATGCAAACATTAAATCTGGATTATAGGTAGATAATGGATTTTCAATAGCTCATTCTCATCTTTTCAGCAAAAAGGCACATTGAGAAATTTGGACTTGGTAGAATTTTGGGTGCTGTGTTTTGTATCTCATGAAATACTGCTTGGATCAAGATGGTTATACAGTTTATGATTCTGGTTGTATTTCGAGCCTAGTGACAGACAAACATAGTACAGATGCAATGACGGCTCAAAGGACAAAAATAGAGAAGAATATGGTATATGTACTTCTAGGCCTTGAAAAGATGAACAACCTTCTCCCTCCAGTCTTCTTCATATGAGCTCTTTCGATGTCATAATTTGACAGTATCATTTTGGGCGTCAAAAAGTACTGGTCTACCTTTTATTTCATCAACAACTCACTATATCCTAAATATTGTTCAAATGTAATTACAGGCGTAGATAGTCCTCAAGACATAGTACAACTTCCCTGTATAACCATCTTAATCCAAATAGTATTTCATGAGATACAAAACACAGCACCCAAAATTCTACCAAGTCCAAATTTCTCAATCGATTCAAAAAGGTGCAGTTGCTGCCATCAGATAGCAAAACAGCTGTAACATATCAACGGGTTGAGTACACATACAATATTATACATTAGCATCGGTCTATATTCATATTATAGAAGCGTTGCCTTGTTTCCACAACACCCTCTGCATCATTACCCTCTTCCACATACCCAACATGCCATTTGATGGCTATTCTGGGCTGTGTAGTTGGTGTAGGCAAAGCTGTCTTGTTGCGAATCATAGTTGCTTCCTGAGAATATACATCAGTATTCGTTTAATTCTTGATGTATTAAAGTGTTACCTCTGTGAAGTCACTGTCTACTAGTGCCAATGACCGTAGATTCAGAATCATCTTGAATTTATCCTTCTTTACCGGAACTGCCGATATTGTAAACTGAACCTCCACTATATCACCGATTCTAAAGCAAGTTGGGTTTGTTGGAATGAAGCTAATAAATATTTCCATCAGTAGGGATGTGATCCCAATTCATCGTCACTCACCAATGTCGATTTCTATCAGACTTCAACTTGTAATAAAGTACGCAATTGTCCTGGCCATGAAAGTAGCGGGAATTCGCAAGTGAGGTTAATATGCCTTTTGGATCGATGACATACTCGAATGGAATGTGAGAGGAAGTGTTGTCATGTCGGCGATCAGTGAAATATCGGGTTCCTATTGCGAGTGCCATGTAATCCATGTATGTAGAAGGCGTAAAAGCTTGCATTGCTTTGTCAGGAAATTGACGAGCCAGTTTCTGGTGCAGAATCCGAAGGTTATCGATATAGGATTGAAAGCCCGTTGTATCAAGGCCAGTTACGACTATGCTTTGACGTATGAAGGGCGTTCGGCGTTCTGGTTGACTATTGCAGTGATTCATCAGAATGGTATTCAAGGAATTTAGCACATACCTGGTTGTTATGGGTGGAAGATCTTTCGCCACCAAAATCGCTTGCAAACTTAATACCAATTCTTGATGTTCGGATTCATCATTGGTTGGAAGTGTAAACTTCCAGCAATTTGGAGAGTCAACATGCACAATATTGACATTTGCAATCTGGCAATGCGGTCAATATGATATACCTTTTCAAATCCAATGACTTACGTTTGTGGCCTTCGCAAGCTGACTTTCATCATCGTCTAAGCGTGCAGATATGATTTCCTGCAGATGTTCAGCTGTCAATTTGGTGTCAAATACTAGCCAGTATATATATGGTGGATATTGCTAACATGCACCCTTGAAGTTGTAATAGTTGTCCATCACGTACAAAGCAGTGGTGAGATGTATATTGCGTGGCACAATTTCGTCCACTTCATGGATTATATCTTCCGCCATCACCGATCATATCCATATTGGCTTTTGATGTCCATGTGATGATAGCTTTCAGGATCCGGTTTGCTTTTGTTTTTGTATTGCATTCTTCAATATTGAAGTTTGCGTCATTTTGCATAATACGGATCCTTTCCATGTCTTTCAAATGCACCACATAATGTTGGTTGTCAGCTGTCTGGTTTGGATATGGTATAGTCAAGCATGTACTCCAGCTTTTCCGCATTAATTCTGCATCACAGTATGTGTGCACAGCATTAAAATTAGCCCCTATCCATTATGCATCAATATCTGTTAGTATACCCCATGTTTCTTAATTTGGCATTATGCATTTTTGTTTTATGAATACCCCTTTTTGTTTAGTCTCCATTCCTAACTTTAATTGAATTTGTCAACAATTCATGAAATCTACCAGTATAAACTTGTGGCGAATATCATGTGGACAGTCATCCATTTTTCATGCATACCTTTGCGCTTTGCATGGAGTACATGGCCCAAGAAGCCTCGTTTGGTATATGAGCATGTGCCAATGGTGGATCCTCTGATGTTATTGTTGAAGTTTTGGATTCACCGATTCATCTTAAATTCATAGCTTATTGTTTTTGAGTGATTTAAAGCGTGAGTGGAGATGATATCCACTATTCCATCAACTTTTACCGCTCTCCAATGCCTCCCAAGAAGTCCACCGCCACGAAATCAAACTCGAAAGCAAAATCCAAGGCCACCATGTATGCATCCCTATTTTACTCGGTATAACTGAAGTTTCTATTGCATGCACTAAAGACGGCCTTCTGCAACAATCGAGAAGCGGAAGAAGGTCATCAAGACTTGGGCTGATGATGATATGTATGTGTCATCGTTTTAATCGTTATCTATTTTTGACCAATGGACAGTGTGGCTTTGTCCGATGCTAATGATGATGCCGTCAGTATTCAAAGCACTGGCAGTGTAATGGCACTGTCAACGCTCATAAGGTATCTATAATCACATATCATTGTTATCCAATATGAGTTAACAAATATCAATATCCTCCTAGGCATTCCGTCAAGTTTCGCAACGTTAAAGACGTGTTAGTGTTTCAATATCAAATATATCCACCATGATATCAATCTGTTACAGTGGAAAGAAACGTCAAATGTCATCTCCCAATGTCACCGACAATGACGACAATGTGTAAATATTTTTCATAGGTATTGTCTCATCATTGACAGGTTATCTATAGTAAAACGCCTTCCCCCGCCAAGAAATTGAAAGCTGCATCTAATCAATCACGAGACGGTGAGGAAGAGGAGGAAGAGGAAGAGGAAGAGGATTACGGTTCTAAGTGAGTTGTTCGGTTATCATAGACATATCCATTTGTTCAAACAAATCGTTTGACTGTTTAGGCATCGTCGCAAAGTAGCCTTGATGAAGAACCCCGATAAGCCAATTTCGTGTGTATTTTACGTGCCGATATGAATATTCTCATTCATTAATTGTAACAGCGTTTCTAATACTCCATCCAAGAAGTCGAAGTCCATGAAGGCCATCATGCTCGATGATACCGACGATGATAAAGGCTCCAGTGGCGATGAAGGAGATCTGACCTATGCACTGATGCAGATCACCAGGTGTGTTGGATCTTATTACACCGTGGTGTTTGATGTAGATGTCGTGAATCTAGCTTACCATCTCCGAACGTTGATGAGTCCGATATTGGCACGAGGGATCCTCAACTTGTTGACACCTACCAAGACTGTGTCAATATCAAGTATGCAATTGCATTTATACCCTTGTCATTTACTCATAACCATTCAGGGCAGCAGCAATGGTATCCTGGTCCAGTGCAATTGGGAATGGCAACCCACAGTTCAGTGATATCATCACTGACATCTACAAGATCAACAGAAAGTACGTTATTTGAACAGCAATTTGAGGTCAATTTGGTCGATTCATTGGATATAATATAGGTTATTGGTTTCCGCCATTACGAGTCCCTATAAGGGAATCGTTCTATACGGTGGATTCTCAAACTCAGGGTCACACTCTAATTTGCCAAGCCGTGGGAACAATTTTTTGAAACTGTGGGAACAATTTTGAAGCCCTGGGAATAATTATGAATCCGTGTGACTGGGCGGAGCTGACTGTGAGAAGTTGTTGTCCCAATCAGAAAGTACAATAAGGCAGCCGGATCACAGGCTCCAAATTGGGAATAAGTAATACTACAAATTAACATGAGTGGAAGGCACTGAACATTGCTCTGTGATGGGTTCAACCAGTGTCCCAGCTGTATTCTGAGGAACTGCCAGTGTAATTGACAACCATACATCAAATGTGTCTACAAATACATATATTGTGCAATATGTATTAGAATTATTTACAGGAGGAACATCGGACACTGGTCAGATACGGTGAACAGTGTTCAACAAGGTGTTCAACAAGTGTTCAAGCTTCAATCTGAAGCGTTACCATTGCATAAATAAAGGTATGTACATTATATGAGGTGTAGCTAGATTTAAAATGCACATTGAATTTATTAATGATGGACACGTCGAACACTTGACGAACAGGCCGAACAGTGTTCAACCAGGTGTTCAACAAGTGGCCAAGCTTCAATCTGAAGCATTACAATGACATAAATAATGGTACATACTGTATATACATTATATGAGGTGTAGATATATTTACAATGCACATTGAGTTTATTAATGATGGACTAGTTGAACACTTGTCGAACAGGCCGAACAGTGTTCGACAAGCCACTCTACAAGTGTCCAAGCTTTAATTTGAAGCATTACAATGACATAAATAATGGTACGTACTTTATATACATCATATGAGGTGTAGATATATTTACAATGCACATTGAGTTTATTAATGATGGACTTGTCAAACACTTGTCGAACAGGCCAAACAGTGTTCGACAAGCTGTTCGACAAGTGTTCCAGGCTTCATCTGAAGCATTACATTTGCATAAATAAAGTTACGTACATTATATAAGGTGTAGCTAGATTTACAATGCACATTGTATTATTAATGATACACTTGTTCAACACCTGTTGAACAGGCCGAAAAACCGTTCAACAGTGTTCAACAAAGTGTTCGACAAGTGTCTCGGTTTTAATCAGGGGTACTGCCATTGCACAGCCAATGGTATGTGCAGTATATCGGATGTCTGGCAGTGGAAAGGCAAGATCTAAGTGCAGTATATCGGATGTTTTTGTGATGTAGCTACATGGGTCCAATATTGTTCAACAAAGTGTTCAGTAAATTTTCCATATGTAATCCAAGTAACCCATTCTTACTACACAACAATATAAATTTTATATGATATGTGTGTACAATACATACATTTATCAATTAATTCTAGGTTTTTGAAAGGTACTGAGCAAATGTCCATGCATGTTAGGCCGGACCATTGAATGAGAAATACCATATCGGTTTGAATAGTTATATTCACAGGAAAATGATGACGACTTTTTACGATTAAATGATACTCAGATATCCAGTCACTTTATGAAACTATTTGTGTTGTTATTTCACTTGTGAACGTATTGCAGAACATAATATTATATAAAATTGATGTTCACATGTAACTGTACAACGTAATTATAATAGATATTAATCGGCTTCATTCATCCTCAGGTTGGTCAAACGTCTTCGGGTTTCTATGACATCTTCACCATCGTCTGTCAACTGGACATAACCCACATTACATTTGATATTAATCCTGGTCATAGTATTGAGAGCAGGATGAGGTGCCTTCGTTTGACCTATCGTCGCATTCTGGATGTACATTAGTTATTATTAATTGAATTATTAGATATGTCTGGTACCTCGGTAAACTCGCTGTTGACCAGTGCTAATGAGCGCAGATTGAGTATCATCTTAAATTTGTCGTTCTTGACTGAAACCGCCGATACCGTCATCTGGACTTCTACAATGTCACCAATCCTGAAGCAAGTTGGACTGGCAGGTACAAAGCTGTCATCTATATCATTATCAATGGTCAAACTATTGTTGTGCTGAGCACTCACCAATGCTGGCCTCTGTCTGATGTTAACTTGAAATAAAGGACCTCATTATCTGTCCCATGGAAGTATCGAGTATTGCTCATGGATGACAGGATACCTTTGGGATCGACGTTGTGTTCGAATGGAATATGGTATGAAACATTGTCATGTCGGCGATCGGTGAAGTATCGGGTGCCAATAGATAATGCAGTGTATTCGATATAGGTGGATGACGTGAAGTCCAGCATTGCACGTTCTGGGAAAGTACGGGCCAGTTTCTGATGTAAGATGCGGAGGTTGTCAAGGTACGATTCGAACAGTGGTATGTTGAGACCTGCTATAAGGATGCTCTGACGAAGAAATGGTGTTTGACGTTCGGGTGGTCTGGAAAATATATGTATATCAATTGTTTACGATTTATGTGATGGAACAATATACCTGCTGGTGATTGGTGGTAGGTCTTTGGCCACCAATATCGCCTGTAAGCTTAAGACAAGTTCTTCATGCTCGGTGGTATCAGTACTCGGCCGTGTAAGTTTCCAGCAATTTGGTGAGTCATTATGAACTACATTGATATTCGAAATCTGCAAATGTAAAGAAACACAGCATACATCGTAAAATTTGAACATACATTTGTAGCATTGGCGAGTTGACTGTCATCATTGTCCATCCGTGTCGATATGAGATTACTTAAATGTTCAGCTGTAAAGTAGAGTTGAATGTATGAATGCCTTCAGTGGTATATGGACTGACATGCGCTTTTGAAATCGTAATAGGTGTCCATTTGCAAAGTGGAAGTGGGATTTATAATTCAAATGCAATTTTCGACTGTTTTATCATGAATCGTTTTGGATCGTCATCGAGATTATGGAAGTGCATCATGTTCATCCTCCATGAACTTGTGATGTCTGTATGGTGTTTGCATTCTTGTGTTGCAGATCTTCTCAATAGATTCTTATTGTTTTTCTCCATTTTATAGGACAGGATATACATCGACAGCTATCGTAATGCTTGACCTCCTTATTGTACAGCATTAAAAGGAAACCCCTATCCATTCAGAATGATTTGTTTCCGATGCAACTGTCAGTATAGTTGATCCGATGTTTGTATTTGTTTGGAAATGAGTATATATGTCACATAAATTTCTATTTCCGATTTGGCTGTGTTATGATCTTATGATCAGTTCCATGTGGTGACAGCTGTTTTACATTCCAAAATCCTAATTAGACTTAGTGTTTGATTATTCTCCATACCAGTAATCCATATCCATGTTGTTGGATGATGCTGAGCGTAACAGCTGGTCAATCATGGGTTCTACATCATGGGGAATGTCCCTGATTTTTTTTTCATTTTTATGGCGCTATGATCCGAATAGTTCTCCTTCAAACCATCAACAGATGTAGTTTTCATACCTGCTGGTGTGATCTCCATAAACGAGTTCTTTATTGTATTCGATCTGTCTCAGTGTACTTAAATAGCGATGAGAGCGCAATGGTATCGTCCACATCCGACCCTTCATTCATCTACGATATCTCGCACAGATTCATTCCTCGCCCTAAAGCTCTTATCTTTGCAATGGCCCCTAAGAAGTCTGTGAATGTGAAGACTCAGTCCAAAGCTCGATCAAGCGCCGTTTCGTATGTATATTTATTTTCATGTATTGCTGCTCGTTCTGAATAAAGGTCATACTGTTGTTTCTAGGAAGGGTAAGAAGGTCACCACCACCAAGCCTGTCGATGATGAAGTGTACGTGTTTATTCCAATATTCTGATTCATCCACCATGACTAAACCACCCAGTAGTATTGCCAACTCCGAAGACGAAGACGTTATTAGTGTTCATAGCGTCGCTAGCATTTCCAAACCCGTCTCGTCTATGAGGTGTGTTTCATGAATTGTATTTTCAGATACTAGTGATTTACTTCAGTAATATAGGCGGTCCAGGAAGACCACCAATAGAGCAAGGTTTGCAAGTTCAATTTATACTGTTCATGCAAACTAATATTCTTTATATTCAGCGGTAAAAGGCGGCATGCTTCAGAGGAAGACGAAGACAGGTCAGTAGCTCTAAATAATGTCTTTTATATTTGTGTATTCTTTAATCGCTTTACATAGTAAATTCTCTTCTCCATCGAAGAAGACAAAGTCAAACCAGCATCAATTACATGATGAGGATGACGACAGCGACGAAACATTCATGTGAGTTGGAAATTGAATAATTGGTCATATGTTAGACATGTCGTAGGCCTATCGCAAAACTCGAATTCGGTTCTAAGAAATCAAATGCAGATAATGGTCTTCGGTATGATACTTCATATGATTCTTGTCCTTCATATATTAATAAATGATCAGCAACTCTGATACATCCATCAAAACCATGAAGGCGATTTCCTCCAAAGTCACAAAGACTACCCGTCTTCATGATATCAGTGACGACAATGTTTCCAGTAGCGATGATGGAGCTGTGACATATGCACAAAACCAAATCACCAGGTACATTACATCTGTCTATTATTTTTTTAATTGATGTCCTTGCTTAGCATACGCTCTCCAAACACGGATGAGTCCGACATTGGTACAAGAGACCCTCAGTTGGTCGATACATATAAGGACTGTGTCAACATTAAGTAACTATTCGGTTTTATCTTCTTAAGCAATGCTTAATATTGAATAGGGCCGCGGCCATGGTATCTTGGTCTAGTGCTATATGGAATGGCAATCCTCAGTACAGCGATGTTATCAGCAACATTCGCAAGGTCAACCAAAAGTAAGCTGTCAGCTAGGACTTTATGGTTAAAGACAATTCACATCGCATAACAGTTTGCTGTTCTCTGCAGTGACCTTTGTTCGATCTGGCAAGTACTCGAATCTTTCTCGTGACGATCCCGCCAATATCTCTACTGGAGCATTTGGGCGTAGTTTCTTCCACACCGTTGCTGGTGCCATCCCAACGATCTTCACTTCTGTCATTCTAGTCGATTCATGCTTCCTTGATGAGCCAAAAGTTGGTGGGAACACGAAACCGATCAAAGTCATCCAAGGGGCTTTACTCTCAGGAGAATGGGAGCGGTATGTTGGCGCCATTGGAATGGTCACTGGTGAGGCGGAATTTCGTGCACAACTATATAAGGACTTTCTGTCCTTCTCGACGACAGCGGCAAGTGGGATGGATGCATCTCCTAGCAGTGAGTATACATTCAATGCTCTGTTATCAATCCTTACTCATATTCAATAGAAGCTTCCTCTTCGAAATTTGTGCAGTCTAGTCCTTTTACTCGACGTCCCGCTCCATCTTACCAAAAGACTGCGCTGTCATTCCATGACATTGGTTAGTTTTATTCTCTCTCACACAATGTCCTTGGTTTCGTTTTTGATGCCTGTATTCATAGTCCCAATCTATGATGCCCGGAAAGTTAAAACGGACTTTACCGACACCCTCAAAATACTTCAGAAACTCCCCCACTTTCCAGGCGATGTTCCTGCAGAATCGTGCGTTGTGGTTGGCCACACGATCAATACCTTCAAACGCTCTGATGATTTGTTGAAGAGTATTTCCCTAAATGTGCAGTGGGTGATGGTATTGGGCGTCTCTCATTAACTTGTCGTCTTTCTCGTCATGAAACTAGTGTGCCATGCAGTGTGGCCTATTGCCAATTCTCTTTATGTTGCCTTGAATTTGTAATGTACCTATCATTGAAATCAAAGCGTTTCGTGCCTCTCAGACATGAGATCCGATTTGTGACATTTAAAGTTGACTAATGTACAAGTGAAGTTCAAAAATATGAGTATGCATTTGTAATGTCTACAAGCCATTTATAAAATACCGCCGAAAATGTGTCCGCAAAAGATCCGATTGGTGCCCGAGCGGATTTCGCGCCTTGCTTCATGTTGGACCACAAGCTGCAGGTGTGATACCGTTCGATCTCGTTCACGAAGTAATTGACATTGTTGGTGTTTGAATCAACAATGAGCGAAATGTCCATGCGACAGAATACACTCATTGAAGGTTTCCCACCAATCAACGTCGACTCTATGGCATACAACCCCTCGTAGGTGTCTCGTACGAAGCCGAAGAATTGCTGTCTTGCTTGATCTCGAATTGCAATGGAGCCGTGATCCGGATTGCAAACATCGGTCTTCATGAGCATTCCCTGTGCTTGGAACGATCTTGGAAAATGCCAAAAACTCGTGAACATGTAATGCGAGATGGAGGGCATCTGCCTACCTCAATTCCTCTAACGTATAGAAGGTCGTCACAACATCCCACCTCCATGATTTGCTCTCTTTGTTGTAATGCGTATGGACCGTGTAAATGTCCCTTCCACCTAACAAAAACACTCGCCATTCTCCGATCTTGGCCAGCGGCTCAACATAGGTTTGACCGAACCAACGTGAACCGGGGACCTCACAGTTCAGGCGCATATAGTCCCAATTCCGCCTTGGATCGCCCGGGAACAACACATGGTGACCGGTGTCACTATGCGTTCGCTTCAAAACAATGTTCGGTGGAAACGGTTCACCGTCCTTCAGCAGCCTTGATTGTGGTCGCATCGTGTGCGTCCTTGACAATGCGACATGGAGCAAGTTTTGCATCTGCGTCCATTTCGAATGCACGGTGTTCATTTGTTTCGGTGGTGGCCACACCTGAATCGTTCGACACAGCTGGTCAATTCCGGCCAAGAATGTCGACACGTTTTCGACCGTTATACCATATTGATTACCACTATAGATGACATTCGAATTAACCGAATTAAAAAGAAAGGAAACTCGGCAAAAATGTTTGACACGCTTACATATAGGACATTCCCATGTCCACACCACCAAATACGCAATCGGTGGATTTGAACTTATTCCATGTTATGTTCGACCCCGGTGAGTTGAGCATGGCATGAGCGAACTCCGGCCAAAACATGTATTCAACATTGAAGCGGCGTATTGCACTGTTGGGCTCGTCACACCGCCAGTGGTGCATTCGCATAGCAACATAAACCTGGAATTGGAAAGTATTCTTTAGCGATAATTCTCCATACATTTTTAAAATATACAAACCCATTCCTGCATGCAAATGAAATATCGCGTCTTGTGCGCCTTGAGATTGTGAATATAACCATCGAGGTGCGAGACGGTTTCATACTCATCTTGTGAAATCGTAACGTTGACGAATGCAAGATCATTGGTTGCAGCGGCTTTGCTTGTAATACGGGTGGTGGGATCAAGAACAAAGATTATGTGGAAAACGGGATTGGTCCTGACGGACTGTGTAATCGTGCTCATGGCTGCATCCTCCATCTCCACATCAGAAGTGGGATCTGGTGTATTGGACGCCGTCGATGGCAACAACGCAAGTTCCTCTTCAGTAGCATTTCGAACACCTATGGAATTTTCTGCGCCCTTCCGTCCAATACAGCTGGATAGAGGACAGGTACCGGATGCGATGCAATTTGGATGCTTGCTTGCGGATCCACAATGGCGCTGACAGGAACTTCCTTCCTTTTTCCAAAGGAGAGTTTGCGTCTGGATCGAGAGGCAGTTTCGTCCTGGACAGATGTGGCAGCACACTTTGTAGCCAACTTCCTTGCGAGATTTGGGCATATTGAAGGTCTAACAGATCAGATTATGTTAGTTTGTAAATTCAACAGGGTTCAGAATGGTACTGTGATATACTGGTATGTGTTCTATAACTCGGGATGTGTTGTGAGATGGTGAGTGTGAAGGAGAAGAAGAGTTAATCAAGTTTGGATAATCGTTTTGACTATCAATGATATCAGATTCGTGTCAGGTGACAACGGCAACAATGATGCTCCCCCGGTTGGATCGGCAAGGGGTTGGTTGTGCACCCATATTTGTCTTTAGAATGAATAACAATGTAACGACCTGCCGAACACGTGTCGAACAGGCCGAACACTGTTCGGCAAGTGTTCGGTTAGTCATATGCATCTTGATGCGTTAATCAATGTCCGTATGGCTTGTCGAACACTTGTCGAACAGTGTTTGGCCTGTTCGACAAGTGTTCGACAAGTCATTGCTACGTTAATCTATATTCCACTTGATTTATTAACAAAGCAATGACTTGTCGAACACTTGTCGAACAGTGTTCGGCCTGTTCGACAAGTGTTCGACAAGCCGTAGCTACGTTAATATATATTACACTTAATTTATTGACGTAGCAATGACTTGTCGAACACTTGTCGAACAGTGTTCGGCCTGTTCGACAAGTGTTCGACAAGTCATTGCTACGTTAATCTATATTCCACTTGATTTATTAACAAAGCAATGACTTGTCGAACACTTGTCGAACACTGTTCGGCCTGTTCGACAAGTGTTCGACAAGCCGTAGCTACGTTAATATATATTACACTTAATTTATTGACGTAGCAATGACTTGTTGAACACTTGTCGAACAGTGTTCGGCCTGTTCGACAAGTGTTCGACAAGTCATTGCTACGTTAATATATATTCCACTTGATTTATTGATGTAGCATTGACTTGTCGAACACTTTTCGAACACTGTTCGGCCTGTTCGACGAGTGTTCGACAAGCGTTCGATAATCCATTGTCTATGTTAATGACCATACCATTATGTATATTAACATCAAGCATGTTCGATCTCTTCGACGTGTCACAAGTTAACAATATATATTTGTATAGCTACATGACAAATAGCGCTTATCGACATTTTAAGGATGTATTACGGCACAACTTCAGAATCTGTTTGGTTGTATGTTATTTGTACACCGCATGTCCGATCAATGTATACAATGCCGAACATGTGTCGTTGACAGGTCATCTGACTTGGCCAGTTGCTTCATAGGCTAGGGCATCGACCCTGACATCCAACGTTTTCCGTTCCCCTCGTTTTTTCCCTCAGACGCCCACCACAAAGATTCTACTACAGCTACCATGTCCTTGCCAGTCGTCAAAACTTCGACTCCCGCCGTCAATCCCGCGGCTTTCAAATACTGGCCTGATGCGCCGCCCAAAAAGCTGCAGGAGCTGCATCGCATCTTCCAAATCCAGTACATGGTCACGCCGAAGATTCCGGCACCCAACAAGGAATCCGGCACCGTTCCCGTCTTCTCTCGTAATCTCTATGTACTGAAGACCCACCCTCACGACGCCACCGCCCGAGGCGAGTTATGGCGGGAAATGCCCGAACGATACGAGGAACCGCTGCGTCGATTGATTTATCAAATGGATATGTACATCTACGCGACAGCAGCCGTCGCATACAACAAGGCACCCCACTACTCGCCGGACTACGTCAAAAACGATAAGGAAGGGACCGATTTACTTTGGGATTACCTCAAGTATACCGACACTGTCATGGACGAAATTTGGGCAGAGGTTTTGGTCGCAAAACGGGCCAACGAGGTTGCCCGTGACTGGCAAAGCAAGATTTTCGACGATTGGCTCCTCAAAGAGTTTTATGTCGGCAAGCATTCTCCATCGGCATTGATTCAACATGGCGCTGTTAGCACCGAGACCATGCCAGAGGACCTCGGTGAGTATATATACGCATTGGCAGACAAATGGATTATGACATCTGGCATCATAGATTGGGCGAAATACGACGAATCTGTGCCAGCATGGCACAGCGGAACCTCTGCAAATTGGTCGTTCGGTGGGCTTCCGGACACCACAAAGCTCGAAATCATCGGTCATGTTATTGCTTGGTGTAAAGGACATAGTGTCCTCGTCAATGCCGATGTGGTGGAGGACGATGAAGGTATGATCTATAATTACATGTGTGAATGTGCTAATAATATAATACATTTGCAGAAGAGCCGGTTCCCCAGGGCAAGGGCAAGGGCAAAGCCAAGTCAAAATCGGTCAAAAAACAGAAGACATCCTCCGCTGGTTTGTACAAATTTTTAACCATAGCAGTGTATAGATGTACTGAATATTCAGGTGGCGCAGACAATTCGTCCGAGAAGGACAAAAAGAAGCCCAAGCCCAAGCCCAAGCCCAGTAAGTACTTTCATTGTCTGTGATCATCACACACGGTAACTCCTCATCATCACAGAACGCACCGTGAAGTCCAAACCCGATGACGACGCTGACGGTGAGTTATTAAATTCTAAATATCAAGCTTATAACGCATATTGTTCATTCATGCATAGACGATATCAAGATGGAGGAGGACGTAGCCCCGGTAAAGAAGAAATGATCAAAGGCTCAAATGCGTATGTTACTCACTTTGCTCTGAATAATGCACTGACATCTCGCAGTCGCTGTCGAAATTGCGCCGTCGCGCGGATCCCAGATATCGGAATCCGAAAAATTGACAGTGGAAGTTAAACCACCCGTCTCCTCCGAGTCGGATGATGTGCCACTGCAATCCGCAAAGTTGGGCTTGTTAGGACCAGAATGGGAGGGGTTGTTGCATTCTGATGACGATGTAATCATGCACGACAACGATGGACCTCCCAAACCCATACAGGACTCTCTCAGCGGCGATCACGAGGACAGCGAGACAGCAAAGAGGAGGAAGTTGGATCTGGCATCGGAGCAAGCCGGTATTATCACAGAAAGGCTCCAGCCAGCGAAGCCTCCGAAGAAGTCTCCAACTCCAGGTATGCACATCACACTCTATATAGATTTCACATCTGATCTTATCAATATCCTAGGATTCCGTCCCAATACGCGTGCATCATCACGCCATCAGTCGTCGACCCCGGCGGAGCCAGGCGGTTTATCAATGGATGTAGATTGGAGCAATATCGTTCCTCACGATATCCTAGTCTCAATTACGCCGAGCCAAACAAGGCCTTCATCTCCCAAGGCGTCAACATCTAAACTGGACCCTGGCCCTTAGTTTCGGTTGCTGTAAGTCCTCTTTTTGTGGAGTATTAATTATATTTGACTAAAGACACTTTTATCTCAGTCGTTGATTTCTGGTAATCTGTTGGTAATCTGTGCCCTCAACGTCCTCCTCTACCGCCATTCTTTACATTTGTACAATATCTGTACATTTCTTTTTTTGCTCTATTGAAAATGGCTTGTGTTACTTTCCTATGACCATAACAATTGAGTAAGATAATAAGTATACACAGATATCACATAAGACATCGATCTTGGTGACTGAAAACCTGTTTGCCTAAATTAAGTGTATTAATTTCAGTTCACATTTGTCAGTACAGCCACCACAGGTAACATGAGAAGGTAACATGAGAAGGACAACCTTGGATTACTATGACTCGAGTTAATGAACATTCAAATTGAATATATGTAATAAACCAGAACTGCCAACTTTATGGACCAATTAAATGGGGAGACACATAGGAGACGGATGAGGAATTTTTGCCATCAAATAATATTGAGATCTCCACTCAATTATTTTGTTGCTATCATAAGTCCGAAAATGTCGAAAACATAACGTTATCCACTTTTTACAACGTTTTCGGACTTATGATAACAACAAAAATAATTGAGTGGAGATCTCAATATTATTTGATGGTAAATTCCTCATCCATCCCCTGTGACAACTGTAACAAATCCCCCTCATATGGTGGCAAGCATAACCATCAATCCAAGGAAAGCTATGACTATTCAGTACCGGAATATTACGTATGTTACGAAAACATTCAATTGAATAAAAACATTATAAAGCTTCAGGCACACCTTATGATGTTTTTGGAAGAGCTTACAAATAAGATAATGTCATATGATCAATCCAATTGTGTTAATTGTTGTTCATGATCCGAACCACTTAACTAGTTAAATAGATACATGGGCGGTGCTTTCTCTTACTATCACCAATCCACATGAATCTCCACGATATCATGCATGTCTGCATTGCGGTATTGACTTATCTACATTTCCTTGCAAACGCAACCATATTTCCACAACTATGCCAAGACCAACTTATGTATATCTCTCTTGAACCAATATCCGCTCCTTTGATATCGGCATTGACCCAAGAATTGGGTGTTTTTCAAAGAAAACTCATAGAACATGAGTTTGCCCCAGATCAGGGCGATGCAACAATATTGATGCAAATAAATGCAACACAATGTGTAAAGTTCATTGAAATAACAAAAGATAACTTGACGGTCGATCCATTATTCGTTTGGACTACATTTAAAAATAGCGTGTTCAAAATGCAATTACGTTCTATTCAATATGACAGAACATATTTCTTACCTCCTAAATATCTCTTCGCTTTGTATTGTCTTCTCAAACCTATCACTGTTCAATGTCGTTGTAAAATGATCAATGCATTGCTAATGCGATCGCTATTGAGACGACATGATTTCAGATCATATTTGTTTCATTGTATTACTAGTTCTCTATCACATGCAACGTTGCTGTGGACCACACTATGTTTCATAATACGGCATAGCCGTTCAAACATAATTATGTTCAATTTGAATTTATTCAGAAACTTGTTTAAATCTTTATATATAAATTCCGTTCATAGATATGACTACATTGGTGGTGGTAAACAAATACCAACATTCAAGTTTAGCTTTATTCAATCTTTCATGCTACTGTCTAATAATATCAACCATGATTCCGACATACTATTTGAATACGTGGATCATGTTGATCAACAGGCTGCCAACATTGTATATGGAGATAGAAAAAAATATTTGTGGGTCAAAATGCCTTTGCATGAACTTCTGCCAAAGTTGACGGTGAAGGATATTGGTGAAATAACAACAATACATGGTATATATTTGTCAAAGACATTACGAAGATTACATGGACAAGATCTATCTGTGGCATTAATGAGGCATAATTGTTCAGCTTGTGATACTCATGTTTCTATTTTTCATGTGCATGATATTAAATCAAATAAAGATAAGTGTAAAGAGTGGTACAAAAGACAACAAATGACAGAAACATATGAGTGCGAAACAGAAGAAACTCAGACTAAAATGAAAGAAGAATTGGACAAGTCAGATGAGCAATCATTTCCTCCTCCTCCACCATCTATTGAATTGAAGGAAACCATAATCAGCAACTGGTGCAGAGATACATCACCTGAATGTTTTCAAGAAAGTGGGTGTGCCGTGTGCGGTCAATTGGTTGCATTGAAGAACATGTCTTTATTGTCAAAGACAAAGGTTAATCTGAAAATATTAACTAGAGAAAATATGGGAATCACAAGATGTGAACGACATCATTGTTCTGATCCAATAGAGGATATGAAAGGTCCAGTGCTAGATGACACATGTAAATGGATATGCAAGCCATGTGTGCTCAGTCTAAACAAAGGCCAAACTCCCAAATATGCTTTGGCAAATGGACTTTGGATGGGAAGAATTCCTGCACAACTTCAAAATCTAACATTTGCTGAACAACTTTTGATTGCCCGTGTTCGTCACAACAAATGTATTGTTCGTGTCTCATCTGGGATGCATAAAATGAAAGCAAATGCCATCATGTTTCAAAACCCAACACCAAAGATATATCAACGGTTGCCTCCAACAATTAAAGAACTTGATGAAGTGCTAGCCTTCATTTTCACGGGTCCTGCCAGACCAACTCCAGAAGACATGGAGCGAACGCCTTTATTGGTTCGCCGAATGCGAGTTTCTGCAGCTTTAGAATGGCTGAAATTGAATCACATGGATTACTATGATTTAGATATCTCCTATGAAAATCTAGCACAATATCCAGATCATGGAATTCCTGTTGTGGTTGCATATCGACCAGCAGACACAAATAAGGAACCGGAAGCCACTAGTGCATTTGACAATGAAGTGGAAGATGGTGTTGAAGATGGGCCTTGTCCCTTTGTTGTTAGTGGTGTAACTGGCGAAGATCTAGATATTACAAGTCCAAAAGCATTAATAGCTAGAGCCACCAAGCACTTGATAGATGACCATGGTGGTGTTCTTGCCATAAGCCATGCTAGAAATCCAGAATCATTCTTTAATAATCCTCAATTATATCCTATGATGTTCCCCTGCCTATTTCCATATGGCTTGGGTGGTATTAGCAGCATAGACAAGGATGTTTTAAGCATCAGTGATATGATGCACAAAAGACATCTCCTGATGTACCATGACAAAAGATCTCAAACCGATCCCTATTTTCCATTGATCGCATTCAATCAAGAACAAATCAAAGACAGTACAACCGGAGGATATTTGTTGACTAATAAACATAATTTCAACGATATTGCAAATCGCCTGATGAATATCAATACAGCTGTTTTGGATGACCTCTCTAAAAGATTATCTAGAGGTGATAGAGTCAAACCAGATACATCAGAAGAGAAAGCATGCTATAAACTCATTTCTGATCTGGATCATGTAGCTGGTCAGGTCAAAGGTTCAATTACTAACAAGAAATATATGCAAAATGAGATTTGGTCTCTGATATCCTATATTGGTGCTCCGACTTGGTTTATCACTTTTGCACCTGCAGACATCAATCACCCACTATGCTTATATTATGCTGACAACAAAGAAAAGTTTTATCCTAAACTACGTCTACCCCAGGATTGTTACAAACTAATTGCAAACAATCCAGTTGCTGGAGCCCGCTTCTTTCACTTTACTACTGAAATGTTCATCAAACATATATTAGGAATAAATGAATCTCATCCTGGCCTGTATGGAAACACATCAGGTTATTATGCAACGGTAGAGGAACAAGGACGTCTTACCTTGCATCTTCATATGCTGTTGTGGATAAAGGGATGCCTTACACCTCAGGAAATACGTGACAAAATTATGGGTGAAAATTCTGACTTTCAGAAAAGATTAGTGGAATATTTGGAAAGTTTGTGTGTAGGACAATTCATGACAGGTTCTAAAGATGAGGTATCACAGAAAATGGAACAGACAATGTCGAAACCTGAATATCAACCACCAACATGTGTCATGCCAGATCCACCATCATATAATTGTTCCATTCATTGTCAATATCACAACAAAAGATCAACATGGTGGCAAAGGTTTCAAGATGTTGTAGATGATCTTTTATTGCAATTAAATGTACATAACAGGCATGATGGCAAAGAAAAGCCATACTGTCTTAATTCGAAAGGTGAATGTAAACGACGATTTCCCCGTGATATCTTTCAACAAACTTTTGTAGAACCTAACACTGGTGCTCTCAACCTCAAGCATGGTGAACCTTGGATGAACACGGTGACACCTGAAGTTACATATATGCTACGATGCAATTCTGATGTGACCAGCTTATTATCAGGTACTGCTATAAAGGCCATAGTTGCATACATAACAGATTATATTACAAAATTCTCCTTGAAGACCTATAGCATTTTTGAAGTGATAAAAAGTATTTTTGATAAGAATTCCGAAATGATTGGTGGCGACCTGAAAAGAAAAGACAAAGTCAGAAAACTGTTTACACAAATAGTCAATTCACTCACCTCCAAAATGGAAATTGGTGCTCCAATGGCTTCATTATATGTGCTTGGAAATCCTGATCACTACACCAGTCATAAATTTGTGCCATTCTTTTGGAGATCTTATGTTAAAGAGGTTATCAGTGCATGGTCTGATGAAGAAATTCCCAATATATGTGAAGACCAAGATAATGCACAAAAGGTTGTTATTGGTAAGAATAATGGCGCATACATTGGACTTTCCAAAGTAAATAATTATATGTTCAGACCCGCCTTGTATGATAATGTATCACTGTATGACTGGATACGTCTTGCCACTATGGAACCAAAGAAAAGACGCACCAAAACAAAGACCAAAAGGGCCAGAAAAGAACCAGTGCAAAACCAAATTTTTGACAATCTAGGCTGTGATGATTTGTCTGACTCTTGCACTGAACCTACTAATGTTGACTATTCCAGTGATGACAACTTGTCTGATGTCGTTGATAATGATATACTCATGGAGATAGATGAAATTCTAAAACCTGATAGTTTGAATAGACATGCAGGCACAGAAATAGCTGATAAAACAAATGAAGTTGATCTTAATAAATTGACAAAATTTGAAAATGATTATACTTTACATTCCAATCATTCACAATATCTTACCCACCATGCCAAAATGAAAGGGAATGATCCTTTCATAGTTCCTAATTTTATTCCGAACACTTTGCCAAGGGCTGACCATGGTGATCGAGCATATTATTGTTGTACAATGTTAACGTTTTTCAAGCCATGGAGAAGTGGCAAAGAACTCAAATGTAAATTACAAACATGGGATAATGCTTTTGTAGACCATGAGTTTTCTAAAAGAGAGCTCGAGATCATGAAATACTTTGGTCTGCGGTATGAGTGTTTGGATGCAAGAGATGATTTCTCTGCTAAACGTCAGAAGAATAATACTGCAGATATAAGGTATTCATGGGCGACCTTGATGAACTGGATGACATGCACAATGCTGAATTTGCATTTAACGGCGACCACTTCAACAACAATATTGATGAAGACAATAATGACACGGAAATACTCTTGAAACTTGGTCAAAAAGGACAAAAAAGGAAAGATCAAATGCTGATAGCTGAAAGAACTTTGAAAAGGTCAGGGTGGCTCAATGATTGTATTGATGGTACCCCAGATATAGGACCGTTGATACCTATAGAACCACCTGTAGTACAATCAGCAAAATTGTGGAGAACTGCAGTCCTTGCAAAGAAAAAGGAAATCATCGATGACAGAAATAAAAATTTACCAACAAACACAGCAACCATAGATAAATTGGGAAATTTTCAATATAATGATGTCAAGATAGTGGATGCAGCATACATCAACCATATGTTTATTCCTGCAAACAGAGCTGATCGTCATCTTATTGATGTAACTATCAATGATTACAAGTTGAACACTGACCAAAAGAGAGCATTTCATATCATTGCGAATCACTCTACCTTGATTAACGGTTCTGATAAGCTACGCATGTATCTTGGTGGGATGGCAGGCACAGGGAAATCACAAGTCATCAAAGCATTGACTAGTTTTTTTGGTAAACACAATGAAAATCATCGATTTGTGGTTCTTGCACCAACCGGTGGTGCTGCTGCCCTTGTAAATGGATCCACATATCACTCCATTCTTGGAATTAATCAGGGAGGATCATCTCGTTCCCTTGCACAAGTACGTGCCAATCTTGATGGTGTGGATTACATTTTCATTGATGAGGTGTCAATGTTATCTTGCAGAGATATGTATAAAATCAGTGCTCAGTGTGCAAAGCACGTGGTGTTTATGATGAACCCTTTGGTGGCATTAATATGATATTTGCAGGAGATTTTGGCCAACTTCCACCAGCTATGAGTGGTGCTCCTTTATACTCTGGAACCGTTGGTGTCCAAATCAATTCCAGTCAAACTATAGCAAATCAGGAAGCGGCTATAGGCAAAGCTCTTTGGCATCAAATAACAACAGTTGTTATATTACGTGAAAATATGAGACAAACCAATCAGTCAGAAGAAGATGTCCAACTGAGGCTTGCTTTGGAAAACATGAGATACAAAGCATGTACTCCCAAAGATATTGCATTTCTTCGTACTCGTGTTGCAGGAAAAGGTCCAAATGATCCAAAATTAGCCCAAAAGAAATTCAGGAATGTGTCAGTTATAACTGCATTGAATGCACAAAAAGACAAAATCAATGAACTTGGTATTCAACATTTTGCTGCTGAAAATAGGAGACCATTAACATCATTCTATTCCATAGACAGATGGAATGATCCTACTAGTTCCAATAGCAAAAGAAAATCTCATCACATGTCAACAATTTTGGATCCTATTCGACACACAAAGATATTGGAACCTTCACTCCAAAAGCTACTTTGGAGCCAACCACATGCATCATCCTCTGATCATATACCAGGAAGATTGGACTTATGTGTAGGCATGCCAGTGATGCTGAGGAACAATGATGCAACAGAGTGCTGCATTACCAAAGGAGCAGAGGGCATAGTTGTGGGTTGGCAGAGTGCAATAGGTCCTGAGCAACAAACTGTACTGGACACTTTATTTGTCAGATTATTGAATCCTCCAAAAACAATTAACATAGAAGGACTTCCTGAAAATGTTGTGCCGATTACAAAACATGTCACTTCCACCATGTGCTCATTACCCAATGATGATGTGATATCTTTGTCAAGAGAACAAGTGTTGGTACTGCCTAATTTTGCAATGACTGATTATGCATGTCAAGGACGTACTCGTCCTAACAATGTAGTTGACCTCAGTAGTTGTAGAAACCACCAATCCTATTATACTTGCTTATCAAGAAGTGCTTCTGCAGCAGGAACTATCATCATGCAAGGCTTTGATCCTAAAGTAATTACTGGGGGTGCTTCTGGATATCTCAGGCAGGAATTCAGAGAATTAGAACTGCTTGATGAGATTACCAAACTGAAATATCAAGGACTCTTACCAGACCATGTCAAGGGAGATCAGCGAAATTCTATCATTGATCAATTTAGAAAATGGAAAGGAAAGTCATATATTCCAAAAAACATTCATCATGCTATTGCATGGAAAGCCACGGAGCAACTAAATCAATACACAACACAGCCCTCTCCATGGCAATTAATTAAACCTACGAACAAAAATCAAAAGGCAGATTTCAGAAACCTCAACTTTGTTCCTGCAAAAGGAACTGTTCCAATCACTGTCACTCATAAAAATTCCACAGCCAATGTATTGCAAAATAAAAAACGAAAATTACAACAAGTTGTAAGTTCATCTTCCATAGTGAAAAAAAGACGAAAAACAAGTACTATTGAATTAAATGAACCAAAAGGGTTTATATGGGATGCGGAAGATTGGAGCTGTGCTTATGATTCACTCTTTACAATATTTCTAGCAATATGGAATGAAGATCCATCAAGTTGGAAAAAAAGATTCAATAGCATCAATGAAATATTAAAGATTTTGAGCTTAGGATTCAAACGATCCAAGAATCACACAACAGATTTAGAAACAGTTAGAAATACAATCAGACATTTATTGCATCAAGATAAACCCGAAATATTTCCTTATGGTCAAGTTGGCATTGCCATAAGTGATTTGGCCCATTATATAATGAAAGCAAATGAACCAATGACTTCAACTTGTCTTAAATGTATGAATTGTGAAAACATAACCATTCTGGAAAATGATAGATGTGATGCCATCTTTCATTGTTCATATTCATTTTCTGGTAGTGTTGCCGAAGTTCAGTTCGGTCCGGTTCCGAGCCTTTTTGGCGGAACCACGAACTGAACTTCGGGTCCGGTTTGGCGCATGGCCAAACCTGGACCCGAACGGCTTTGAACCGTCTCTTCGCGTTCGGTCTGGGGTTCAGACGCGGTCTGAACCCCAGACCGAGGTTGGCTCACCCCTGAGCTCCGTTCTCCTCGCGAATGGCAGGCACGTATCAATTGATACGGCGCTACGCTTCGCGAGGAAGTTGGGCTATGGGGGAGCCGTCTGGTGCTGTTGCTGCTGCTGCTGCCGCTGCCACTGCTGGTGCTGCTGGTGCTGCTGCCGTCGCCGTCGCTGCTGCGCTCCTGCTGCTGCTGTTGCCGTTGCCGCTGCCGCTGTTGCTGCTGCTGCCGGCATTGCTGCTGCTGCTGCTGCTGCTGCTGGCCGTCGTGGTGGTGGTTGCCGTTGTTGTTGCCGCCACTGATGGTGAGGTTGGGGCTTGATGCACCAGCAGCAGCTGCTGCTGCTGCCGGTGTTGCTGCTGCCAGCGTTGCTGCTGCTGCTGCCGGTGTTGCTGCTGCCAGCGTTGCTGCTGCTGCTGCTGCTGCTGTTGCCGCCGTTGCTGCTGCCGCCATTGCTGCTGTTGCTCCTGCGCTCCTGCTGCTGCTGCTGCTGCTGCTGCCGCTGCCGGCGCTGCTGCTGCTGTCGTGGCCGTTGCTGCTGCTGCTGCTGCTGCTGCTGTTGCCGTTGCCGTTGCCGTTGCCGTTGCTGCTGTTGCTGCTGCGCTCCTGCTGCTGCTGCTGTTGCCGTTGCCGCTGCCGCTGTTGCTGCTGCTGCCGACATTGCTGCTGCTGCTGCTGGGCGTCATGGTTGTCGTTGCCGTGGTTGTCGATTTGCCTGTCGCAAATAACATTAGTAAAGTTAAGAAACAAAGGTAACTTACCTTGAGGAACACAACACAATTTGTGTTGTGTTCAATCCGCGTTGATGTTGCTGTGTCGCGTGAAAGCTACTACGGCCGGTCACATGATACCGTTTAACACGAAATGGTAAGTAAAGAAATATGAAAAACAAATGAAATAAATTCCTTAAAAATATCCGCGTTCGCGGTTTGGACGCGGTTTGGAGCCGTTCAGGAAATCCGGCCAGCCTCGAAACCCTGAACCGAACCCGCGGTCCGGTTCAGCATTTGGCTGAACTTAGACTGAACCCCGGGTTCGGTTCGGGGTTTGAACCGGGTTCGGCTAGGTTCGGAACCGAACTACGGCAACACTATTTTCTGGAACCATCTCAACATGTCTTGCTCAAATCATAGTTAATAGACAACGGCACAAATGTCAATTGTGTTGGGGAGAGATTACTAAATTTATTGCATTTAACAAAATTCCACCTCTAATCATGTTTACAGTTGACTCTATTGAGAATTTAATAATTAGTCAAGTTATAAACTTGTCAATAGATGACATATCCACTGCTTACACATTGAGAGGAATTGTGTACTTTGGTGATGCACATTTTACTGCCCGCATATTCATCAACAGTATGGTATGGTTTCATGATGGTATATCAACCAGATCAATTTGCATTAATGAAGGTGATATAGATAACTTTTCAAATATTAATTTATTGTCATGTAATGGTAATAATGCTGTACTGTTTATATATGCTCAATCTTAATATTTGTTCTCCTGCTAAAAAAAGGAGGGACGAGTAATATGCCATGCAAAGCAATGGCCCACACCCCACTAGTTACATTTGATAGATCTGGGAGGTACTCTAATCTCTCTCGTGATAACCCTGCCCATATCTCCACTGGTGCATTTGGTCGCAACTTCTTTCATGCAGTCGGAGGTGGAATGCCGACGATCTTTACATCGGTCATCATAGTGGAGTCCTGCTTTCTTGATGAGCCCAAGATTGGTGGCAATACAAAGCCGGTCAAGGTTATACAGGGTGCACTACTTCAAGGGGAATGGGAGCGATATGTCGGTGCTATTGGAACGGTGATTCGCGAGTCCGAATTTCGGGCCCAACTGTATAAGGACTATGTGTCCTTCTCAACGACCACAGCAAGTGGAATGGATACATCTCCCAGTTTGTGCATTAATCATTTTTAGTTGTAATTCCTAATCGATTTTCATAGAGGCATCGACATCCAAAAATGTACAACTTAGTCCATTCACTCGTCGACCCACTCCATCTTATCATAAGGCCGCTCTATCATCTTACGATATTGGTAAGCATCCGGTCGTCTAATATAAATTGATATCTTAAGTATGTGTTGTCAGTGCCCATCTATGATGCACGCAAAGTCAAAGCGGACTTCATGTCCACTCTCATATCGCTCCAGCAACTACCCATCTTCCCACACAATATCCCTGCAGGATCCTGTGTCGTTGTTGGACACACCATCAATACATTCAAGCATGTAGATGACATGATGAAGAGCATTTCACTCAATGTGCAATGGGTCATGGTCTTTGGAGTGCCGAAATGATTGCTCCACTTAGCATCATTTATATTTGTATCTTATGTCTGTTTTGTGAAATAAACGCGAACCGATCCATTGACTGTACAGATAATATTACAAATATGAGTATGGACCTTTGATGTCAATCAACCATTTATAGAAAACCCCTGCAAAAGTGTCTGCTAATGAGCCAATGGGTGCTCGAACGGATTTCGGACCTGACTTCATGTTCGACCAGAGGCTGCATGTGTGATAACGTTCCACCTCGTTCACGAAATAGGACACAGTACCCGTTTTGGAATCCACAATGAGTGATATGTCCATACGGCAAAAAACACTCATCGATGGTTTTCCACCAACCATATTGGACTCTATCGCATAAAGCCCTTCGTAGGTCTTTTGGACAAAGTCGAAGAACTCGTTTCTGCCTTGCTCTCGAATAGAAATGGCACCCCTGTCCGGATTGCACGCCACCGTCTTCAATAGAGTCCCCTGCGTTTGAAATATTCTGACAAAGTTAAGACAATCATGCATATGATATGACAAGTGAAAATGAAGGGCACTCACCTTAACTCATCCAAGGTATAGAAACTTGAGACGATATCCCACTTCCAGGACTTGCTTTCCTTGTTGTACAGGGTGTGCACCGTATACACGACCTTTCCACCAACTAGAAACACACGCCATTCGCCCATCTTACTCAGTGGTTCGATGTACGTTTGCCCAAACCAACGTGAACCTGGAACCTCACAGTTATTGCGCATGTATTCCCAATTTCGCTTGGCGTCACCAGGTAATAGGACGTGATGACCGGTGTCGCTGTGTGTCCGTTTCAAGACAATATTCGGTGGGAATTGGTCGCCATCGTTTAATAATTTTGCTTGAGGGCGTATTGTATGCGTTACATTCAAAGCGACATGAAGCAAGTTTTGATTTTGTATCCATTTTGAATGGACCGTGTTCATCTGCTTCGGAGGTGGCCAGATGTGTGCCGTTCGACAGAGTTCGTCCATGCCAGTCATGAAAATCAACACATTTTCCAGTGTCAATCCGTATTGGTTACCGCTGTCAAGACATCAGTATAATGCAGCGAAAACGGAGCAGAATTAATTAAAGCGATGTCAATCTTACATGTATGACATTCCCATATCCACACCACCAAATACACAATCTGCCGATGCGAACTTTTGCCACGTATCGCCTTTGTCTTGATGGCGAAGTATTGCATGAAGGAACTTGGGCCAAAATATGTATTTGACATTGAAGCGCCGGGCTCCATCCTCATGATGTAGTCGCATTCCGATATAAACCTGTTTGTTGTGAAATACGTTTCAGTATCAACAATCCACAAATTAAACAATAGACATTACCCATTCTTGAATACATGCTGAATAGCGACTCTTGTATGACTTGATGATATGGACGTAACCATCAAGATGGGCAATGGTATCGAGTTCGATGTCGGATATGGTCGTGGTGACGAATGCAAGATCATTAATGGCTGCGGCTTTGCTCGCGATACGAGTTGTTGGGTCAAGGATAAAAAGGATTTTGAAAACACGGCCGTCATTGTTGCTTAATGTGGTTATACGGTGTTCATTGTTGCTTACGGTGGTTGGCGGTTCCATTTCACAGTCAGATGATGTTTCCATCTCAGAGTCGGATGATAGCCTTTTGCGTGGAAGGAGATCGAGTTCCGCGGCCGTCGCATTGCGGACACCCTGCGAATTTTCACGTATGTTGCGACCAAGACATACCGACTGCGGACAAATTCCAGACGAAACGCATTTGGGATGTTGGTGTGCGGATCCGACATGTCTTTTGCAGGAGTTGCCTTCCTTCTTCCACAAAAGACATTTCGTTTTTGGAGAGTCGCATTTTCGACCAGGGCAGATGTGCATGCAAAGTTCATAACCAAGTTCCTTCTTATATGGCATGTTTGTGGACCTAGGCAGGATTTTGGATGGGTGGGATGAGGAACAGACACAGATATCATTAATACATCAATACCTTAATGATTGATTACTTTCAGGGTGGTTGATAGCGGGTGGTGATGATTCCACAAACCTTCTAATTATAAGACGTCGGAATTATGTCACCTGACAAGAGTGGCAATGATAAAACAACGAACACGTGCCAAACACGTTGATCAGCAATGGAATCATTTAAATGTCTTGAAAGAGCAATATCCACCGAACGGATCGG
>OY744463.1:2997448-3139335 GCA_963556145.1 Hygrocybe punicea
TCACAACCGTTGGTTGACATCCACCGAACATCTCCACCGAACACACCGAACATGTTCGATGTGTTCGGTGTAGTATATCTAGTCGTACATTGACATCCACCAAACATGTCCGGTGACCGAACACACCAAACAACATGTTTGTTGTAGTATATCTAGTCCTTCTACATCCATCCAACAAGTCAGACTTGTTGTGCTTTTCCGTCAACGGACCAGTCTGTGAATATTCATCGAACGAATTAACTCGATTTATCACCTTACCAACTGGAAAATATTCCATACGCTGCACATGTCGGTTTTCTGCGTGCAATTACTAGCTTTGGACAACTTCTAAGCTCGAGCCACATCAAAAACATAAATAAATAGATCTGTTGTTTATGCATGCAAAGAAGCCGAACATGAGGTAGAACATGTGGCGATTGATCTGGTCACGTGGTCGTGACATCCGTATTCATAGTCTGGAGCGTTGAGTAATAAATCCGCCCTTTTCTTTTGCTCTCAAATCGCCTCACACGTCGACCAAAAAACTTTTATTTCATCTACCATGTCCTTGCCAGTCGTCAAAACCTCGACTCCCGCTGTCAATCCCGCCGCCTTCAAGTACTGGCCTGATGCGCCGCCCAAAAAGCTGCAGGAGCTACATCACATCTTCCAAATCCAGTACATGGTCCCGCCCAAGATTCCGGCACCCAACAAGGAATCCGGCACCATTCCCGTATTTTCTTGTAATCTCTATGTACTGAAGACACACCCCCATGATGCCACCGCCCGAGGTGAGTTATGGCGCAAAATCCCCGAACGATATGAGGAACCGCTCCGTTGCTTGATTTATCAAATGGATATGTACATCTACGCGACAGCAGCCATCGCATACAACAAGGCACCCAACTACTCGCCGGACTACGTCAAAAATGATAAGGAAGGGACCGATTCACTTCGGGATTACCTCAAGTATACCGACACCGTCATGGACGAAATTTGGGCAGAAGTCTTGGTGGCGAAACGGGCAAACGAGGTTACCTGTGACTGGCGAAGCAAGATCTTCGATGATTGGCTCCTGAAAGAATTTTATGTTGGGAAACATTCTCCATCGGCTTTGATTCAACATGGCGCTGTGAACACCGAGATCAAGCCCGAGGATCTAGGTAAGTATATATGTATTTATGGCCAAATGAATTCTCACGTCTGGCATCATAGATTGGGCAAAATACGACGAATCCGTGCCAGCATGGCACAGCGGAACCTTGGCAAATTGGTCATTCGGTGGGCTTCCGGACGCCACAAAGCTCGAGATCATCGGTCATGTTATTGCTTGGTGTAAAGGACATAGTGTCCTCGTCGATTCTGATGTGGCGGATGATGATGAAGGTGTGATCTAGAATTACATGTGTGATTGTGCTAATGATATAATACATTTGCAGAGGAGCCAGTTGCCCAGGGCAAGGGCAAGGGCAAAGCCAAGTCAAAATCGGTCAAAAAACAGAAGGCATCTTCTGCTGGTTTGTACAAATTTTCAACCATAGTGGTGTATAGATCTATTGAATATTCAGGTGGCGCAGACAATTCATCCGAGAAGGACAAAAAGAAGCCCAAGCCCAAGCCCAAGTCCAGTAAGTACTTTCATTGTCTGTGATTGTCATACATGCAAACCCTTCATCATGACAGAGCGCACAATCAAGTCCAAAGCCGAGGACGACGATGAGGGTGAGTTATTGAATTCCGAATATCAAAACGATGATCCAACACATTTATTCATGTATAGACGACATAAAGATGGAGGAGGACGTAGCCCCGGTAAAGAAGAAGCGGTCTAAGGCCCAAATGCGTACGTTGCTCACCTTGTTATGATTAATGCACTGACATCTCGCAGTCGCTGTTGAAATTGGGTCGTCGCGCACAACCCGGCAATCGGCATCGGAGAAATTGACAATGGAGATTAAGCCACCCATCGCCCCCGAGCCGGATGTTGTGGCACCGGAATCCGCGAAGTTGGACATTTTAGGACCAGAGTGGGCGGGGTTGTTGGATGTTGATAATGATATAACCATGGACAACGATGACGGATCTCCCAAACCTGAAAAGATGTCTCCCAGCGATGGTCACGAGGATGGCGAGATGGCAAAGAGGAGGAAATTGGATGTTGCTTCGGAGCAAGCGGGCATTATCGTAGAGAAGCTCAACCTGGTGAAGCCACCGAAGAAGTCTCCGACTCTGGGTATGTATTTCAACATTACATCATAGGCTGTATATATTCCAATTCTGATCTTCTCCATGTCCTAGGATTCCGTCCCAATACGCGTGCATCGTCACGCCACCAGTCATCGACCCCTGCAGAGCCCAGCGCTTCATCAATGGATGTGGATTGGAGCAACATCGTTCCACCCGAAATCCTACTCTCCATTACTCCAAGCCAAACGAGGCCTTCATCTCCCAAGCCATCGACATCCAAACTTGATCCCGGGCCTTAATTTCTGAGGAGTAAGTCCTTCTTTTGTGGAGTATTCATTATATTTGACTAAAAAGACTGTATCCCAGTCGTTGATTTCTGGAAACTTGGTGACAATCTGTGCCCTCAAATGTCCTCCTCATACATCGCTACTATTAACATTTGTACAGTTTCTATATATGTATTTCTTTTTGCTCCGTTAAAAATGGTTTGTGTTACTGTCCTATGACCATAAGAATTGAGCATGATAGTGAGCATAGATACAGCATAAGGCATCAATCTTGTTGACTGAAAATCTGTTTGTCTAAAATATATCCTGGTGAATGCATTACTTTCAGTTCAGTTGTACAACCACCTACACACTCAACTTGAGAAGGACAACCTGAGATGACTCTCATTCGGGCTAATGAAAATTCAAATTGAATATATGTAAGAAACCAGAATCACGAACTTTATGGACCTATTAAATGAGGATACAATGATACAAGAGTAACAAAACCCCCTCTTGTAGTGGAAGATATAACTGTCACTCCAAGGGGAGCTATGACTCTTTGGTACCGGAATAATACAGTATACTTGTGTGGGAATGATACGTACAGCTCCATAAAAATGACAATGTATTTCTGACAAGGATGAAGAACAATGATAATTTCCATGAATTACCAAGCAATTGTCAAATATGCACAGTTGTCAAACAGCCTGGTTGTTCAACTTCAATACCTGTTTTGTCTGTTGAGCAAGCTAGAAATAAATATCACTGAGACTCTGAAGATTAAATCCACAAAATATCTTAAAAGGGGGTACCATTGTTCTTCTCAGTCGGTTTGATCAATGTCTTGTCAGCCAGACCCCTAATAAGATCGTAAGGCAGCTATTCATGATACAGATGCATTTTTGGCCTGTATCAAGGCATGTCACAGGAACATAGAATGGAATAAAAAAAGTAAACACAGATTTCTAAAGATTCAGGCACGCCTTATGGTGTTTTGGGAAAAGCTTACAAATAATATAATGTCATATGTTCAATCCTATTGTGTTAATTGTTATTCATGATCCGAACCACTTGACTAGTTAAATGGGCGGTGGAGAGGTGCCGATGGGCTAGCAAGGAGTCCTCTAGCTCAATCGCTAAGCTCGAGTCGCTAAGATCAATCCTAATCCTACTGACTACCAAACAGAGCTATCTACTGAATCCAACCGTGGGAAGGTCACATGATCTACCAGATCTCCCTACCACAGCGGTGTTTCCTCTTACTGTCACAAATCCTCATGAATCCCCACAACATCATCCGTGTCTGCATTGCATGTTTGACTTATCTATATTTCCTTGCAAATGCAACATTATTTCCACAACTATGCCAAGACAAACTTATGTATATCTCTCCTGAACCAATTTCCTGTCCTGTGATATCGACCTTGACCCAAGAATTGGGTGTTTTTCAAAGAAAACTCATAGAACATGAGTTGGCCCCAGATCAGGGCGATGCAACAATATTGATGCAAATAAATGCAACACTATATGTAAAGATCATTGGAATAACAAAAGAAACAAAAGATAACTTGACAGTCGATCCATTATTCGTTTGGACTACATTTAAAAATAGCGCCTTCAAAATGCGAATACGTTCTATTCAATATGCCAGAACATATTTCTTACCTCCTAAATATCTCTTTGCTTTGTATTGTCTTCTCAAACCTATCACTGTCCAATGTCGTTGTAAAATGATCAAAGCATTGCTCATGCGATCGCTATTGAGACGACATGATTTCAAAACATATTTATTTCAATGTATTACTAGTTCTCTATCACATGCAACGTTGCTGTGGACCACACTATGTTTCATAATACGGCATAGCCGTTCAAACATAATTGTGTTCAATTTGAATTTATTCGGACACTTGTTTAAATCTTTATATATAAATTTTGTTCATAGATATGACTACATTGGTGGTGGTAAATGAATACCAACATTCAAGTTTAGCTTTCTTCAATCTTTTATGCTACCGTCTAATAATATCAACCATGATTCTGACATATTATTCAAATATGTGGGGCATATTGATGAACAAACAGCCAACACTTTATATGAAGATAGAAAAACATATGCATGTGTTAAAATGCCTTCACATGAACTTCTGCCAAATTTGACAGTGAAGGATATTGGTGAAATAACAACAATACATGGTATATATTTGTCAAAGACATTACGAAGATTACATGGACAAGATCTATCTGTGGCATTAATGAGGCATAATTGTTCAGCTTGTGATACTCATGTTTCTATTTTTCATGTGCATGATATTAAATCACATAAAGACCTGTGTAAACAGTGGTACAGAAGACAAAAAATGACAGAAACATATGAGTGCGGCAAAGAAGAAACTCAGGCTCAAATGAAAGAAGAATTGGACAAGTCAGATGAGCAATTATTTCCTCCTCCTCCTCCATCTATTGAATTGAAGGAAACCATAATCAGCAACTGGTGCAGAGATACATCACCTGAATGTTTCCAAGAAAGTGGGTGTGCTGTATGTGGTCAATTGGTTGCATTGAAAAACATGTCTTTATTGTCAAAGACGAAGGTTAATCTGAAAATATTAACTAGAGACAATATGGGAATCACAAGATGTGAACGATATCATTGTTCTGATCCAATAGAGGATATCAAAGGTCCAGTGCTAGATGACACATGTAAATGGATATGCAAACCATGTGTGCTCAGTCTGAATAAAGGCCAAACTCCCAAATATGCTTTGGCGAATGGACTTTGGATGGGAAGAATTCCTGCACAACTTCAAAATCTAACATTTGCTGAACAACTTTTGATTGCCTGTGTTCGTCACAACAAATGTATTGTTCGTGTCTCCTCTGGGATGCATAAAATGAAAGCAAATGCCATCATGTTTCAAAACCCAACACCAAAGATATATCAACGGTTGCCTCCAACAATTAAAGAACTTGATGAAGTGCTAGCGTTTATTTTCACGGGTCCTGCCAGACCAACTCCAGAAGACATGGAGCGAACGCCTTTATTGGTTCGCCGAAGGCGAGTTTCTGCAGCTTTAGAATGGCTGAAATTGAATCACATGGATTACTATGATTTAGATATCTCCTATGAAAATCTAGCACAATATCCAGATCATGGAATTCCTGTTGTGGTTGCATATCGACCAGCAGACACAAATAAGGAACCAGAAGCCACTAGTGCATTTGACAATGAAGTGGAAGATGGTGTGGAAGATGGGCCTTGTCCCTTTGTTGTTAGTGGAGTAACTGGCGAAAATCTAGATATTACAAGTCCAAAGGCATTAATAGCTAGAGCCACCAAGCACTTGATAGATGACCATGGTGGTGTTCTTGCCATAAGCCATGCTAGAAATCCAGAATCATTCTTTAATAATCCTCAATTATATCCTATGATGTTCCCCTGCCTATTTCCATATGGCTTGGGTGGTATTAGCAGCATAGACAAGGATGTTTTAAGCATCAGTGATATGATGCACAAAAGACATCTCCTGATGTACCATGACAAAAGATCTCAAACCGATCCCTATTTTCCATTGATCGCATTCAATCAAGAACAAATCAAAGACAGTACAACCGGAGGATATTTGTTGACTAATAAACATAATTTCAACGATATTGCAAATCGCCTGATGAATATCAATACAGCTGTTTTGGATGACCTCTCTAAAAGATTATCTAGAGGTGATAGAGTCAAACCAGATACATCAGAAGAGAAAGCATGCTATAAACTCATTTCTGATCTGGATCATGTAGCTGGTCAGGTCAAAGGTTCAATTACTAACAAGAAATATATGCAAAATGAGATTTGGTCTCTGATATCCTATATTGGTGCTCCGACTTGGTTTATCACTTTTGCACCTGCAGACATCAATCACCCACTATGCTTATATTATGCTGACAACAAAGAAAAGTTTTATCCTAAACTACGTCTACCCCAGGATTGTTACAAACTAATTGCAAACAATCCAGTTGCTGGAGCCCGCTTCTTTCACTTTACTACTGAAATGTTCATCAAACATATATTAGGAATAAATGAATCTCATCCTGGCCTGTATGGAAACACATCAGGTTATTATGCAACGGTAGAGGAACAAGGACGTCTTACCTTGCATCTTCATATGCTGTTGTGGATAAAGGGATGCCTTACACCTCAGGAAATACGTGACAAAATTATGGGTGAAAATTCTGACTTTCAGAAAAGATTAGTGGAATATTTGGAAAGTTTGTGTGTAGGACAATTCATGACAGGTTCTAAAGATGAGGTATCACAGAAAATGGAACAGACAATGTCGAAACCTGAATATCAACCACCAACATGTGTCATGCCAGATCCACCATCATATAATTGTTCCATTCATTGTCAATATCACAACAAAAGATCAACATGGTGGCAAAGGTTTCAAGATGTTGTAGATGATCTTTTATTGCAATTAAATGTACATAACAGGCATGATGGCAAAGAAAAGCCATACTGTCTTAATTCGAAAGGTGAATGTAAACGACGATTTCCCCGTGATATCTTTCAACAAACTTTTGTAGAACCTAACACTGGTGCTCTCAACCTCAAGCATGGTGAACCTTGGATGAACACGGTGACACCTGAAGTTACATATATGCTACGATGCAATTCTGATGTGACCAGCTTATTATCAGGTACTGCTATAAAGGCCATAGTTGCATACATAACAGATTATATTACAAAATTCTCCTTGAAGACCTATAGCATTTTTGAAGTGATAAAAAGTATTTTTGATAAGAATTCCGAAATGATTGGTGGCGACCTGAAAAGAAAAGACAAAGTCAGAAAACTGTTTACACAAATAGTCAATTCACTCACCTCCAAAATGGAAATTGGTGCTCCAATGGCTTCATTATATGTGCTTGGAAATCCTGATCACTACACCAGTCATAAATTTGTGCCATTCTTTTGGAGATCTTATGTTAAAGAGGTTATCAGTGCATGGTCTGATGAAGAAATTCCCAATATATGTGAAGACCAAGATAATGCACAAAAGGTTGTTATTGGTAAGAATAATGGCGCATACATTGGACTTTCCAAAGTAAATAATTATATGTTCAGACCCGCCTTGTATGATAATGTATCACTGTATGACTGGATACGTCTTGCCACTATGGAACCAAAGAAAAGACGCACCAAAACAAAGACCAAAAGGGCCAGAAAAGAACCAGTGCAAAACCAAATTTTTGACAATCTAGGCTGTGATGATTTGTCTGACTCTTGCACTGAACCTACTAATGTTGACTATTCCAGTGATGACAACTTGTCTGATGTCGTTGATAATGATATACTCATGGAGATAGATGAAATTCTAAAACCTGATAGTTTGAATAGACATGCAGGCACAGAAATAGCTGATAAAACAAATGAAGTTGATCTTAATAAATTGACAAAATTTGAAAATGATTATACTTTACATTCCAATCATTCACAATATCTTACCCACCATGCCAAAATGAAAGGGAATGATCCTTTCATAGTTCCTAATTTTATTCCGAACACTTTGCCAAGGGCTGACCATGGTGATCGAGCATATTATTGTTGTACAATGTTAACGTTTTTCAAGCCATGGAGAAGTGGCAAAGAACTCAAATGTAAATTACAAACATGGGATAATGCTTTTGTAGACCATGAGTTTTCTAAAAGAGAGCTCGAGATCATGAAATACTTTGGTCTGCGGTATGAGTGTTTGGATGCAAGAGATGATTTCTCTGCTAAACGTCAGAAGAATAATACTGCAGATATAAGGTATTCATGGGCGACCTTGATGAACTGGATGACATGCACAATGCTGAATTTGCATTTAACGGCGACCACTTCAACAACAATATTGATGAAGACAATAATGACACGGAAATACTCTTGAAACTTGGTCAAAAAGGACAAAAAAGGAAAGATCAAATGCTGATAGCTGAAAGAACTTTGAAAAGGTCAGGGTGGCTCAATGATTGTATTGATGGTACCCCAGATATAGGACCGTTGATACCTATAGAACCACCTGTAGTACAATCAGCAAAATTGTGGAGAACTGCAGTCCTTGCAAAGAAAAAGGAAATCATCGATGACAGAAATAAAAATTTACCAACAAACACAGCAACCATAGATAAATTGGGAAATTTTCAATATAATGATGTCAAGATAGTGGATGCAGCATACATCAACCATATGTTTATTCCTGCAAACAGAGCTGATCGTCATCTTATTGATGTAACTATCAATGATTACAAGTTGAACACTGACCAAAAGAGAGCATTTCATATCATTGCGAATCACTCTACCTTGATTAACGGTTCTGATAAGCTACGCATGTATCTTGGTGGGATGGCAGGCACAGGGAAATCACAAGTCATCAAAGCATTGACTAGTTTTTTTGGTAAACACAATGAAAATCATCGATTTGTGGTTCTTGCACCAACCGGTGGTGCTGCTGCCCTTGTAAATGGATCCACATATCACTCCATTCTTGGAATTAATCAGGGAGGATCATCTCGTTCCCTTGCACAAGTACGTGCCAATCTTGATGGTGTGGATTACATTTTCATTGATGAGGTGTCAATGTTATCTTGCAGAGATATGTATAAAATCAGTGCTCAGTGTGCAAAGCACGTGGTGTTTATGATGAACCCTTTGGTGGCATTAATATGATATTTGCAGGAGATTTTGGCCAACTTCCACCAGCTATGAGTGGTGCTCCTTTATACTCTGGAACCGTTGGTGTCCAAATCAATTCCAGTCAAACTATAGCAAATCAGGAAGCGGCTATAGGCAAAGCTCTTTGGCATCAAATAACAACAGTTGTTATATTACGTGAAAATATGAGACAAACCAATCAGTCAGAAGAAGATGTCCAACTGAGGCTTGCTTTGGAAAACATGAGATACAAAGCATGTACTCCCAAAGATATTGCATTTCTTCGTACTCGTGTTGCAGGAAAAGGTCCAAATGATCCAAAATTAGCCCAAAAGAAATTCAGGAATGTGTCAGTTATAACTGCATTGAATGCACAAAAAGACAAAATCAATGAACTTGGTATTCAACATTTTGCTGCTGAAAATAGGAGACCATTAACATCATTCTATTCCATAGACAGATGGAATGATCCTACTAGTTCCAATAGCAAAAGAAAATCTCATCACATGTCAACAATTTTGGATCCTATTCGACACACAAAGATATTGGAACCTTCACTCCAAAAGCTACTTTGGAGCCAACCACATGCATCATCCTCTGATCATATACCAGGAAGATTGGACTTATGTGTAGGCATGCCAGTGATGCTGAGGAACAATGATGCAACAGAGTGCTGCATTACCAAAGGAGCAGAGGGCATAGTTGTGGGTTGGCAGAGTGCAATAGGTCCTGAGCAACAAACTGTACTGGACACTTTATTTGTCAGATTATTGAATCCTCCAAAAACAATTAACATAGAAGGACTTCCTGAAAATGTTGTGCCGATTACAAAACATGTCACTTCCACCATGTGCTCATTACCCAATGATGATGTGATATCTTTGTCAAGAGAACAAGTGTTGGTACTGCCTAATTTTGCAATGACTGATTATGCATGTCAAGGACGTACTCGTCCTAACAATGTAGTTGACCTCAGTAGTTGTAGAAACCACCAATCCTATTATACTTGCTTATCAAGAAGTGCTTCTGCAGCAGGAACTATCATCATGCAAGGCTTTGATCCTAAAGTAATTACTGGGGGTGCTTCTGGATATCTCAGGCAGGAATTCAGAGAATTAGAACTGCTTGATGAGATTACCAAACTGAAATATCAAGGACTCTTACCAGACCATGTCAAGGGAGATCAGCGAAATTCTATCATTGATCAATTTAGAAAATGGAAAGGAAAGTCATATATTCCAAAAAACATTCATCATGCTATTGCATGGAAAGCCACGGAGCAACTAAATCAATACACAACACAGCCCTCTCCATGGCAATTAATTAAACCTACGAACAAAAATCAAAAGGCAGATTTCAGAAACCTCAACTTTGTTCCTGCAAAAGGAACTGTTCCAATCACTGTCACTCATAAAAATTCCACAGCCAATGTATTGCAAAATAAAAAACGAAAATTACAACAAGTTGTAAGTTCATCTTCCATAGTGAAAAAAAGACGAAAAACAAGTACTATTGAATTAAATGAACCAAAAGGGTTTATATGGGATGCGGAAGATTGGAGCTGTGCTTATGATTCACTCTTTACAATATTTCTAGCAATATGGAATGAAGATCCATCAAGTTGGAAAAAAAGATTCAATAGCATCAATGAAATATTAAAGATTTTGAGCTTAGGATTCAAACGATCCAAGAATCACACAACAGATTTAGAAACAGTTAGAAATACAATCAGACATTTATTGCATCAAGATAAACCCGAAATATTTCCTTATGGTCAAGTTGGCATTGCCATAAGTGATTTGGCCCATTATATAATGAAAGCAAATGAACCAATGACTTCAACTTGTCTTAAATGTATGAATTGTGAAAACATAACCATTCTGGAAAATGATAGATGTGATGCCATCTTTCATTGTTCATATTCATTTTCTGGTAGTGTTGCCGAAGTTCAGTTCGGTCCGGTTCCGAGCCTTTTTGGCGGAACCACGAACTGAACTTCGGCTTTGAACCGTCTCTTCGCGTTCGGTCTGGGGTTCAGACGCGGTCTGAACCCCAGACCGAGGTTGGCTCACCCCTGAGCTCCGTTCTCCTCGCGAATGGCAGGCACGTATCAATTGATACGGCGCTACGCTTCGCGAGGAAGTTGGGCTATGGGGGAGCCGTCTGGTGCTGTTGCTGCTGCTGCTGCCGCTGCCACTGCTGGTGCTGCTGGTGCTGCTGCCGTCGCCGTCGCTGCTGCGCTCCTGCTGCTGCTGTTGCCGTTGCCGCTGCCGCTGTTGCTGCTGCTGCCGGCATTGCTGCTGCTGCTGCTGCTGCTGCTGGCCGTCGTGGTGGTGGTTGCCGTTGTTGTTGCCGCCACTGATGGTGAGGTTGGGGCTTGATGCACCAGCAGCAGCTGCTGCTGCTGCCGGTGTTGCTGCTGCCAGCGTTGCTGCTGCTGCTGCCGGTGTTGCTGCTGCCAGCGTTGCTGCTGCTGCTGCTGCTGTTGCCGCCGTTGCTGCTGCCGCCGTTGCTGCTGTTGCTCCTGCGCTCCTGCTGCTGCTGCTGCTGCTGCTGCCGCTGCCGGCGCTGCTGCTGCTGTCGTGGCCGTTGCTGCTGCTGCTGCTGCTGCTGCTGTTGCCGTTGCCGTTGCCGTTGCCGTTGCCGTTGCTGCTGTTGCTGCTGCGCTCCTGCTGCTGCTGCTGTTGCCGTTGCCGCTGCCGCTGTTGCTGCTGCTGCCGACATTGCTGCTGCTGCTGCTGGGCGTCATGGTTGTCGTTGCCGTGGTTGTCGATTTGCCTGTCGCAAATAACATTAGTAAAGTTAAGAAACAAAGGTAACTTACCTTGAGGAACACAACACAATTTGTGTTGTGTTCAATCCGCGTTGATGTTGCTGTGTCGCGTGAAAGCTACTACGGCCGGTCACATGATACCGTTTAACACGAAATGGTAAGTAAAGAAATATGAAAAACAAATGAAATAAATTCCTTAAAAATATCCGCGTTCGCGGTTTGGACGCGGTTTGGAGCCGTTCAGGAAATCCGGCCAGCCTCGAAACCCTGAACCGAACCCGCGGTCCGGTTCAGCATTTGGCTGAACTTAGACTGAACCCCGGGTTCGGTTCGGGGTTTGAACCGGGTTCGGCTAGGTTCGGAACCGAACTACGGCAACACTATTTTCTGGAACCATCTCAACATGTCTTGCTCAAATCATAGTTAATAGACAACGGCACAAATGTCAATTGTGTTGGGGAGAGATTACTAAATTTATTGCATTTAACAAAATTCCACCTCTAATCATGTTTACAGTTGACTCTATTGAGAATTTAATAATTAGTCAAGTTATAAACTTGTCAATAGATGACATATCCACTGCTTACACATTGAGAGGAATTGTGTACTTTGGTGATGCACATTTTACTGCCCGCATATTCATCAACAGTATGGTATGGTTTCATGATGGTATATCAACCAGATCAATTTGCATTAATGAAGGTGATATAGATAACTTTTCAAATATTAATTTATTGTCATGTAATGGTAATAATGCTGTACTGTTTATATATGCTCAATCTTAATATTTGTTCTCCTGCTAAAAAAAGGAGGGACGAGTAATATGCCATGCAAAGCAATGGCCCACACCCCACTAGTTACATTTGATAGATCTGGGAGGTACTCTAATCTCTCTCGTGATAACCCTGCCCATATCTCCACTGGTGCATTTGGTCGCAACTTCTTTCATGCAGTCGGAGGTGGAATGCCGACGATCTTTACATCGGTCATCATAGTGGAGTCCTGCTTTCTTGATGAGCCCAAGATTGGTGGCAATACAAAGCCGGTCAAGGTTATACAGGGTGCACTACTTCAAGGGGAATGGGAGCGATATGTCGGTGCTATTGGAACGGTGATTCGCGAGTCCGAATTTCGGGCCCAACTGTATAAGGACTATGTGTCCTTCTCAACGACCACAGCAAGTGGAATGGATACATCTCCCAGTTTGTGCATTAATCATTTTTAGTTGTAATTCCTAATCGATTTTCATAGAGGCATCGACATCCAAAAATGTACAACTTAGTCCATTCACTCGTCGACCCACTCCATCTTATCATAAGGCCGCTCTATCATCTTACGATATTGGTAAGCATCCGGTCGTCTAATATAAATTGATATCTTAAGTATGTGTTGTCAGTGCCCATCTATGATGCACGCAAAGTCAAAGCGGACTTCATGTCCACTCTCATATCGCTCCAGCAACTACCCATCTTCCCACACAATATCCCTGCAGGATCCTGTGTCGTTGTTGGACACACCATCAATACATTCAAGCATGTAGATGACATGATGAAGAGCATTTCACTCAATGTGCAATGGGTCATGGTCTTTGGAGTGCCGAAATGATTGCTCCACTTAGCATCATTTATATTTGTATCTTATGTCTGTTTTGTGAAATAAACGCGAACCGATCCATTGACTGTACAGATAATATTACAAATATGAGTATGGACCTTTGATGTCAATCAACCATTTATAGAAAACCCCTGCAAAAGTGTCTGCTAATGAGCCAATGGGTGCTCGAACGGATTTCGGACCTGACTTCATGTTCGACCAGAGGCTGCATGTGTGATAACGTTCCACCTCGTTCACGAAATAGGACACAGTACCCGTTTTGGAATCCACAATGAGTGATATGTCCATACGGCAAAAAACACTCATCGATGGTTTTCCACCAACCATATTGGACTCTATCGCATAAAGCCCTTCGTAGGTCTTTTGGACAAAGTCGAAGAACTCGTTTCTGCCTTGCTCTCGAATAGAAATGGCACCCCTGTCCGGATTGCACGCCACCGTCTTCAATAGAGTCCCCTGCGTTTGAAATATTCTGACAAAGTTAAGACAATCATGCATATGATATGACAAGTGAAAATGAAGGGCACTCACCTTAACTCATCCAAGGTATAGAAACTTGAGACGATATCCCACTTCCAGGACTTGCTTTCCTTGTTGTACAGGGTGTGCACCGTATACACGACCTTTCCACCAACTAGAAACACACGCCATTCGCCCATCTTACTCAGTGGTTCGATGTACGTTTGCCCAAACCAACGTGAACCTGGAACCTCACAGTTATTGCGCATGTATTCCCAATTTCGCTTGGCGTCACCAGGTAATAGGACGTGATGACCGGTGTCGCTGTGTGTCCGTTTCAAGACAATATTCGGTGGGAATTGGTCGCCATCGTTTAATAATTTTGCTTGAGGGCGTATTGTATGCGTTACATTCAAAGCGACATGAAGCAAGTTTTGATTTTGTATCCATTTTGAATGGACCGTGTTCATCTGCTTCGGAGGTGGCCAGATGTGTGCCGTTCGACAGAGTTCGTCCATGCCAGTCATGAAAATCAACACATTTTCCAGTGTCAATCCGTATTGGTTACCGCTGTCAAGACATCAGTATAATGCAGCGAAAACGGAGCAGAATTAATTAAAGCGATGTCAATCTTACATGTATGACATTCCCATATCCACACCACCAAATACACAATCTGCCGATGCGAACTTTTGCCACGTATCGCCTTTGTCTTGATGGCGAAGTATTGCATGAAGGAACTTGGGCCAAAATATGTATTTGACATTGAAGCGCCGGGCTCCATCCTCATGATGTAGTCGCATTCCGATATAAACCTGTTTGTTGTGAAATACGTTTCAGTATCAACAATCCACAAATTAAACAATAGACATTACCCATTCTTGAATACATGCTGAATAGCGACTCTTGTATGACTTGATGATATGGACGTAACCATCAAGATGGGCAATGGTATCGAGTTCGATGTCGGATATGGTCGTGGTGACGAATGCAAGATCATTAATGGCTGCGGCTTTGCTCGCGATACGAGTTGTTGGGTCAAGGATAAAAAGGATTTTGAAAACACGGCCGTCATTGTTGCTTAATGTGGTTATACGGTGTTCATTGTTGCTTACGGTGGTTGGCGGTTCCATTTCACAGTCAGATGATGTTTCCATCTCAGAGTCGGATGATAGCCTTTTGCGTGGAAGGAGATCGAGTTCCGCGGCCGTCGCATTGCGGACACCCTGCGAATTTTCACGTATGTTGCGACCAAGACATACCGACTGCGGACAAATTCCAGACGAAACGCATTTGGGATGTTGGTGTGCGGATCCGACATGTCTTTTGCAGGAGTTGCCTTCCTTCTTCCACAAAAGACATTTCGTTTTTGGAGAGTCGCATTTTCGACCAGGGCAGATGTGCATGCAAAGTTCATAACCAAGTTCCTTCTTATATGGCATGTTTGTGGACCTAGGCAGGATTTTGGATGGGTGGGATGAGGAACAGACACAGATATCATTAATACATCAATACCTTAATGATTGATTACTTTCAGGGTGGTTGATAGCGGGTGGTGATGATTCCACAAACCTTCTAATTATAAGACGTCGGAATTATGTCACCTGACAAGAGTGGCAATGATAAAACAACGAACACGTGCCAAACACGTTGATCAGCAATGGAATCATTTAAATGTCTTGAAAGAGCAATATCCACCGAACGGATCGGACGTGTTCGGTGTGTTCGGTGGAGATGTTCGGTGGATGTCAACCAACCATTATGAGGAGATATACTACACCGAACACATCGAACATGTTCGGTGTGTTCGGTGGAGATGTTCGGTGGATGTCAACCAACGGTTGTGACCGGATATACCACACCGAACACATCGAACATGTTCGGTGTGTTCGGTGGAGATGTTCGGTGGATGTCAACCAACGGTTGTGACGAGATATATCACACCGAACACATCGAACATGTTCAGTGTGTTCGGTGGACATGTTCGGTCAACGTTGCTGAACCAATATTACCAGATATATGATGCCGAACAAATCAAACATGTTCGATGTGTTCGGTGTGGTATATCTAGTAATATTGGTTCAGCAACGTTGACCGAACATGTCCACCGAACACACCAAACATGTTCGATGTGTTCGGTGTGATATATCTAGTCACAACCGTTGGTTGACATCCACCGAACATCTCCACCGAACACACCGAACATGTTCGATGTGTTTGGTGTGGTATATCCGGTCACAACCGTTGGTTGACATCCACCGAACATCTCCACCGAACACACCAAACATGTTCGATGTGTTCGGTGTGGTATATCCAGTCACAACCGTTGGTTGACATCCACCGAACATCTCCACCGAACACACCGAACATGTTCGATGTGTTCGGTGTAGTATATCTAGTCGTACATTGACATCCACCAAACATGTCCGGTGACCGAACACACCAAACAACATGTTTGTTGTAGTATATCTAGTCCTTCTACATCCATCCAACAAGTCAGACTTGTTGTGCTTTTCCGTCAACGGACCAGTCTGTGAATATTCATCGAACGAATTAACTCGATTTATCACCTTACCAACTGGAAAATATTCCATACGCTGCACATGTCGGTTTTCTGCGTGCAATTACTAGCTTTGGACAACTTCTAAGCTCGAGCCACATCAAAAACATAAATAAATAGATCTGTTGTTTATGCATGCAAAGAAGCCGAACATGAGGTAGAACATGTGGCGATTGATCTGGTCACGTGGTCGTGACATCCGTATTCATAGTCTGGAGCGTTGAGTAATAAATCCGCCCTTTTCTTTTGCTCTCAAATCGCCTCACACGTCGACCAAAAAACTTTTATTTCATCTACCATGTCCTTGCCAGTCGTCAAAACCTCGACTCCCGCTGTCAATCCCGCCGCCTTCAAGTACTGGCCTGATGCGCCGCCCAAAAAGCTGCAGGAGCTACATCACATCTTCCAAATCCAGTACATGGTCCCGCCCAAGATTCCGGCACCCAACAAGGAATCCGGCACCATTCCCGTATTTTCTTGTAATCTCTATGTACTGAAGACACACCCCCATGATGCCACCGCCCGAGGTGAGTTATGGCGCAAAATCCCCGAACGATATGAGGAACCGCTCCGTTGCTTGATTTATCAAATGGATATGTACATCTACGCGACAGCAGCCATCGCATACAACAAGGCACCCAACTACTCGCCGGACTACGTCAAAAATGATAAGGAAGGGACCGATTCACTTCGGGATTACCTCAAGTATACCGACACCGTCATGGACGAAATTTGGGCAGAAGTCTTGGTGGCGAAACGGGCAAACGAGGTTACCTGTGACTGGCGAAGCAAGATCTTCGATGATTGGCTCCTGAAAGAATTTTATGTTGGGAAACATTCTCCATCGGCTTTGATTCAACATGGCGCTGTGAACACCGAGATCAAGCCCGAGGATCTAGGTAAGTATATATGTATTTATGGCCAAATGAATTCTCACGTCTGGCATCATAGATTGGGCAAAATACGACGAATCCGTGCCAGCATGGCACAGCGGAACCTTGGCAAATTGGTCATTCGGTGGGCTTCCGGACGCCACAAAGCTCGAGATCATCGGTCATGTTATTGCTTGGTGTAAAGGACATAGTGTCCTCGTCGATTCTGATGTGGCGGATGATGATGAAGGTGTGATCTAGAATTACATGTGTGATTGTGCTAATGATATAATACATTTGCAGAGGAGCCAGTTGCCCAGGGCAAGGGCAAGGGCAAAGCCAAGTCAAAATCGGTCAAAAAACAGAAGGCATCTTCTGCTGGTTTGTACAAATTTTCAACCATAGTGGTGTATAGATCTATTGAATATTCAGGTGGCGCAGACAATTCATCCGAGAAGGACAAAAAGAAGCCCAAGCCCAAGCCCAAGTCCAGTAAGTACTTTCATTGTCTGTGATTGTCATACATGCAAACCCTTCATCATGACAGAGCGCACAATCAAGTCCAAAGCCGAGGACGACGATGAGGGTGAGTTATTGAATTCCGAATATCAAAACGATGATCCAACACATTTATTCATGTATAGACGACATAAAGATGGAGGAGGACGTAGCCCCGGTAAAGAAGAAGCGGTCTAAGGCCCAAATGCGTACGTTGCTCACCTTGTTATGATTAATGCACTGACATCTCGCAGTCGCTGTTGAAATTGGGTCGTCGCGCACAACCCGGCAATCGGCATCGGAGAAATTGACAATGGAGATTAAGCCACCCATCGCCCCCGAGCCGGATGTTGTGGCACCGGAATCCGCGAAGTTGGACATTTTAGGACCAGAGTGGGCGGGGTTGTTGGATGTTGATAATGATATAACCATGGACAACGATGACGGATCTCCCAAACCTGAAAAGATGTCTCCCAGCGATGGTCACGAGGATGGCGAGATGGCAAAGAGGAGGAAATTGGATGTTGCTTCGGAGCAAGCGGGCATTATCGTAGAGAAGCTCAACCTGGTGAAGCCACCGAAGAAGTCTCCGACTCTGGGTATGTATTTCAACATTACATCATAGGCTGTATATATTCCAATTCTGATCTTCTCCATGTCCTAGGATTCCGTCCCAATACGCGTGCATCGTCACGCCACCAGTCATCGACCCCTGCAGAGCCCAGCGCTTCATCAATGGATGTGGATTGGAGCAACATCGTTCCACCCGAAATCCTACTCTCCATTACTCCAAGCCAAACGAGGCCTTCATCTCCCAAGCCATCGACATCCAAACTTGATCCCGGGCCTTAATTTCTGAGGAGTAAGTCCTTCTTTTGTGGAGTATTCATTATATTTGACTAAAAAGACTGTATCCCAGTCGTTGATTTCTGGAAACTTGGTGACAATCTGTGCCCTCAAATGTCCTCCTCATACATCGCTACTATTAACATTTGTACAGTTTCTATATATGTATTTCTTTTTGCTCCGTTAAAAATGGTTTGTGTTACTGTCCTATGACCATAAGAATTGAGCATGATAGTGAGCATAGATACAGCATAAGGCATCAATCTTGTTGACTGAAAATCTGTTTGTCTAAAATATATCCTGGTGAATGCATTACTTTCAGTTCAGTTGTACAACCACCTACACACTCAACTTGAGAAGGACAACCTGAGATGACTCTCATTCGGGCTAATGAAAATTCAAATTGAATATATGTAAGAAACCAGAATCACGAACTTTATGGACCTATTAAATGAGGATACAATGATACAAGAGTAACAAAACCCCCTCTTGTAGTGGAAGATATAACTGTCACTCCAAGGGGAGCTATGACTCTTTGGTACCGGAATAATACAGTATACTTGTGTGGGAATGATACGTACAGCTCCATAAAAATGACAATGTATTTCTGACAAGGATGAAGAACAATGATAATTTCCATGAATTACCAAGCAATTGTCAAATATGCACAGTTGTCAAACAGCCTGGTTGTTCAACTTCAATACCTGTTTTGTCTGTTGAGCAAGCTAGAAATAAATATCACTGAGACTCTGAAGATTAAATCCACAAAATATCTTAAAAGGGGGTACCATTGTTCTTCTCAGTCGGTTTGATCAATGTCTTGTCAGCCAGACCCCTAATAAGATCGTAAGGCAGCTATTCATGATACAGATGCATTTTTGGCCTGTATCAAGGCATGTCACAGGAACATAGAATGGAATAAAAAAAGTAAACACAGATTTCTAAAGATTCAGGCACGCCTTATGGTGTTTTGGGAAAAGCTTACAAATAATATAATGTCATATGTTCAATCCTATTGTGTTAATTGTTATTCATGATCCGAACCACTTGACTAGTTAAATGGGCGGTGGAGAGGTGCCGATGGGCTAGCAAGGAGTCCTCTAGCTCAATCGCTAAGCTCGAGTCGCTAAGATCAATCCTAATCCTACTGACTACCAAACAGAGCTATCTACTGAATCCAACCGTGGGAAGGTCACATGATCTACCAGATCTCCCTACCACAGCGGTGTTTCCTCTTACTGTCACAAATCCTCATGAATCCCCACAACATCATCCGTGTCTGCATTGCATGTTTGACTTATCTATATTTCCTTGCAAATGCAACATTATTTCCACAACTATGCCAAGACAAACTTATGTATATCTCTCCTGAACCAATTTCCTGTCCTGTGATATCGACCTTGACCCAAGAATTGGGTGTTTTTCAAAGAAAACTCATAGAACATGAGTTGGCCCCAGATCAGGGCGATGCAACAATATTGATGCAAATAAATGCAACACTATATGTAAAGATCATTGGAATAACAAAAGAAACAAAAGATAACTTGACAGTCGATCCATTATTCGTTTGGACTACATTTAAAAATAGCGCCTTCAAAATGCGAATACGTTCTATTCAATATGCCAGAACATATTTCTTACCTCCTAAATATCTCTTTGCTTTGTATTGTCTTCTCAAACCTATCACTGTCCAATGTCGTTGTAAAATGATCAAAGCATTGCTCATGCGATCGCTATTGAGACGACATGATTTCAAAACATATTTATTTCAATGTATTACTAGTTCTCTATCACATGCAACGTTGCTGTGGACCACACTATGTTTCATAATACGGCATAGCCGTTCAAACATAATTGTGTTCAATTTGAATTTATTCGGACACTTGTTTAAATCTTTATATATAAATTTTGTTCATAGATATGACTACATTGGTGGTGGTAAATGAATACCAACATTCAAGTTTAGCTTTCTTCAATCTTTTATGCTACCGTCTAATAATATCAACCATGATTCTGACATATTATTCAAATATGTGGGGCATATTGATGAACAAACAGCCAACACTTTATATGAAGATAGAAAAACATATGCATGTGTTAAAATGCCTTCACATGAACTTCTGCCAAATTTGACAGTGAAGGATATTGGTGAAATAACAACAATACATGGTATATATTTGTCAAAGACATTACGAAGATTACATGGACAAGATCTATCTGTGGCATTAATGAGGCATAATTGTTCAGCTTGTGATACTCATGTTTCTATTTTTCATGTGCATGATATTAAATCACATAAAGACCTGTGTAAACAGTGGTACAGAAGACAAAAAATGACAGAAACATATGAGTGCGGCAAAGAAGAAACTCAGGCTCAAATGAAAGAAGAATTGGACAAGTCAGATGAGCAATTATTTCCTCCTCCTCCTCCATCTATTGAATTGAAGGAAACCATAATCAGCAACTGGTGCAGAGATACATCACCTGAATGTTTCCAAGAAAGTGGGTGTGCTGTATGTGGTCAATTGGTTGCATTGAAAAACATGTCTTTATTGTCAAAGACGAAGGTTAATCTGAAAATATTAACTAGAGACAATATGGGAATCACAAGATGTGAACGATATCATTGTTCTGATCCAATAGAGGATATCAAAGGTCCAGTGCTAGATGACACATGTAAATGGATATGCAAACCATGTGTGCTCAGTCTGAATAAAGGCCAAACTCCCAAATATGCTTTGGCGAATGGACTTTGGATGGGAAGAATTCCTGCACAACTTCAAAATCTAACATTTGCTGAACAACTTTTGATTGCCTGTGTTCGTCACAACAAATGTATTGTTCGTGTCTCCTCTGGGATGCATAAAATGAAAGCAAATGCCATCATGTTTCAAAACCCAACACCAAAGATATATCAACGGTTGCCTCCAACAATTAAAGAACTTGATGAAGTGCTAGCGTTTATTTTCACGGGTCCTGCCAGACCAACTCCAGAAGACATGGAGCGAACGCCTTTATTGGTTCGCCGAAGGCGAGTTTCTGCAGCTTTAGAATGGCTGAAATTGAATCACATGGATTACTATGATTTAGATATCTCCTATGAAAATCTAGCACAATATCCAGATCATGGAATTCCTGTTGTGGTTGCATATCGACCAGCAGACACAAATAAGGAACCAGAAGCCACTAGTGCATTTGACAATGAAGTGGAAGATGGTGTGGAAGATGGGCCTTGTCCCTTTGTTGTTAGTGGAGTAACTGGCGAAAATCTAGATATTACAAGTCCAAAGGCATTAATAGCTAGAGCCACCAAGCACTTGATAGATGACCATGGTGGTGTTCTTGCCATAAGCCATGCTAGAAATCCAGAATCATTCTTTAATAATCCTCAATTATATCCTATGATGTTCCCCTGCCTATTTCCATATGGCTTGGGTGGTATTAGCAGCATAGACAAGGATGTTTTAAGCATCAGTGATATGATGCACAAAAGACATCTCCTGATGTACCATGACAAAAGATCTCAAACCGATCCCTATTTTCCATTGATCGCATTCAATCAAGAACAAATCAAAGACAGTACAACCGGAGGATATTTGTTGACTAATAAACATAATTTCAACGATATTGCAAATCGCCTGATGAATATCAATACAGCTGTTTTGGATGACCTCTCTAAAAGATTATCTAGAGGTGATAGAGTCAAACCAGATACATCAGAAGAGAAAGCATGCTATAAACTCATTTCTGATCTGGATCATGTAGCTGGTCAGGTCAAAGGTTCAATTACTAACAAGAAATATATGCAAAATGAGATTTGGTCTCTGATATCCTATATTGGTGCTCCGACTTGGTTTATCACTTTTGCACCTGCAGACATCAATCACCCACTATGCTTATATTATGCTGACAACAAAGAAAAGTTTTATCCTAAACTACGTCTACCCCAGGATTGTTACAAACTAATTGCAAACAATCCAGTTGCTGGAGCCCGCTTCTTTCACTTTACTACTGAAATGTTCATCAAACATATATTAGGAATAAATGAATCTCATCCTGGCCTGTATGGAAACACATCAGGTTATTATGCAACGGTAGAGGAACAAGGACGTCTTACCTTGCATCTTCATATGCTGTTGTGGATAAAGGGATGCCTTACACCTCAGGAAATACGTGACAAAATTATGGGTGAAAATTCTGACTTTCAGAAAAGATTAGTGGAATATTTGGAAAGTTTGTGTGTAGGACAATTCATGACAGGTTCTAAAGATGAGGTATCACAGAAAATGGAACAGACAATGTCGAAACCTGAATATCAACCACCAACATGTGTCATGCCAGATCCACCATCATATAATTGTTCCATTCATTGTCAATATCACAACAAAAGATCAACATGGTGGCAAAGGTTTCAAGATGTTGTAGATGATCTTTTATTGCAATTAAATGTACATAACAGGCATGATGGCAAAGAAAAGCCATACTGTCTTAATTCGAAAGGTGAATGTAAACGACGATTTCCCCGTGATATCTTTCAACAAACTTTTGTAGAACCTAACACTGGTGCTCTCAACCTCAAGCATAGTGAACCTTGGATGAACACGGTGACACCTGAAGTTACATATATGCTACGATGCAATTCTGATGTGACCAGCTTATTATCAGGTACTGCTATAAAGGCCATAGTTGCATACATAACAGATTATATTACAAAATTCTCCTTGAAGACCTATAGCATTTTTGAAGTGATAAAAAGTATTTTTGATAAGAATTCCGAAATGATTGGTGGCGACCTGAAAAGAAAAGACAAAGTCAGAAAACTGTTTACACAAATAGTCAATTCACTCACCTCCAAAATGGAAATTGGTGCTCCAATGGCTTCATTATATGTGCTTGGAAATCCTGATCACTACACCAGTCATAAATTTGTGCCATTCTTTTGGAGATCTTATGTTAAAGAGGTTATCAGTGCATGGTCTGATGAAGAAATTCCCAATATATGTGAAGACCAAGATAATGCACAAAAGGTTGTTATTGGTAAGAATAATGGCGCATACATTGGACTTTCCAAAGTAAATAATTATATGTTCAGACCCGCCTTGTATGATAATGTATCACTGTATGACTGGATACGTCTTGCCACTATGGAACCAAAGAAAAGACGCACCAAAACAAAGACCAAAAGGGCCAGAAAAGAACCAGTGCAAAACCAAATTTTTGACAATCTAGGCTGTGATGATTTGTCTGACTCTTGCACTGAACCTACTAATGTTGACTATTCCAGTGATGACAACTTGTCTGATGTCGTTGATAATGATATACTCATGGAGATAGATGAAATTCTAAAACCTGATAGTTTGAATAGACATGCAGGCACAGAAATAGCTGATAAAACAAATGAAGTTGATCTTAATAAATTGACAAAATTTGAAAATGATTATACTTTACATTCCAATCATTCACAATATCTTACCCACCATGCCAAAATGAAAGGGAATGATCCTTTCATAGTTCCTAATTTTATTCCGAACACTTTGCCAAGGGCTGACCATGGTGATCGAGCATATTATTGTTGTACAATGTTAACGTTTTTCAAGCCATGGAGAAGTGGCAAAGAACTCAAAAGTAAATTACAAACATGGGATAATGCTTTTATAGACCACGAGTTTTCTAAAAAAGAACTAGAGATCATGAAATACTTTGGTCTGCGGTATGAATGTTTGGATGCAAGAGATGATTTCTCTGCTAAACGTCAGAAGAATAATACTGCAAATCTAAGGTATTCATGGGCGACCTCAAATGGTCTTGATGAACTGGATGACATGCACAATGCTGAATTTGCATTTAATGGCGACGACTTCAACAACAATATTGATGAAGACAATAATGACACGGAAATACTCTTGAAACTTGGTCAAAAAGGACAAAAAAGGAAAGATCAAATGCTGATAGCTGAAAGAACTTTGAAAAGGTCAGGGTGGCTCAATGATTGTATTGATGGTACCCCAGATATAGGACCGTTGATACCTATAGAACCACCTGTAGTACAATCAGCAAAATTGTGGAGAACTGCAGTCCTTGCAAAGAAAAAGGAAATCATCGATGACAGAAATAAAAATTTACCAACAAACACAGCAACCATAGATAAATTGGGAAATTTTCAATATAATGATGTCAAGATAGTGGATGCAGCATACATCAACCATATGTTTATTCCTGCAAACAGAGCTGATCGTCATCTTATTGATGTAACTATCAATGATTACAAGTTGAACACTGACCAAAAGAGAGCATTTCATATCATTGCGAATCACTCTACCTTGATTAACGGTTCTGATAAGCTACGCATGTATCTTGGTGGGATGGCAGGCACAGGGAAATCACAAGTCATCAAAGCATTGACTAGTTTTTTTGGTAAACACAATGAAAATCATCGATTTGTGGTTCTTGCACCAACCGGTGGTGCTGCTGCCCTTGTAAATGGATCCACATATCACTCCATTCTTGGAATTAATCAGGGAGGATCATCTCGTTCCCTTGCACAAGTACGTGCCAATCTTGATGGTGTGGATTACATTTTCATTGATGAGGTGTCAATGTTATCTTGCAGAGATATGTATAAAATCAGTGCTCAGTGTGCAAAGCACGTGGTGTTTATGATGAACCCTTTGGTGGCATTAATATGATATTTGCAGGAGATTTTGGCCAACTTCCACCAGCTATGAGTGGTGCTCCTTTATACTCTGGAACCGTTGGTGTCCAAATCAATTCCAGTCAAACTATAGCAAATCAGGAAGCGGCTATAGGCAAAGCTCTTTGGCATCAAATAACAACAGTTGTTATATTACGTGAAAATATGAGACAAACCAATCAGTCAGAAGAAGATGTCCAACTGAGGCTTGCTTTGGAAAACATGAGATACAAAGCATGTACTCCCAAAGATATTGCATTTCTTCGTACTCGTGTTGCAGGAAAAGGTCCAAATGATCCAAAATTAGCCCAAAAGAAATTCAGGAATGTGTCAGTTATAACTGCATTGAATGCACAAAAAGACAAAATCAATGAACTTGGTATTCAACATTTTGCTGCTGAAAATAGGAGACCATTAACATCATTCTATTCCATAGACAGATGGAATGATCCTACTAGTTCCAATAGCAAAAGAAAATCTCATCACATGTCAACAATTTTGGATCCTATTCGACACACAAAGATATTGGAACCTTCACTCCAAAAGCTACTTTGGAGCCAACCACATGCATCATCCTCTGATCATATACCAGGAAGATTGGACTTATGTGTAGGCATGCCAGTGATGCTGAGGAACAATGATGCAACAGAGTGCTGCATTACCAAAGGAGCAGAGGGCATAGTTGTGGGTTGGCAGAGTGCAATAGGTCCTGAGCAACAAACTGTACTGGACACTTTATTTGTCAGATTATTGAATCCTCCAAAAACAATTAACATAGAAGGACTTCCTGAAAATGTTGTGCCGATTACAAAACATGTCACTTCCACCATGTGCTCATTACCCAATGATGATGTGATATCTTTGTCAAGAGAACAAGTGTTGGTACTGCCTAATTTTGCAATGACTGATTATGCATGTCAAGGACGTACTCGTCCTAACAATGTAGTTGACCTCAGTAGTTGTAGAAACCACCAATCCTATTATACTTGCTTATCAAGAAGTGCTTCTGCAGCAGGAACTATCATCATGCAAGGCTTTGATCCTAAAGTAATTACTGGGGGTGCTTCTGGATATCTCAGGCAGGAATTCAGAGAATTAGAACTGCTTGATGAGATTACCAAACTGAAATATCAAGGACTCTTACCAGACCATGTCAAGGGAGATCAGCGAAATTCTATCATTGATCAATTTAGAAAATGGAAAGGAAAGTCATATATTCCAAAAAACATTCATCATGCTATTGCATGGAAAGCCACGGAGCAACTAAATCAATACACAACACAGCCCTCTCCATGGCAATTAATTAAACCTACGAACAAAAATCAAAAGGCAGATTTCAGAAACCTCAACTTTGTTCCTGCAAAAGGAACTGTTCCAATCACTGTCACTCATAAAAATTCCACAGCCAATGTATTGCAAAATAAAAAACGAAAATTACAACAAGTTGTAAGTTCATCTTCCATAGTGAAAAAAAGACGAAAAACAAGTACTATTGAATTAAATGAACCAAAAGGGTTTATATGGGATGCGGAAGATTGGAGCTGTGCTTATGATTCACTCTTTACAATATTTCTAGCAATATGGAATGAAGATCCATCAAGTTGGAAAAAAAGATTCAATAGCATCAATGAAATATTAAAGATTTTGAGCTTAGGATTCAAACGATCCAAGAATCACACAACAGATTTAGAAACAGTTAGAAATACAATCAGACATTTATTGCATCAAGATAAACCCGAAATATTTCCTTATGGTCAAGTTGGCATTGCCATAAGTGATTTGGCCCATTATATAATGAAAGCAAATGAACCAATGACTTCAACTTGTCTTAAATGTATGAATTGTGAAAACATAACCATTCTGGAAAATGATAGATGTGATGCCATCTTTCATTGTTCATATTCATTTTCTGGTAGTGTTGCCGAAGTTCAGTTCGGTCCGGTTCCGAGCCTTTTTGGCGGAACCACGAACTGAACTTCGGGTCCGGTTTGGCGCATGGCCAAACCTGGACCCGAACGGCTTTGAACCGTCTCTTCGCGTTCGGTCTGGGGTTCAGACGCGGTCTGAACCCCAGACCGAGGTTGGCTCACCCCTGAGCTCCGTTCTCCTCGCGAATGGCAGGCACGTATCAATTGATACGGCGCTACGCTTCGCGAGGAAGTTGGGCTATGGGGGAGCCGTCTGGTGCTGTTGCTGCTGCTGCTGCCGCTGCCACTGCTGGTGCTGCTGGTGCTGCTGCCGTCGCCGTCGCTGCTGCGCTCCTGCTGCTGCTGTTGCCGTTGCCGCTGCCGCTGTTGCTGCTGCTGCCGGCATTGCTGCTGCTGCTGCTGCTGCTGCTGGCCGTCGTGGTGGTGGTTGCCGTTGTTGTTGCCGCCACTGATGGTGAGGTTGGGGCTTGATGCACCAGCAGCAGCTGCTGCTGCTGCCGGTGTTGCTGCTGCCAGCGTTGCTGCTGCTGCTGCCGGTGTTGCTGCTGCCAGCGTTGCTGCTGCTGCTGCTGCTGTTGCCGCCGTTGCTGCTGCCGCCGTTGCTGCTGTTGCTCCTGCGCTCCTGCTGCTGCTGCTGCTGCTGCTGCCGCTGCCGGCGCTGCTGCTGCTGTCGTGGCCGTTGCTGCTGCTGCTGCTGCTGCTGCTGTTGCCGTTGCCGTTGCCGTTGCCGTTGCCGTTGCTGCTGTTGCTGCTGCGCTCCTGCTGCTGCTGCTGTTGCCGTTGCCGCTGCCGCTGTTGCTGCTGCTGCCGACATTGCTGCTGCTGCTGCTGGGCGTCATGGTTGTCGTTGCCGTGGTTGTCGATTTGCCTGTCGCAAATAACATTAGTAAAGTTAAGAAACAAAGGTAACTTACCTTGAGGAACACAACACAATTTGTGTTGTGTTCAATCCGTGTTGATGTTGCTGTGTCGCGTGAAAGCTACTACGGCCGGTCACATGATACCGTTTAACACGAAATGGTAAGTAAAGAAATATGAAAAACAAATGAAATAAATTCCTTAAAAATATCTGCGTTCGCGGTTTGGACGCGGTTTGGAGCCGTTCAGGAAATCCGGCCAGCCTCGAAACCCTGAACCGAACCCGCAGTCCGGTTCAGCATTTGGCTGAACTTAGACTGAACCCCGGGTTCGGTTCGGGGTTTGAACCGGGTTCAGCTAGGTTCGGAACCGAACTACGGCAACACTATTTTCTGGAACCATCTCAACATGTCTTGCTCAAATCATAGTTAATAGACAACGGCACAAATGTCAATTGTGTTGGGGAGAGATTACTAAATTTATTGCATTTAACAAAATTCCACCTCTAATCATGTTTACAGTTGACTCTATTGAGAATTTAATAATTAGTCAAGTTATAAACTTGTCAATAGATGACATATCCACTGCTTACACATTGAGAGGAATTGTGTACTTTGGTGATGCACATTTTACTGCCCGCATATTCATCAACAGTATGGTATGGTTTCATGATGGTATATCAACCAGATCAATTTGCATTAATGAAGGTGATATAGATAACTTTTCAAATATTAATTTATTGTCATGTAATGGTAATAATGCTGTACTGTTTATATATGCTCAATCTTAATATGTGTTCTCTTGCTAAAAGAAGGGACGAGTAACATGCCATGCAAAGCAATGGCCCACACCCCACTAGTCGGTGGGAAAGAGTGGAATCAAGCGGAATCAATGATACGGGAGTGGGAATGGATGGGGAATGGATGGGAATGGTGTGGGATATGAAGGGGATACGGATCCACACAATCTGGAGCCTCTACAGTGAGACAACACGATATCGCAATGCAGTGATAAACACAGATCGGAAGGCTTAGCTGGGTGCCCTAGATGACAGCGCAATACGCAGTGATGACGCGATTAGATGAGGGTTCTGCACTATGACTTAGGTCGCAATAGTGGAGGGTACGCAACAAGAAAAGATGCAGATTTTGAGTGGGAATGACTGGATCTTTAAACTTAAGACACAAACTAGTGGAGAGGGGAGAACTGGGTTCATGTTCTTTTATGTTCTACTACAGGACATTTTTTATACTTTAGAGGATAGGGGTTTAAGGGTGGACGAGTGAAACAGAAACACAGTGAGATATCGCATGAAAACGACGAAACGGTAACAGAATGGTGAAGGATTTGAAATAATGGTGAATATCACATGAAAGTCAGCAAAAAGACAAAGATAAACCGGATGAATTACATTTTTGGTATTGGACTTGGTGTGCAAATGTATAGGACGTGTTTAGTGGTGGTGTTGCAGCGTATTGAGACCAGGTTGCTCCGTTAAGATACAGCAAAGATGTCGAAGCCACGCACGCGTAGATTGGCATAAGTCACGCAGGTCATGCAGATCACGTGCGGTGCGCTGATGTTTCGCTCGTACGCAGGACGCAGAAGAGTTGTAGGGAAACTAGGATTGACCATATGAGAGATTCCGTGCCCAAAGGGAGAGACTGCATATCACCAAACCCACATCTACACCGTGCTTACCATTATCCTCCCTGACGATCTGACAACATTCCTCACCTGCACGCATGCCCTGAACAATCCTCGATCACAAGACATTTCACTTTTCCCTCCAATCCGACCATCGCCGAAGCACACACCTTCAGACTTTGACCACAGACCATACAACTTCCCAAATGGTGAACCAACCCCTATCGTATATTGTTCGCATGACATCGCTTCATTGCAGTACCCGACAACTTGTTCCCACAGCTTGTCACCTGTGCCATGACTCGAAACCTGGACCCACATTCATTTATCCTTTTCCATCTGTAACTTTGATACCTCCCACACTCATTTACAACAATGCCCTTTCTTGGACAAATACCGACATCAGGTGGACCGTGTTGTTCCACACACAGAACAAGACATCGCCCCTCGATACATCATTGACACAGACATCATCATCTGATACAGCTTATGCTGTTCACATGTCTGACCTCGACTAGCCCACTGTCTTAGTTGGTTTTTCCTCCATACATTCCTTTATTTTCTTTCATACCAACCTTGCCACTATATCCACACTACCTCAAGACACTCCCTTCACCAATCCCACACTGGATGATACCCTTCTTCAACCCGACCAATGACTGTGCATTGCACTTGCCAGACTGCACACTTGCCCGTTACAGCAAGTATAGACCCCGAATTGGCAATTCTGCATGTCACATGATCCGATGACAAATCATCTGAGTCATCCGGACCTCTTCTATCCTCAATGACACCTGGGCCTCCAGTTGGATCACGAGAACATCGACATGAGGACGCCTCATGTCTGTCTCATGGTGAACACATGGTATAGTTGGACATGTTGTAGCTTCATGGTTACATTTCTATTTACCTCCCCTCAAGTATACTGTTCTTGTTGTTGGTTCAGACTTTTCTTCTTTCTTTTCCTTACATTTAGTCTGGTTCTTGGGGCAGACCCTTGTCTTGGGTAACCCCCATGGCTCGCAATGACATTAGACCTTGACCCCCCCCCTCTTAGCAGTGTTGTCTTAGTTATAAGCAACAATGAAAACTGCTGTACTCTCCTCTGGAATCTGATCCCTAGTTAAGTTGATTGTTGCCGGAGCCCACTGCAGAAGTGATCCGTAACACGCCTGAACTTTCACGCGGTGGACTGGATGGAGTTCAGAGACTTGCTCAAGGAGAACCTGGGCACCCTCCCAGCCCCAGCAGAACTCATGTCGCATGACTCCTTCCACCAGGCATTAGGAGAATTGGAGGGAGTGGTCTGGAACGCAGTAACGAAATGCATCCCTGTGACTAAACTATCCCCCTACAGCAAACAATGGTGGAATCAAGACCTGAGAGCAGAACAGAAGACAGTCCACAACCTCGGCAACAAATCATACTGGCACCAACACGTGGAGGGACACCCAATCCACGAGGTGTACAAAACAGCCAAACACAGGTATGCAGGGCATATACAGACCATTAAGGCAACACATTGGTTGGAATGGCTAGAGAGTATTGACACATCTAGTCAATGGATGGTGAGCCGATTGGTGACAGGTCCTGCATTGGATGGAGGGAGGGTGAAGGTGCCCACACTCCATATCACAGACACCATAACGAATGAGAAACGCAAACTGATGACTAATGCAGATAAGAGCAAAGCTTTTCACAGCAACTTCTTCCCCAGCAAACCTGCCACCTCATCAGTCCCCGAAGACCCCAAGTACCCACCGCCAGCATGGAACTTCCAACCCATCACCAACGTGCAAATCCACAGAGCCATCCAATGTATGCAGCCACACAAGGGCACCAAACACAACACCCCACCAAACGTAGTATTCAAGAACACCGGTGATATGCTGGTCCCCTTTCTCAGCCCCATCTTCAGAGCGACCTTTGGGTTGGAGATGTACCCAAAACATTGGGCGGTCACAGAGACAATCGTACTGAAGAAGCCAGGCAAGCCAGACTACTCCATCCCTGGAGCATGGTGGCCCATAGTACTATTGGATGGGTACGCGAGGCTGATGAACTCATGTGTCAATGAAGACATCACGGTCATGAGCGAGAGAGCCAGAATCTTGCCAAACAATCATTTTGGAGGGAGAGCTGGCCATAGCACAACAGACGTGATCCTATTTATGCCAGATAATTAAGGATGAATGGTGGAAAGGTAATGTGGTATCATTACTCTCTCTTGATGTCAAAGGGGCCTTTCCGAGTACGGCCATTGACCACATGGTGCATAATATGTGAAAACGCGGCATACCAGTGGAGATCACTGGGTGGCTAGAGAGAACACTCACCACCCATCACACCACACTGACCTTTGATGAATTCACATCAGAACCCTTTGATGTAGACAACGGACTCGACCAGGGCAGCCCCATCTCACTGACATGCTACCTATTCTACAACTCAGACCAACTCGACATCCCCATCCCACATAATGGGGAACATGGCATCCTGTACCTTGACGACTTGAATGTACTTGCAGTGGGCCAGAATTTCAAGGAAGCACATGTGAAGCTGGAGTCTATAATGGAGAGGCCAGGCGGCATTCTAGAGTGGGCAAGGAAACATAACTGCGAATTTGGTGTTGACAAATTCCAGCTTATCAACCTGATGCGATGACGACAGGTGGACCCAGACAACCAATGGAAAAGGATCATAATACCCAAGACATCAATCAAGTTTCTTGGCGTACACATTGACCACAAACTTCAATGGAAGGAACAGGGAGTGGCAGCACTCAAAAAGGGCCAGGACTGGCTTCTGGAGTTCAGGAGGCTATCTAAGACATCAGGGGGGATACTGGTGAGGATCATGAGATGGCTTTACCTATCGATCGTGGTACCGAGAATGCTCTATGCTGTGGAGGTCTTCATGGGCTCGACTTTGAAGAAAGACAGAATAGGGACTAGGAGAAGCGGAGGAGGCACAGCAATGGTATGAAAACTAATAGGCATACAATGCAAGGCAGCCATAATGATCACCGGCACACTGTCAACCACAGCCACCGACATCCTAGATGTCCACACAGACCTTTTACCATTTCACTTTTTAGTAGATAGGATTTGACACTGGGCAGCCCTATGCCTTGCAACACTCCCACCGGCGAACCCACTAAGCAAAGCCATCAAGAACGCACGGGTATGCCAGGTAAAGAGACACCCCACCCCCATACATGACCTCATATGGGACTACAACATGAAAATGGAACACATGGAAAAGATTACCACATGCAGATACAACACGAAATGGGAACCAGAGGTCACGATGCAGATACAGCCATCACGAGAGGAGGCCAAGGAAGCTCACGAACAAGTTAACAACAATATCAAAATATATACTGATGGATCAGGTTTGGATGGCATAATAGGTGCAGTGGTAGTACTCACACGAGCAGGGCGGAGGAGAAAGAGAGTCAGAAGGTATAAACTAGGTAAACAGGAGCATCACACGGTACACGAAGGAGAAGGGATAGGCACGATACTGGGACTGGAGTTGCTGAGTAGTGAACTGCACAGGTAGGGGTATACCCATGGGCTTTCTACGGGTTTCATAAAAGGTATGGGTATGGGTAGCAACATTGTTACCCGTTCATGTACCCATACCCCCCACGTGTACCCGCCCCTATGTAGCATACCCGCAGGCACATACACAATGGTAATATACACTTTGGGCTCAGAACCTTGATTACAAAACATCTATTACTCCGCCTATCAGAGACACTATTGAATTGAAAAAAGTTGCCCACCAACCACCATGGCACCTTTGAAGACTCCAAAGGTTTCTGCCACCAAACATAAACCCGCTGCATCTAAAAACAAAGGTGTTCTCAACCCAAAATCCACTGCTCGAGCATCTATATCTTCAATCAAAACTACACCAGCACCATCCAGATGCATCTCAGTTGAAGAGGAGGAGGATGACGAGCCCACATCTATTGGCAGGACCCTCAGTCCTGACTAGTGGGGTGTGGGCCATTGCTTTGCATGGCAGGTTACTCGTCCCTTTTTAGCAATGAGAGTGTAAGTATATAAAAATCATATGGAATTATTACCCTGCTATGATAATAAATATTTGCAAAGTTATTGATATTTCTTGTATTATTACATACTGATGCTATTCAGATACCATTCTGAACCACACTACAATGATATACATTTCATAATTGATTATATCCTATTCCTTCCAATTTTTCATAACCCAATATCAGATCCCACATTGGCATCTTTCATATCAAGTTTGCAGTGTTCATAGACTGTCCATGGGCAAGGCCATGACTCTCTGGCCCAAGGTCCACCCTGGCCTGGCCCTTTAGGGCCAGGGCTGGGCCAGTGATTAGCTGGCCCTGCCCTCCATTCAAGGGCAAAGGGCTAAGTCAGTAAACAGCCGGCCCAGCCCTCTTAGATATTAGGGGTACAAGTATGTGGTTTAGCTTACTCTAACCATGGATACTTTAGCATTTCCTAAACCACCAAGCTTATATAGCTAGTTCCCATAGTTGGAGATCCTTTTAGCCTTGGGGTCCCCACAGGTTTATAACTCCACAGTATCAAAGGCTACCAAAAATGGCTCATAACTATCTAGCTATACCTACAACTTGAAGCTGTATAGTTGAGCACATGCACTGATGATCCTTGATGATTCAAAATGAAGAAATTCAAATTTAGCAGACTGCAAAAGCTACAAGTTGGGTATGCAGATAAATGGCTTGATGTGGAAGGAGAAATTATGAAGAAATATATTGGAGATTTTGATGTTAATAATGACAATGTAGATTAAAATACCGTTATTGGAGAGCATATAGAGACAGATTTATGAGCATGTACAAAATTTTGAGATAGAGGGCCAGGGCTGACCCTGGGCCAACTCTGACCTGGCCTGGCCCTGATCTCGCCCTTAAGACCCAGGGCCAGGGCCAGCTGAAGGTGGACCGGACCTCAAGGGCCAGGGTCAGGGCCAGTAGAATTAGCTGAGGGGCAGCCTGGGCTGACCCATGGACAGTCTGAACTGTGTTCATGTTGGCATATATATAACTACTTCACTACTGTATCATTAGTAATAGTTACTGTGTAATTTACCTCACATCCAGTTCATTTTGCATAGACATTGATATCACCATGTTCACCAACTTCACATACATGTCATAGTTTGAATTGCACAAGTTTGCTGACATAGCACAGAGGTTATACTTTGACTTTACAGAAAACAGGTCATTATCACTCTCTGTTCAGATTTGTGATGTCAATTCTTGATATGTTCACTTTCAATTTTGAATTTATTGAGGACAGAATTTCAATTATGATATCAGTATAGTGTGGTGAAGAGCAAATGTATTCAAGGTAAAGTCTATTCATTATATCTCGAAATTCTCAGTATTGGGTACTCACTTTTTGTGTGGTTATTAATAATAATTTCAATGCATATAGTAAGTTTGCTAGATCACATATACATTGAATATATTGTTTGTACAAGAGTTTGTGCAAACACAATGCCTGGGAGTAAAGCTGGGACACCTGCCGAAAGGTTGTTGAACACTGTTCGGCCTGTTCGACAAGGGTGCACTATTCACATTATTAACAATTCTGATAAACTCAGTACATGTAGCTATATCCAAGATACATGTAAGATATCCTTCGTAAAAGTGTTTGTGCATGGGCAATGCCCCAGACTAAAGCTGGGACACTTGTCGAACAGTTGTCGAACACTGTTCAGCCGGTTCGACAAGGGTGCACTATTCACATTATTAACAATTCTAATAAACTCAGTACATGTAGCTACATCCAAGATACATGCAATATATTGTTCGTAAACATGTTTGTGCATGGGCAATGCCCCAGACGAAAGCTGGGACACTTGTCGAACAGTTGTCGAACACTGTTCGGCCGGTTCGACAAGGGTGCACTATTCACATTATTAACAATTCCAACAAACCCAGTACATCTTAGCTAGTATATTGCAGATACATGCAATACATTGTTCGTAAAAGTGTTTGTGCATGGGCAATGCCCCAGATGAAAGCTGGGACACTTGTCGAACAGTTGTCGAACACTGTTCGGCCTGTTCGACAAGGGTGCACTGTTCACATTATTAACAATTCCAACAAACCCAGTACATCTTAGCTAGTACATTGCAGGTACATGCAATATACCATTCGTAGAAATGTTTGTTCAGACAATGCATCAGACTCAACCTGGGAAACCTGTTGAACCCTTGTGGAACACTGCTCAGCATGTTCCACAAGTGTGCACTGTTTGCATTTAACCATTCCATTGCACTACCAATGCATTCAATAGTTGTAAAAGGTTGTCAAACATTTGCGGCTTGCAACTGCGATGCAACCATGGTATAACAGTATCTATTCCCAAATTGGCGTCTGTGATCTAGGCAGCTGTGATCCGGCTGCCTTATTGTTCTTGCTGATTGGGACAACAAATTTCCACACTCAACTCCACCCAGTCACACAGTTTCATAGTTATTCCCAGGGCTTCAAAATTGTTCCCACAGTTTGGAAATTTTGTTCTCACGGCTTGGCAAATTAGAGTGTGACCCTGAGTTGAAAAATCCACCATATAGAACGATTCCCTTATAGGGACTCGTAACAAGGACTCCATTATGGAGCAAGTGGATTGTGAGGCTGAAAAAAGTGTCGATGTGTCCAACGGTGAGGTCATGGATGTAGATGATGCCGAAATGGAGCTGAGTGAATACGATATGCCTGTGTTATGTTTAGCCTCTGAAAATCAATAATTATATAGAACAACTCATGAAGGAGTGGACAGCCCCCATCTACGCGTTCTTTAAGCCAGTCCCTCTTGTTGAGTACCACGAGGGTCGCCGATGCCATACCTTCCTGTGTGCTGTGAAAGAATGCCTGCATAAGTCGAGACAGTTGTGTAGGTTCCTCGATAAAGGCGATGCGAAATACACCAGTAATATGCGAAAGCACGCTAAAAAGTGCTGGTGAAATGACATCATCACATCGGCAGACAAAGCCAATAATGCCAACGAAGTTCATAGGAAAACAGTAAAGGGGGCACTCAATCCGCAGTTGATCATGGCTGCCTTTGAGAGAAAAGGAAAGGGGAAGGTGACGTACTCCCACCATCAACATACAAAGACGGAATCTAGGTCTGAGATAGTCCGATGGGTGGCTGAAAGTAAAAGGCCCTTTAAAGTTGTCGAAGACCGTGGCTTTCAGAGTCTAATGAAGACTGGGCATCCGGAATACCACATACCTTGTGCAACAACTGTCTCCTGAGATGTCAAGAAAGTCTTTGTGAATGTACACAGATGGCCAAAATGCTACAGGAACACGAGTGCGATCTCAATTTTGCCACGGATGCATGGACATCACCCAACCACAAGGCGTTTGTAGTGATAACAGTCCACTTCGAGGTCAATGGCACACCCATGTGTATTTTGTTGGACTTGGTAGAGGTTGCCGAGTCCCACTCTGGATTGAACCTAGCTGCAGTGTTTGCACAAGTCCTCAATGAATTTGGGGTAACTGAGAAGGTCAGTAACTAGAATGATTGATGATACACGGATGCTCACCTGTTTTATGTAGTGTCTGGGCATCACATGCGACAACGCCTCCCCCAACGACACAATGATTGAGAATCTCAGTGAGCTCATCACATCTTTCGCTGGCAACTCCAAATGCACGTGATGTTTCAACCATGTGGTTGCGAAGAGGCTCATACACCAGTTTGATGTACCCACAAAGGATGCAGATGCTGCCATGGATGAAGCCGAGAAGGAACTGAGGGATCTTGTGGAGGGGATGGACATTGAGGAGATGTTGACACGGATTGAATGAGATGCAAACAATGATGATGAGGACGACAATGATGACGATGAAGGCCAAGAGTTGGAGATGTCGATGGAGGCATGTGCAAAGCTTGATGCCAGCACACAACCTGTTAAGTTGGTCCTTGTGAAGGTGGGCCCGCTCTGTTCATTTTGCATGCCATATCTAATGTAATTGGCTTGGTTAGCTTCGAAAAATTGCATTCGCAATGATACACTCAACAATGATTGTCTTGCCACTGTGGTTCCAAACCCTTGAGAAGCTCAAACTCGGTGAACGAAAGATGCCTCGTGATGTGACAACACGATGGAACTTGTCATTCAACATGTTGGTATTTGCAGTGCAATACCGGAAGGCCATTGACGACATCGCAGGCAACAAGACTGCGAGCCTTCGCAAGTATGAGCTGAGTGACGAGGAATGGAGGATTGCCCAACAGCTGTGTGACACGTTGAAGGTGCATGTTGGACTTGCTGACTCAGAGTACAATGATGCACAAACTGACACATTTTTGGCCAGATCTTCAAGGACCCAACTCTGTTTTTTTCGCGGTTGACACCCAACCTCGCAACGGTTATCCCGGACATGGATCACATTGACGAGACACTCACATCACAATCAATTGACTCCAAATTTGAGCCCTCCATCCGAGCTGCCCTTGGACTCGCCAAGAAGACATTAAACTGTTACTACTCTGCCACTGATCACTCAGATGTCTATCACATAGCTATGGGTACGTGTCTTTTAATAAGAATATCTACCTTATTTTACACTCTATCCATCATGATATAGTTCTACATCCCTGCCATAAGCTTCAGTATTTCAAAGCTGCTAAATGGGAGCAGGAACGGATCAATACTGCAGAAGGGATTGTCAGGACTGAATTTGAACAAAAATATGCAACATCACCTGTTATCGACAAGAAAAGCAAGGAGACGGTTCTTGCTCCTTCACCACGTGGTACCCCCTAGGGACCCCGAAAAAAGGAGTTCCTCTACAGCGGCTTTAGGCCCTACACCCCTCATTAAAAATCTTACCAACACTCATCATACACAATTTCCAGACATACTAGAGCAAACAATCACTACAGTCAGTTAGAAATGCGCCAGTCAACACTTACAAGCGGCAAATCCACCAGCAAACCAACTAACCAGGACCCCACTAACACCAAATCAACCCCGGGTCACAACCCGGGTTCCCAGAAAAAGAAAGACATCAGGCAAGATACCGAAGATAGCGATGACATAGAAACTCTGGAGGATGCTAAAGAATACCTATCTGCTAAGTTCTCCTCCTTATCACACAAGGACTATGATGCCTCTATTCTAGCCAGCATGCTTTTTCACCTTGCCACAGCAAACGAATTAGCCGACAACAGAGAAGCGATCAACACCATAAGATCGATAGCAATCACCCTACTCGACCTGGACCTAGACCTTAAAGCGTCCACCTTTTCCGAACAACTCATAACCAAACTAAATCCTGATCATCTCCAGCCCACCATCCCCCCCGCACATACCTTAGAACCGATCATCGATGCAATAGTAGACAAAGTATCCAAAAAGGTCAAAAACAACCTAGAAGTTACCAGAACCCAGCTCCAGCAACTCGCCAGCGACGTACAAAAATCCACGAATACCATCGAATCCACCACCAATACATACAAAGATGCATTAATCAACCAACCCAAACTCTACTCCCCCGGCCACAAAAACCCACACATCAGCTCCAAAGAGGCCCTACAAGCCCGACAGATACTCGTTGACATCAAACCCCCCCATCAGGAGGATATCTCAAAGCTCAGTCACGCCAGCATTATAGATAAAGCTAACCAGATTTTAGTTACTATCGGAGCCCCAGATGGTCAGAAATTTTGGGGATTAACCAAACTATGCAACGGAGGTATACTATTAGAAGCAAGCTCCGATCTACTGGTCAAATGGCTATTGGAAGACGACTGCCAATCCAGCTTTATGACTAACTTCGGCTTCGGGGCAGAAATCAAACCTCGAACATACAACGTCATAGCCTACTTCATCCCCCTCACCTTTAATCCAGACGATGCACGAAACCTGAGAGAAATAGAGGAGACCAACGACCTACCCATCTTCTCTATTGTCAAAGCAACCTGGATCAAACCAAAAGAAAAGCGTGCAGCTAACCAAACCTGCGGACACGCATTCCTCTCCATCTCATCTCTGGAATCCGCCAACTCCATCATCTCCAAAGGGTTATACATATGCCACAAACGCATTAAAGCCAACAAATGTAAAAGAGAACCCCTCCGGTGCCTACGTTGCCAGTTATGGAACCATGTCACGTCCTCGTGTGCGGCACTTGCGGTAAAAATCATCGAACTACAGACTGCACCATCAGCAACAGCCCATACTGCACCCCCTGCAGAAAGGACAGCCACACCAGCTGGGACCGCAGCTGTCCCACTTTTATCAAAAAATGCAAGGACATAGATGGCTCCAATATAGAAAACCATATGCCATCTTACCCCAGAGACGACCCGTGGACACATGCGCTCACTCCCCCAGAAAGCGCCACATTGAACACCGCCAACGATTCACATCCCAACCACCCCATGCTTAGACCCGAAGACAGACACTACGCTCCCAATCCTAACACCCATCGCATACCATATAACAGATCCAACCCTACGCATACGTCACAACAACAACACAGACCCCCACATAACACACTCCCCCACCTCACGCAATCAACACTCCCTTTCACACCGAATGAAGACTCCGTACCCCCCGCCGTCATCCCACGTACCTGCACTCCAGAAGGCTGGGGTGATCATCCGCCATCTCCCTACTCCGTCTTCAATAATAGACCACTCAACTCCTTCCCTCCCTTGCCTCATGCCTGATCACCCCAACGACAACCCGATTCGTTTAAACATATGGCAAATCAACCTTAACAAAACCGCCAAAGCACAATGGGACTTAATCAACTCAAACTTATATAACAAATGTGACATACTCCTCCTACAAGAACCTTACTTTGACAAATACAACAATACCAAAGCAACACACGACTGGCGGGTAATATACCCAACATCATGCTTCATCATTGACGAGACGGTCCGTTCGGTCATCCTCGTCAACACTAGACTAGACACGACCACCTGGGAACAAATCAAGGTCCCTGGCTCCAACGACATATCCACCATCCGTATCCGTAGTACATAAGGCAACATCTCCATATTTAACATCTACAATGACTGCTTACATTCCGACAATATCACACTACTATCCAACTTCGCTAAAGACAACGTATCCACAGTCTACCGAAATGACTCCGACCACATGATCTGGTGCGGGGACTTTAACCGACATCACCCACTTTGGGACGAAGAAAGGAATCACCATCTCTTCACTGCTGCTGCCTTAGACCAAGCACAGCTCCTCATAGATGCCACGACGAGCCATGATCTGATCATGGCTCTACCCAAAGACTTACCCACATTAGAATCAATGGCCACCAAAAACTGGACACGAACCGACAACGTTTTCTGCACAGCCAAAACCTCAGAATCGATCCTAATCTGCGATACTAAACCCGACAAGCGCCCCACAGGTACTGACCACGTCCCAATTCTCACTACCCTCCTTCCAAACCCGCATACGACACACAACCACCACACGCGACTATCTTATGACCGACTGGGACAAATTCCGCAAATCACTATTCTATCATCTCCACCTCAACTACCCCAGGCCGACCAAGATTACTACCAAGCAACAACTAACTCGCGCCATAACAGATCTCACAAACTCAATACAACACGTCATCGAGCGGGAAGTGCCACTCGCTAAGCCGACCCTGCACTCGAAATGGTGGTGGAACAAAAATTTATCAGACCTAAAAAGAACCAAAAACAAGCTAAGTTTCGAATCCTACAGAAAAGGAGCCTTACCCGACCACCCGATCCATGAAGAACACCGTCAGGCCAGAAATACCTACGGTAATGCCATCATGAAAGCCAAAGAGGAACACTGGTCGGCCTTCCTAGAAGAAGCCAACGACTACTCTCTATGGTCAGTTAAACGCTGCATCTCAAATCCCATCAGCAACTATCCACGAGGAGATGGAGGAAGCTCAGCCATACCCACCCTCGAATACAAAGCCCAGGATGGCACGATGAAGTACGCTACCTCAAACGAAGAAAAAAGCAAAGCAATAGCGACAAGCTTCTTCCCCTCCCCTCCAAATACTTCCACCGTCCCACAGTCATATGAATACCCAATCAGAATAAACTACGAACCCATCATCACTCAAGCCCAAATCTCCAAACATATCAACAAGACGAAACCCTTCAAAGCCCCAGGCCCGGACGGCATCCCAAACATAGTACTCAAAGAAATGAGCCGCCTCATCATCAATCATTTATACTACATTTATAATGCCTTCTTCAAACTGGGCACATACCACGACAGCTGGAAGGAATCCATGACACGCGTGCTAAGGAAACCAGGAAAACCCCGTTACGATATACCAAAAGCATACCATCCCATTGCCCTCCTCAACACACTACCAAAGATTCTAACCTCTATATTGACAGAGGTTCTAGTCCAACTGACAGAGGAACACCAACTCCTTCCATCAACCCACTTCGGAGGCAGACCCGGCCGCTCAACCACCGACTCCATGCACCTCTTAGTAAACCGTATTAAACACGCTTGGAGAAACAAAAGGGTCGCCACCATCCTTTTTCTGGACATCGAGGGCGCCTTCCCCAACGCCGTCACGGACCACCTACTACACAATCTCAGAAAATGTCGCATACCCGAACAACTCGTCACCCTAATTGGGCTCATACTCTCTGACAGAACTACACGTCTCAAATTCAACGACTACATCTCTGACCCTATTCAACTAGTAAATGGCATAGGACAGGGTGATCCGTTATCCATGATCATATACTTATATTATAATGCTGATTTGCTTGATATACCTACAGGTCCATATGAACTTGCAGTAGCCTTCGTAGATGATGCGGCCATCTATGCGGAGGGCAGAAACTTCACCGATACACACACAGCGATCAAAAACATGATGAACAAACGATACGGCGCTTACGATTGGTCTAGAGCCCACAATTCCAGATTTGAAACTAACAAATTTGCGCTGATTGATTTCTCACAGAAACGACACATCACCCGCCCCAACCTAACCCTGCAGAATATAGTCATCAAACCTACGAACTCACACCATTTCTTAGGCATCATTCTCGACCAGCAGTTATGCTGGCATGAACAGCGCAAACATATGCTGGCCAACGCCACAAAATGGATCGCCCTCTTTTGTAGACTAACGAGAATCAAATTAGGGGTCAACCTCAAACTCATGCGATGACTCTACAACGCCGTTGCCATTCCCAAAATTACATACACGGCAGATGTTTGGTACACCCCGGTACACAAGGCCACCGGCTACAAAAACAAGCGGGGCTCAGTTAGGGCCATGAAGGAACTCATGAAAGCCCAGCGTATGGCTACGCTGAAGATCACAGGCGCATTACACTCCTCCCCCACAGACCTCCTAGATATGCATGCCGGTGTAGAGGCTCCGGGCCGTCTGGACCCGAATCCTCTTCATATCCCACATCATCCCCGTCCATTCCCATTCATATACCGTTGATTCCGCCCGATTCCGGTTCTCTCTGTCGATTCCGCTCCGGATTCCGCCTCCAGAATCGTTCATACTCAAGATGCAATGTCTCTAACGACCCGGAATCAGTACGTATATAGTTACATATGATATATCTTCGTTTCCCGTTACTTAGTACATAGCATCACTCCTCCTATACTCCACTCCACTCCACTCCTATCAGTTACAGCCTTCGGTTGTAGTACATAGTTACTACAGCACAGGATCATATCCCATCATATAGAAAATACAGGTTATCGCTCCCCTTCAGTTCTATTTCTTAGTCCTCGCTTCGTATCGTCTCCATATTAGTCTTCGTACTCCACCCCCTTCACTTCCCCTCTGATCCGGAACCCCGGATTCGGGTTGGATTGACTAGACTATAGACACTAAACTCCTCTGATCACTTCTTAGCTGATCACCACTTTCGTAGATTCCCATTCGGGTCTACAACAGAACTCGCCGTCACACCGGTATTTTGCCGATCAACTTCACACTCCACAAAGCCTGTCACTGAGCAATTGTGAGACTAGCCACCCTCCCGACATCACACCCACTCCATCGTCCACTCCGTCACTGCGCCAGACGTCTGGTAGCCAGACATAAATCACCCCTCCACATCCTAACTCACTTTTACGACATCAACCCGGACAACCTAGAGACCATCCTACCACCATTGCGCCCCCATCCTCCACCTCTAACCACACACATCGACAACTCCAGAGACAGTTCGATATGCACAGAACAGTCTGACCCAGCTAATATAAAGATCTACACCGACGGCTCAGATTTTGAGGGAGGCATTGGCACGGCAGCTATCCTTTACAAAGAACAACGCTCCCACCCGAAAATACTACGCTATCACCTGGGCTCCTCGAACGATCACACTAACTACAAAGCCGAAATGTTAGCCTGCAACCTCGCTCTACATTTACTCAGCAAAGAACACAATCCACAATCAGTATCCCTTTACGTCGATAGCAGCTCCACGATCCTAGCAGCGGGACGTCCCAATATTAAATCAAACGCAATACATCATTAGGGAGTTCCAAGATCTCAGATCACGCCTAATCACCCTACATCCACAGCTAAGTATCACCCTCAAATGGATATCTGCTCACAGTGGCATTGCAGGCAATGAGTTAGCCGATGAAGAAGCCAAAAAAGCAGCCCAAGGTCAATCCAGCTCTAAACGACACCTCCCCACCTGGCTACGCGACAGTCCCCTACCACAGGGCATTCCCGCTGTCAAACTAGCGTTCAAGAAAGCTCTAGACACCCAATGGAAGGAAGAATGGGAATCCTCCCCACGCTACAATCGTTTCACCCGCATCAACGCCACCTTCCCTTTGTGAAACTACATCAAATTAATGCAACTACTTAAAAGATCCCAGTGCAGTGTACTAACCCAACTTCGTATAGGTCACATCCCGCTAAACTTCTATCTTCACAAGATACACAAAACGCCAACGCCCTACTGCCCCAACTGCGATACCGATGACGAGAACATACATCACTTCATCTTCGACTGCCCAAAATACACCCATCCAAGACACCTGCTTTACATCAAACTTCGCCACAATGCCCACTCGCTTAAATTTCTACTCAATACAAAAGAAGGCACAAACGAGTTGCTAAAATACATAGGGCGAACGGGCCGTCTCAAACCCACATTCGGTGACATCTCCCACCAGCCCTAACCCAACTAACCACTATCATTGACAGACATATCTCCCGACACTCACCACATGACAGTCCCCAGCCCCCACTACACATAACGCTCGCCCACAAAAGGCTTCGCAATCACCCCACCCTCAACCAATTCGACGACACCCAAACTAGTCAACGACTCGCATACCACCACGCGTGCTATTTTACATACACTTCTATCTGCATTAGCCCCTCGTGCACACCCACTACAGTGGTCGAGCACTTGTTATATGACCACCTGCACCCACCACCCCAACCACTCCGGGCACCCTCATTCAGTCAGACGAGGCAAGTAAAACAATGCGAGGACGCATTGGGACTCTGGGGGGATTACTCGTTGGAGCCGCACTTGCTAGTCAGAGGCACAGAGAAACGGGAAGGCCCTTTTATTTAGTTTACTTTATGCCCACGATGTAAGGTCCTACATAGGGTTCGCCCCAATGGACATAAATTGGAAAAAAGAAAAAAAAAAAAAAAAAGCAAGACCACGCAAGTCTCAAAGAAACAGAAGGTACATTTTTAATCTTTCAGTTTAATCTTATTCTCTATCAACAAAATACAGAACATGTTCAATGATCTACCTGCCCTTGCGGCACCTAGGCTTGCTGATCTTCATGACGAACTTTCACATTATCTCAGCACAGATCCAGAGAATGTGAAGGATGTCCTTCAGTGGTGGACTAAGAGAAAGGCCACCTATCTGTGTCTCTCACGAATGGCACTTGACTATCTCTCAATTCCAGGTAATTTTCTCCTTACTCGACTGAATTGATTGCTGACTCATACCAATACAACTTCAACAGATGTCAAGCACGTTTTCAGCCAGGGAAGAGTGCTACTCTCACATGTTCAAAATCATTTATCATCACAGTCTATCCGAGCACTGATGTGTCTGGGAAGTTGGAGTTTATGTGGGCTAGTGAAAGACAAGGATATATTTGCTGTCACTTGTGAAGCTGAGGTTGAGGGGGAGGAGGAGGACCTTTTGGAGGGTTGGGACTCAATTGCACCTATGCTGCTGTAATTTAGATCAAATTCTTGCGTTTTCTGCCTTGCGTTTTCTGCCTGTACCCATGGAACCCTGTTCATGGGTACAGGTATATCATACCCCAGGGTCTGCAGCAGCCAACCCGTCACTTTACCCATACCCTTCTGATGGGTATGGGTTTCTAGCAGGTACAGGTATGGGTATACTCAAAAATACCTGGGGGTGACCTGTGCAGTTCACTATTGCTGAGAGGAGAAAAGAGGGTTCGAGGTGTTTCAATGTTCGTGGATGAACAGGCAGCAATATGGGCAATCAAATCTCTCGAAGCGGGCCCCTCACTACATATTCGACCTGTTCCACAAGAGGCTAGACATGGTTAGGAGGCAACATAAGAGGATTAATCTGACAATAAAATGGGCACTGGGACACGAGGGCATTGGAGGCAATGAGGCAGCGGATGGACATGCGAAGAGAGCAGTGCAAGGGAACGCAACAATAACCACAGGACTTCCTGCCCCACTACAGCACGCTCTACCACACAGCAAGATGGTGGCGGCGAGATCGTTCCTAGACAGACTAAAGAAACAGGCAGACAGGGAATGGTGCCAGTCCCCGAGATGCAGATGGCTCCAGGAAATTGACCCGAGCTTCTCACCGGCCACGTATCGGAAAATGACCCGATCTCTGCCCAAGAAACACATTGCAATCCTCACACAGCTGCGAACAGGTCACATAGGACTTAACCATCATCTACATAAGATCAACCGCGCTGACACCCCCATTTGTCCTTGCTGTCGTCGCCACCACAAGACTGTCCCCCACTTTCTCCTGTTCTGCCCAGCACATGACCATGCACGCCAGAAACTACGCCGAACAGTAGGGCGTGATGCATCATGCAGGATACGTGAAGAAACTGCTATGCACCCCAAAGCACCTCCTGCCGCTCTTCTGCTACATCAACAACACACAGCGACTCCGGCAAGCATTTGGACACATTCCCAACATCACACACGAATGAAGCAGCTAACCCCACCACACTCACATCCCACGTACCACACACAGCACGCTGCACACCCTATTCCACATACCCCCGACCCCACCGCCCCAACCTTCCCACCCAATATCTTATAATCTAACCACACCCAGGTCTCACTTATTACAGGAGATACACTCCTACCAGGAACAGCACTGCCGCGTCCACATGTTGCCTCAGGACTTCACACACCCCCTTGACATGACCAGTAGCATACATAACAGGAATCTCCACATACAATGTACCATAAAGGAGAATAAACCAGGAAATTAAATAAATTAAATAAATAAAAAACCCTTCACATGTTCATCCGTGTAGAACCTTAGACTTTCATAGTTGACCTCGTCATCTTTATCGTTGTTCCATTATTCATTCATTGTTCCCAACCCAACCCACCATACCCGACGTCATTGGCATCATTGGGTTCATGGTTATTTATCCGTTTTCAGTCCATTCATCACCAGTTCTTCATTCATTTGTTTGTTTTGTCCATTTTTGTAGTTTTAGATGGTGGCTTTACATTTTACTTCCATTTCTGCAGTGAAAATGAGGCTGCATCACCAAGAGTTGCTTAGTCATTGCTTAGTCAGTATCCACAACACATATCAGTATGGAGCCATTTTCCATTTTCACCACATTCTTACTACAGGCTGCTTGAAGCTCAATTTGAGCTGCTCAAACTCATCCAGGCGTTGAGCTGTATGCACCATGCCTTCCCCTGTTTGCAGATGCAGATGCAATTACGTTGGTGTGAAACGTGTCTGCCAGCAGCCAGCCAGCCGCTAGATTTCTTCCGGCCCTGCACTGCCAGGTATCAGCTAAACCCAGGGAGATTGGTATGAGTTTCTACAATGAAGCCAATCAAGTGGCATACCATGCATATGTTATTGCCATTTAGAAGCGTCTGAGCAAGCTTCGTCTTCTTTCTGCCTTGCGGTGTGATTTCGCTAGAAAATGAACAGGGAATGAGGTCAAGAGTCGTGAACTTCGCCGGGCAACTCACTACTCGGTAACATCCTCTAGCACCATATCTGAAACCCAACGATCAGGCCAAACCAAAAGGTGAATGAAAAAAAATAACTCACTGACGAAGTCGTCGAATCCCAATAGCGTACCTGTGAACTCCCGCTCACTTTTCATGATGACCCAGATGCTCGAGCCGATGCATCTGTCGATTAATTCTGTCGTTCAAAATTGAAAGGAAGTCCATCGTTAGATTGAAGAGTACACCGCTACCTAATGGCAAAATCTGAGAAGCCATGCAGGTGGTGGTCAGAAACAGTCTAATCGTACACCATTTAAAGTTTGTTTTTGGTATTCAAGATGGTTTCGTCGCTGCTCAAAGGACAAAACGCACGCAGATCAAGAGGTTGGGTTACAAGTCGTATCGGTAGTTGAAATGATAATAACGAGAAAAGACTATGGTTGACAAAATCCAGTTTACCACTACTGTTGACCAAAACTGAAACCACCATGAGGCGCACTGACATCAGAATGGAACTGGATAATAGATTGAGCAAGGGCTCGAGGGAACTAAGACAGGGATAGGGTCTCACAGCAAAAGCTCCTGATGCGTCTACGTTGGGTGCAATGGCGGAATCTACGTCCTCCTCGTCCGGGAAATATTTGTCCATGATGTTGAACGCCTTCTTATATATCTCCAAGTTGTCGTGTTCTTGCAGGTTGTGGATAGTAATCATACCACCGGCTTCTTCGACAAACAACGCGTATTGGTTTGAGGCACCTGGTCCTGCAGCCTGCTTGTCCATCTCGCCAATTTTCAGGATATTATCCAATCCATCCAGGGCGACTTGAATGATCTTATTGTCCATCATAGTGAGCAGATCGCACAGAGGTTTGATACAACCCTGTGATACCAAGTAACGAATCTGTGCGGGTTGCTGGAGTCCACCGGATGTGGCGTTCGAGATCGCCCAGCATGCTTCTTTCCTCGTCTTGAAGTCGGCGTTCTGGAGAATATTGATCAAAGGAGGAATGATGTTGGCATCGATCACCGCTTGGATCTGAGGGGGGGATCCAGCCGTGATGTTTGAGATCGTCCAACAAGCTTCCTTGCGAATGCCATCTTTTGGTGATGAGAGTAAGGAAAGAAGGGCGGGCAAAGCACCGGACGCGATGACGACTTGGGTCTGAAGGTCGTCTCCGGTCACTATATTTCCAACCGAGCGAAGAGCAGGGGTCTGGACCGAGGTCGAGTTATGCATGAGGAGGTCAACGAGCCGCCTGCAAACCCCAGACCCAATGACCGCCTCAATTTTGTCGTTGGAACCATCAGATAGATAAGAGATGGCCCAACAAGCATCGATCAAGATCTCGTCGTCGAGCGAATAGATCAATTTAGTTAAGACCGAGAGGGCAGGGGAGATCTGTATTGGAATAGGTAAGTTAACAAAGCGAAGGGAAAGAAAAGAAAACTCACCAATTCCCAGTCAGGCTGGGGAGACTTGCCTCTGCAAAAATTACTCAAAGTCCAGGTAGCGTTTCTGAGCATACTAAGCTTGTGATTCTCGCTCAAGAGAGTAAGAAGAGGCCGAAGTGCGCCCTTCTCAAGAACGTAATCTCTGCATTGAGGGCTATCACCAGCGATGTTTCCAAGGGCCCAGACAGCCTGCTCACGGACGTCCAACACCGGAGAAGATAGGAGATTAATAAATTCAGGAACTGCTTGTGCATTAATCACGACCCGAGTGTGTTCAGCGGTTCCCGATGCAATGTTGGTAAGCGCCCAGGCAGCCTCAAACTAGAAGATCAGGTCAAGATAAGGAAGTTGGTAATCTGCGTTTACAACAGGCGGTATTCTCACTTGAAGCATTGAGTGGCCGCGTTTTAAAAACTCGACAAAGAGAGGAACAACACCACAATCGATGACGCGTTCGATTGGGGGATTCTTCTCCTTGGATAAGAGCTTGCGGAACCTGGTAGTCGCGTCTAATTGACGATCAGGATCGTCAGAGAAGACGCCAGCGATCATCTCGTCAGCCAACTGACAACCACTGCGTCAGAAACCATGTTGAAGGTTTTGGCGATCAGCAACCTACGGGGGGGTCCCAATTCCCAGTACTAACTTCTTCATCGGAATCTGCACCGGCAGATGGAAGAAAATTCCTCCGCTTTGAGATGTTCTCCTCTCGTTTCTGCCGCCTGATCTCTACTTGCTGTTCTTCCCGACGACGCCTGAGGTCTTCTTGTTTGAGCCCGCCTTTGTTCTTGAAATCTATCAACACGCGCGTCAATTTCACGCATTGACCATTGGACGAAGCAAGGGAAGTTTGGAAGGACTGAACTCTGCTTGCGCTGATCCATAGTACGGGAATTCGACTCCATGGTGGTTAATAAGGTCTATAAGACGGTTCGAGGTAAAAAGTATTGCGGGAAAGGTGAACAACGAGAGTCACGCTTGTTGTCACGTTGCATCACGTCGTGTCACGGCTTGCCAGCGCTTTGACCATCTTTCAAGATCTGACCTTTTTCTTGCAATGCTTTCCCGAACAATGTATAGATTAAGAAAGCGATCTAAATAGAAAATGTCCAACCGCAATATGATACCAAGTAACTCATCCAGGTAATTTAAGCGTCGTCATCAAAGGGATACTGTAGTCATCTGTCAGAGAATTCCACAGAACTGATAAAAAATTGGCTAACCTCAAATGGTTCTGGCGGATCCGCATCGGGCAGACTTTCATCCAATGCGATGTGGGGTCCGGACGGTGGTGAGTGAACTGCGTGTCCATTACCAACGTGCACAGGTATATCGTCAGTCGGTGGCACCATAGCCACTGTGTTGAATTCAATGAATTCCGCCTCCTCGTCTTCTTGTAGATCAGCAAGGATCAAAATACCACCCCCTCCAGCGTACTTTCCTGAGGCCAGCCCCAACGCTGTTGGCGTGTTGATATCCGCGCCGGCAGCTGCGGCACCTATGGAAGACACTGCCCGCACTGGTTGGTACCGGCCCTCACTGGGAAAAATGATGTATGGTAGTTGTGCAGGTGTAACACGAGAGAAGTTCGGCAGGATTTCGAAGGGCGGTTCGGCTTTTCTTGGGGGCTTTGGTCCAGACGTTGATGCCTTGCCATCATCGGCCAGATCGGAGATCGAGCCATTGATGGGAGATATATCCCCATGTTTTGTGGACGACGACGACGACGACGACGAAGACAAATCGTCAAATTTCATTTCGATATCCCCGTCAATTTCTTTTTTTGGTTCCAGCTTTTCATCCTGATAAATGCCTCAATCAGATTAGGCAACGTCATCATTTTCGGACTCACGGTGTCCATAGCTTCGCCCTCAACTGCCGCTTTCTTCTTTTCTCTTGCCTTGACTTTGGCCGTTGTGGAAAGGACCGCGGTTGCCACCTTGGCCACTGCTTCCTTCTTCGGTGGCTTGGTAGAGGGTGGGTACGCAAAAAGACTGGGCTTGGCATTCGATACAAATTCGAACTTTGGAGCCTGAAAACAAACCGTCAGCGTGAGAACGACAGACTCCGCTTCAAGAAGATGTCATACTTTAAGATCACCATTCAGACCAATAATGCCTGTTGGCTCAAATGCCAGACATGCACAATGCGCCAAAGGATACCAATACCAGAATTGACAGAAAAGTACCATGCCGACGATTGCGCTCGTATTCCTGCTCCCAGCTCTACTTTGAAGACTGATATTGACATTTCTACCACCAGCATCAATGAGTCCTTGACCAATAGCAGCGCCGAAACGAGCCATAGGATCTTCGTGTTTGTCGGAAACAACTTTGGTGTACAGAACACGGGTAGATGCGAGGGAAGGGGATGAGGCTTCGGATTGTTGGACGAGAATCATACCAAGCGCAATGAATGCACCCTGGCGAACAAAGTCAACACTGTCTTTCGTCATTGGCTCCAAAATTTCAACGGCGTCCTAGAAAGAAAGACAAATATGAAAATGTCTAGGCGACAACGAGAGAAACCTTTGCTTTACCTGTAAGCCAGTACCAGCGCAAGCAATACCCAAAGCGAGGGTGGCGCCGCAACGAACATGCGGATTGTAACTCTCACTCAGAAGCTGCACAATTCGTGGAACTTGCCCTGGATTCTTGAACAACAAGAAGGCTAGAGAGGTCACCGCTGCTCGTCGAACATCGTCCGAAGTATCAGAAACGGCGATATGGAGGAGTTGCCGGACGGCATCATTATTCGACGTTCCCGTATAAGCTAACGCCAGGGTATAAACTCCGCCATACCGGAGAATAGGATCCTGGAATGGTCACGTCAGTAAGGTTGTATATCGAACAGTCGGCGTGTCACGAACCTTTTCCGAGAGCAACGTCTTTATTATTGTGTCTGCCTCCTCTTGTCTGCCATAGTACATAAACGCGACTCCCACGGCAAGACCTCGGATAATCTTCTCGTGTTGCGTTTCTCGAGCATACGTGAGCATTTCATCTGTGCTGTTCCCATCCGCCGTCCCAAGCATGACTAACCCCATAGCATATCCCGCCGCCTCACCAGCGACCGCCGAATCGGTGAATAGCGTCTGTTTGAGATCATCATAAGCGTCCATGTTCCTACCGCCCATTCCAGCGACACCGAGTCCCAGTGCAGCTCCATGCTGCACGACTTCTCCTTGGGCCGCCCTTAGTGTCTCCCGTAAATATCCTTCGACCGAGCGACCACTCCCGCAACCAGCATGAATTAATCCGAGGGCATAAAGAGCGCCTCCTTCTGAGTAGGCGGCGCCTTGAATCTGGCTTTCACCCCCAGATTGAGGGAGGTACGGGCCAAGGATGGTCATACTTTCCTCAAACCAACCCTTGTGAATCACTCCAAGCCCCGCGGTAGCGGAGAATTTGGACCAGTTGGACGCTAAGCCAAGCCATTCGAGATTCTCTCGCAAGAATATATCTGCAGTCGTTCCAGAGTGCATGAAGGCATTTTGCAGGGTGAGCGCCGTATGATAAACGGAGGATCGAGGTTCGAGTACTTCCTAACGTTGATGGGGCATTAATGAGCGAAACCAATTAAATAAATAAATTTTACCTTGGTATTTTTCAGGATAAGCATATCAACATTGTTGTTACGCTTTAGGAATTCGAGGTACAACTTGACTGACGTTTGACCAGTCAAGATGTTCCGCAGGTTGTCGTATATGTCTTTTGTTTTCTAAATTGCACTGGTCAATATAACAACATTAATGGGGACAAGGAAAGGCGGGAACCCACATCATCCCCCTCTGGAAGTTCATTCCGGACGCTTTCCAAGAAGTCTTGGGCCCCGCCCTCCACGAGATCAAAAGCAAATTGATACCCTAACAGAATTTCTTGTGGTACCATAGAAATCAAAAGTGATGCCGTCAAGGAAGGGTTGCTGAGTGTAACGAGCAACCGAGTAAGAGCGTGCAGGTGGCTTGACTGATTGTCCATTGTAGGGCGTGGGAAGAGGGGAAGCAAGAAATGGAGAACTTGGTCGCGGTACGAGAGGGAGAAACCAGTGTCGAGGATAGCTTCCATGGCGTATGATAGAAGGGAAGCGTCGTGCGTAATTTCGTAAATATGAGAAATGATGTCCAGCCGGCGAGATTCAAGAGCAATTCCGATGGCCTTGAACCGATTTCAAAAGTTAGAAAGGACTCGGGACAACCAATAAAAACAAAGGACCTGTTTATATTCGCCCTCCTGGATGCACTGGTTGAAAATACCCTCGATAATAAACTGCAAGCGGGGATCAAGTTTTTCTCGCTCTCCAGTTTGTTCTTGACACCGCAGCTGAATGTACCTATCAATGGCCTTGGCTTACGCACCAAGACCAGAATAGCGAAGGAAATTCAACATGGGCGGAATGACACCCAAGCTAAGTTTACTCACAAAGCATGGTCTCCACGTATTCCTCTGCTCCATAGCTTCGAGTTTCTGCTTCAAACGCGCTCCCAGCGCCGAGAGCGAAAGACAGTGCTTCGTCGTACTCTGCCAAGAAATAATAGACTTTACTTGCTAGAAGAGCTGCCGAGTCGCGGGCCTCCTTCGAAAGGTCGTCAGTTTCGTACAGCGCCTCTCTGGAAGGGTGCAGCTGTGAGCAGGGAGAACTAGGGTGGAGTGACAAGTGCGTACATGTGGGCAATGTGTTCCGATATTTCTGCCCAGAACTGGGGGACGAGTGGGATCAGCGCCTTAAGAGCATGTTGTTTGAATACAGCGTCTGGTTCCGACAACAATGCGAGTACGCCAGCCGCAGAGGATTGTGGGCGAGCAACCATTATTTTGACCAAGTTCTTAGTAGCAAAGAAAAGCTTACGCGTCAGTGTCACATTTATTATTTTTAAGGCGGAGATTGAACGGTTCCTTGCCCGATCCAGCCCGACTCCTCCATCTTGAATCGTATTCATGTCTTTCCTTGCTCGAAATGCAGGGCGCGCCGTTGTGCGTTCTGCTCACCGCGCTCGTTATTCAACTGCACCGACAGGCGCTAGTGACTACGCTACTCATTACGCGCATTTGAGGACACATGCCCACGGTATGTCTCAATGTCTCCGATGGATAATGACAGTCCCTCCTCACTTGTTTGCCCAAGACACCACTCAACTTTGGCGAAAAATCAGGTGAGTTCAAAGCTACTCCCGCGAATTCGAACGTCCTGTTCATGCAACACCCGGGCAGCTTCTTTGTTTGCTTCCCAGCTGGTTGGTCTTCTCCACATCGCTGATGCAGTGAAAGAATCCGTAACTTTTCTTTCAAGTCGCCGTCTGCGTCGCATGGGTCTATAACGCCGAAGCAGAGCATGCCGCTCATGTAGAACACCTTCGAGAGGAAAACGGTGGTCATTTGCCCGATATTCCAGACTACGACTACATGAATAGAAGAGTAAAACCGTACCCCTGGGGAAGCAACTCTCTCTTTTACAATCCCCACGTACGTCTTTGATTTGTCTCTTCTACATTCATCCATTTGACATGCGTTCGTTCAGGCTAACAAAGACATGTCTCAGTCAGAATAGTGTTTTTTTTCCTTGATGTAGACAGAATGACACTCGTCTGTGTGCTGTTTGATGCGCAATGCCCACATACGACACCCCTAGGGCCGCAAGCTCCTCATCATCCGCCCCTCATGGTCTCATGTATCGCCGCGAGCGCACCCGTAACCTCAGAGCCGTTCCAACCACCGCTTGCTTTGGAAGTCCCGGACGGCTCCTCGCTGCTGGACGCTGAGTCATCTAACGAGATGCCGACTTCCAGATACTGCTATATACAATGGTGGCCCATGGCGACCGGGCATTTAAACTAGAGTGATCAATACCCCTGCCACTGCACCTCCGATCACATTGATAATGCACATAAACCCAACTAATGATGATCTGACGGCGCTCGAAGCAGCCGCCGTAGCCGCAGCCGCCGTCGCAACTGTGTATTCTGACCCAGCGAACGAGGTCACCTTTCCTGCACCGCTCGTCGCAAGTGTGATCGCTTCCCCTCCAGCAGACGTAATAATTGTCACTTGGTTCCCAGCAATAGCTGCCATAATTTCAAGTTACAGTATTCAACGTTCCGCAGACCAGTAGTTCATTCGACGCTTACATGTCACCGTTTCAAATACCCCAACACCTACGCTCGTTGCTTCACCCCCGAGCGAGCTCGCTAATACGATTGTCAGTAGAGTTGCTAAACAGTGCAAATTTATTGTTTCACCGCCAGAAATTCCAGCACTGATGACGGACGCAGCAGCGGACGTGAGCGAATCGACTATCCGACTCTGTTAAAGCCGTGTACAGCACAGCAAACACGACGCACGCACCCTGTCTATGTTCGAGTCCCACGTCTGCAGCAAACACTACGGCGACAACGACGAGAAGAAAGACGATGGCGAACATGGTTAGAGGAACGGTGATGACGTCATCAAGACAAACTCGGACTCGGATATGCCTCGCCCCATCATCGCACCGTCCGTCCTTGCCTCTGATTTTGGCCAGCTCAACGCTGAATGCAAGAGAATGATAAAGGGCGGCGCTGAGTGGCTTCACATGGGTGCGTCAACTATAATAATATCCGCCTTTTATGCAACTAACCTCAATCCAGATGTCATGGACGGGTGAAATGCGTCCACTTCTTCACCACAAATCAATCAAATTGCTGATCCCCCGCCCTCTCAGCCATTTTGTCCCAAACATTACAATGGGTTCCCGTCTTTATCAATACTTGAGCCCGCCTCTTTTCTTCTGACGTGTCCTTGCTTCCTACAGGTGCACCAGTTCTTGCATGCGTCGCAAAGGGTGTTCCGGGCATATTCATGGACTGTCATATGATGGTCTCACAGCCTGAAAAGGTGCCCCAATCCCCCAATATAAATCACATTTTTCCCAACTCAATCCCTCGCAGTGGGTCGACGCCATCGCAGACGCAGGCGGTGCCCTCTACTGCTTCCACATCGAAGCCACATGCAAGTCCCATTCAACTACACATTATACACCTAACAATCCGCTCCAGCCCAGCCTCTCCCCCTTATCGCGGCCATCCACGCCCGGGGCATGCGGGCTGGCGTCGCCATCTCCCCGGACACCCCTTCCACAGCCATCACAGATCCAGTCGCTGCCGCAGCCGACATGCTCCTCGTCATGACCGTCTATCCAGGTGCGCTTCAGCCGATCTCCTTTCTTCCCCACCTCACCATTGCACATGTCTAGGTCACGGAGGTCAAAAGTTCTTGGACCGCTGCGTCCCGAAAGTCTCTGAACTCCGCGCCCGATTCCCCGACATGGACATTGAAGTCGACGGCGGCGTTGGCCCCAACACCATCGACATCTGCGCTGCGGCTGGTAACTCCTTCCCTTCCCCCAGATCCCACAATACTGACATCCCCAATAGGAAGCAATGTCATCGTCGCGGGCACCGCCATATTCGGTGCCTCCAATCCCGAACAACTCATCGCCGACTTCAAAGCCACCGTCACCTCAGCCCAGGCCAGCCTAAACTGAATAATTTCTCTTTTCTTTCTCGCTCGCATCAACATACGCTGTCAGTTGCTATATTATAGGAAAATAATATGAGCAAACGCATGAACACCAGTGTTATCTACATATCTACAAGCTATTCCTCCGGTTGCAGGCAGACGAAAGAAAAAGAAAAACTAAATCAACGAACTCCATAAATCAAAGCTAGCCAGCACCGCGCAAATTTTGGCAGCGGGCGCCCCGGAACGTTACATACCGTACAGTTCCTAAAGTAGGCAAAAACCTTCGCGGAGGGAGGGGAGCGCCTTACATTACCACACCATCCATTCGCCATACATATTCGGTCGCTCTCCGCGGATGTACGCCTCGAACGTCCGCTTCAGCACCGTCGCCCAATCAAGATCCCGTTTGTCGTCCGCCAGGCGTTCCTCCCTCTCCAGCACGCTCTCGTCATCTTTTGCCGCTGCCATGCGCACTGCGCGCTCTCCAGCGATGAACCGGGGCCCCAGGTCAGGCCAGTTCCGCGCTGGGTCGAACGGCTTCCACCTGGAGCGATCATAGTCAGCGCAAGACCCGTGAGTGACAGAAAATACGGATACGGACCAAAAGTTGTGGAAGTGATACGAATAAGCGCCCTTGAAAAACCCATTAAATCCCAACGCCTGAGGAGCTGCGCTGTTCTGCGCCGGCGTATCAAAAAAGTCACCAAATCTACCAAAACCAGAAAGTTCAAAGTCTGTAATAATAAAAATAAAAATGCAAACTCACTCGAGGAAGTAGGGCTGGGGCGGCCGTTCGCGCTGATACGACTCTGTGTTCAGCCATGCTGAATCAAACAGCGCATCGGGGAGACGAAGTAGTAACCCCTCAAGATACGCGTCCTTCGTATACCGCGACACCGTCATCGGGTGGAAGTCCAGACCGTTCTTCAGCGCTGTCCGAAACAAAAATGTCCCAAGCGCCGAGCCCTTGTTCAAGCGCAATACTGCAGTGTTGTACTTCTCTAGCCGTGACCACCGATATGCAAATGCGCCGTTCCATCCCCACAGCTCCTCCCAATCGCGCAGGAAGATATTGTCAACGTCCATATATATCCCCCCAAATCGATGGCAAAGGATGAATCGCGCGAGGTCGGACAAAATGACTGACAGCCGGTCGTATGAGGACGACGATTTGGAGCCTGTCCGGTTGAGTAAGTCGTCTTCGTCCGCCTTGCTCTTTTTCGACCCCGTGGGAGCTGCAACTCCCTGTACCGTCTCATTCCCACCAGCAACTGTAGACGAGGGCTCATCCGTCTCCTCGCGCTGCTTTTCCGCAGGTACATTAATGATGTGTCCACCAGAGTTGAACAGAACCTCCTTGAACGCCCGCCACTCGTCCCGTAACTCCGACACTCCGTCCAGCTGTTCCGTGGTGTTCCAGAGCTTGAACTGAATTACATCCTTGAAGCGCGGGTGGAGAAATGGCGAGGCCCACGGACTGCTTTTCAGCTGGTCAAACATGTCGTGGGTGGCAGACTGATTAGGCACAGCGGCAGCAGGCCCAGGATTAATCCATAACCAAAACTGTGGACGACAGACAGACGAATTGCTGGGGTATTCGTCAAGGTGGAGGCCGAGGTTCTGCGTATACAAGAAGGAAAGAAGTGCGAGGTACGGCTTGTCTGTGAACGGCCCCGTCCAGAACATATGGAACAACCGCGGGCTCTCCTTGTCACATGGATATTCCGCGGAGACTTCATGGTGTACTGGGGCTGACAGGAATACTTCGGTTTCTAGTTGAGCGCCTCGCTTCTTCGTCAGACCCATTTCTGGGTCGAAATCGTACTCGTTCCGCGACCCTGCCCCACGGATACGTTCTTGGGCCGCTTCGCGGGCCGGCGTCGCTTCTGTCTGATTTTCTGCGGTGTCTATCACCTGATAGATGTAATGAAATTCGTCCATCTTGGCCCGTCTATGTCTATTCCCATGATCCAGTCCTCCGCCCACACGAAGAACCTCTAAACAGTCACGTACAAACTATTGCCAAATTTGAGTGAGCCTCGCTCCTCCGCAGCACGAAAACGAAATTAACCACATACTTTGTGTTGCGAGAAATCGCAATGTTTCATGATGATGTCTAAATCAGCGACGCTGCGGGGCACTGGCCGGGGTGGGTATGCGATGTTTCGCGGATGGTTGTTGAGATCCAGATATACACGTTTCGGGCCGATACCCATCGCAGTGGTCTTGAAGGGTCCTGGAGGTGGTCTGAACCGTGAAGGGATAGTACTTGACGGCGGCACTGCTGGATTGAATGGCGTGGAGGTAAGGCCTATTTTTTCTGGGACTATATATAACAAGATTGTAAGCGATAATATGACGAGCAGACTCTACGCAAGTAACGTACTATCTTGGCGACTAGGGTAGTGTCCACTGGCGATCTCCCATTTCCATATTCGCTGTAAATCCTCCCTCCTGAAGACAAGCGTCGACGGTTCCGTAGATAGAGTTGGCCATTGTTTTGTGCGGGTGGCGAACCTTTTTGTCAAAGCAAAGATAGTGAATGCCAGCAAGAAGAAAGCGAGGCAGAGCACAAGCGATCCCCGTTTGCGGCCAAACCGCGCGACGCTGAACTGGTGCAAGCGCCGAAAATTGGGCACTAGCAGTCGCAGTCTGCGGTTCCTCACTCCTAGTATGGGTATTGATAGTGAGACCGTCCAGGGAAGTGGATGAGTGTGTTGGTGTAATTTTTCATGGATGGCAGAAGAGAAGGTCGGGAGGTTGCCATTCCTGCCTTTTTGTCGAAGACCATTGCCGCGAGGTGCTGGGGGGAAATACAGAGGGTTTGCCATGAAACAGAGGAGTCAAGCTTTCAAGAATGACCGAAAAGTTTCTGGCAACCCGACTTACTTCGTGGGAAATAATATTTCTTCAATGCAAACCAGTTCGTTCAGTTCAACTACAAAAACACAGTAACACAATTCTATACAGGCTCGGGCTCCACGAAACAGCTATCGTACAACTCATCAGTTATCTCTCCATACAAAACAAACCTAGTCTGATCCTAGAGGCTGCATCTCAAGGTCCGCACCATCTGTAGGAACGGACAAGATGCGAAGGGTGTTCGTGTGGCCAAGGCCGCCTTTCCACCCTTGCACCGCGATAATGGTGGAACCACTCTTGATAATATTCAGATTCAATGCACTGCGCAGGCCAAATCGGATGCGATTATCGACCTGGCAAAAATGCAACTATCAGCCCATCATTCAGTCGCAGATATGGTCCGATACTGACATCGGTTTGCCATTGGTGGCCATGAATTCCCCTCGGTTCCTTGTACCAGAATGGATAACAGCCACGGTGCAGATGTATTTGACGCGCTGTTTGCTCGTTTCGGGTGACTAGATGTTGGTGTAAGTACAGAGATGAAGCAGTGCTCGTGTCACACACCGGTGATGATGGGAACTCTCGGCCGGTACTTTGAGATGAGGCGTGCGGTATTGCCACTGGTGGATAGCACAATAATCGCACTGGCATTTTGTTCTGACGCTGCTGCAACCGCAGCGATAGCAACAGTCTCTGCGGTTTCCGTGGGACGAGGTTGAATGGCACGTAACTCATCATAAAGTGGCGGATAGCAGATGGCATACTCGGCCAGAAGGCAGGTCTCGGCCATCATGAGAACTAAGGAAATGGTCGTAGTGTGCTCAAGAGGAAGACAGAGACACTCACCTGATTGGATAGGGTATGCACCCTTTGCTGTTTCTCCAGACAACATAACACAATCAGCGCCGTCAAGGACTGCATTGGCGACATCGCTGACTTCCGCACGAGTAGGTCTGGGATTGTACTTTCCAACCATGAATACAAATCGCTGTGATAGTACATTGGCACGCTTACTGTCATGGACTTTAAACAGACAATGTCGATCAGCGTGTGTATTCTCCAGAAGATAGCGGTGCTCACCTCCAGCATCTGTGTAGCGACGATAACGGGTTTTCCAACGATGTTGCACTTGGCGATCATCATTTTCTGGGCAAGGAACACTTGACTGGCGGGGATCTCAATGCCGAGGTCCCCACGAGCAACCATGACGCCGTCCGTTTCTTTCAAGATACTGTCAAAGTTTTCTACACCTTGCTCGTTTTCGATCTTGACTATGATTTTGATGTTGGCGCCATCTGAACCGAGAACCTTACGGATATCCTTGACGTCTTGCCCAGTCCGGATGAACGACGCGAAGATCATGTCCACGCCGTTCTTCACACCAAATTGCAGATCTTGCTTGTCCTTTTCGGAGAGGGCAGGGAGATCGACGGGAGTTTTGGGAAGATTGACACCCTTACGCGATGAAAGCGTTCCGTTGTTCAGAGTGCGCACTCGCACGTTCGTGCCGTCGATAGAAAGGACCAGGAGGGACAGGATACCTGCCATCAGTCAGTATCGCAAGACGTCATTCATGAAATTAGCTGCAAACCATCGTCAACGTAAATGAGTTTGCCAGGAGCGGTGACTTTGGGCAAGTTTTGCTGAGACCCTAAGGTTAATATCCTCTCGTGACGTGTATCATCAGCGAGACTTACGTAGTCCATCCACATTACTTTATCATCGCAGCATTCGCTATATTTGGGGTCGGTGGAGATGAGGAATTCATGCCCGGCTTTCACTGTAATCTAAGAGAAATCGCCGGTGGGATCTTTATGAGACAATTCTGACGATAAGCATGATGACGCATACATCCATGTTATCTCGCATCAACCCTGTGCGAATCTCAGGGCCTTTCTATGAGCAGAAGTCAGCACGCGACAGAAGTTTCAGCATAGACACTGACGGTGTCCAAAGCAATGGCAACCGGACGACCATCGGGGTCGGCTGGATGAAGAGTGGTTTAGCAGAATAACAAGGCGAGGTGCCTAGGCCATACCGCCGATCATCTTCCGAGTGTTATCAATGACACTTTGATGGTACTCATGCGATCCATGAGAAAAGTTCATGCGAACTGTGCCTCTTGTCAAGAAGTTGGACAGGAACGAGTGCATGAGGTACGGACCGATGTTCACCCCCGCTTGCCTGAGTTCGGCGAGCTTCTCGACGGTATTGACCTTCGGTCCTAAACCAGTTGTGGTGAGCTTTGACAATATCTCAGCATCGGGACAGCACACCAATAGTGGCAATGATTGCGGTCTAACATCCATGAGCCCTTGTGCTTCGGTCAACGAAGAAAAAATACATACTTTGCGGAGATACTTGCTTGTCGGGGTCGGTTGAGGTGCATTGGTCGTGCTCAACGTTGAGGACCACTCGAGTTGGGATCGGATTCCATCTACGGCGCTCATTTCGGGGAGACTGTTGAAGGTAAGAGTAGGAAAGTGAGCGTTTATGCCAACAAAATCAATTGGGCGAAGGGGAAGCGATAGGCTACTGGCGTGCGACTCGGAAGCTTATCGAATCATCGATTGCAATCTAAAACTAAATTAAAGGGACTGACCGAGGGGGAAATGCAGAAGCAACGTTGGGAAACTGGCTTGCTGGCGCTTGGCCATGATGCATTTCCCCACACACGTGGATGAGCACCAATGAAATATTAAATATTAAAACTTCTACATTGCATTTGATAACTCCAACAACATCAAGCTCGGACAGCGATAATGGTACGACAAGAACCTAACATAGCAAATTTACCAAGCGAAAAATGTACAGGTTTCACATCACTCTCAGTGTCCAGCCATGCAATCCCCCATCCACCGCTGCCGCCGCTTGTGCCGCTGCCAGCCAGCCAGTATCAATGTGCCCTCCAGAAGGGCTCCCTGGATTCCCCGCTAGGGTTAGATCCATGCTTTGGAAAACATTCTCACACGCAATAGTGCGACCGGAGTGATAGCCGACCCCGTCGGATGCTCTAATAAACAGCAACGGGAGACTGCGTCCAGCAATAGACGGTGGAATTCCGGAGCCATTCCCATGATGGCGTTGCTGGCCGCCAGAGGCTGGTTCATCTGTCCCTGGATGCTGCCCATTTCCAGCAACGTCGTTGTTTGGTGGTAATGCGTCTTCCTCGAGTGCCTTTATCACATCTGCTAATGGGGGCATCTCGACAATGACGATGGTGTGCATTGGCCCTGAGGGTATGTATCGAGGTGGTCCAGGTATGGCAGGAATAACAGGTGTCGTTCCAATTGTGGATGAGTGCTCAAGTGAGGGACCAGCGCTGTCTATCGGAATTGTCAAGGACTGCACGAACGGAGAAACACTGGCTGACGGGCCTGGGTTGGCTTGGTAGACACGGTGACGCAGTGGACCAAGATTGCCTAGGTACACATCAAGAGGCATCTGTGTTCTGCTCTTGGGATCTTCATAAAAGAAGTTGGACACTGTCAGTTCGAGGGTGTTATTCGCGGGACGATAAACTGGTGCGCTATAAAGAGTGGGGAAGGGTGTGATAGGAACATCCGGTATGTTGTTGTTTTGTCCAAACGCATCGAAAAATGTGTATTGAAACTTAGCTGAATAACTGATGATGAGTATCTGCGACATCAAATGGCAGATTTACGCACAAATACCGACAATGGTCCAACATAGATAGTCCTCAACTTCGTCAGATATTACCCGAACACCGTCTTTTAGTTCATCCCGAACTCGAGGTGATTGGAACAGTAAAGGATGGGTGCCTGCTTGTGATGACATGCCAGGTGCTGGTGGAGCGACAACGCTTGGAGTTCCGGGAATTGGGCCCGCGGCAGACAAGTAATGTCGAGAGCCATCAGGATTGACCCTTTGCAAGGCCACTTTTTGCATTTGACTAACAGGACCGCCATCATCAGCAGAAACGCGGCCTTTGTCGACCTTGCGGATCACGAGAGGCGAGGTAGATATCCCGGAATGAGTGTCTGACAGAACAATTTCACACCCATACGTAACTGACTGTGGACCGCCTGAAATAACCACAGAACGTGGGTCAAGTTTACAAACCAGTCATGTGCTAACAAACTCACCAAGCGGTAACGCCTCCGTGGGACGACGCACTACATTGACATTAAATGCCGACCATGCGACGTTACTGGCACATAACTGCGCGTGGTCAATCGTCATGTATTTTGTGCGTACAGTTTGAGCGTTAATTCGGTTGAACAGGGACACTGGACCACCAGCAAGGATACAAGAAGAAATATTACGTGTTTTGGCGGTTTTTTTCGAAGGCTTAGAGATGATTGTGACAGGGGCAGAATCAAAAGAGGCCCAAAGGCGGCCAACAGAAGCATCTCCGCCTTCCGGGGAGAGTGCAGGAGCAGGAGGCTCTGCAATGTCAAGAGAGAGCTGGAAACTCTTTGCTTTTTGGGCCCCGGTAACGTGCAAGAATTTGAAACTGGCGGTCATATTGTTGTCCAAAGGCGCTTTCTGCTCAAACGAACGGTCCCCGTTTTCAGAGATGACAGCCATGGAGAGCTGCTGTGAGCGCATGTGCCAGACGGGCCCTTCGATATGAACGACGGGGGGAGGACAGAGAAAACGTTTTTCGCTTCCATACGACTTTTGTGCGACTGCTGCATGCAAACATATAACGGTAGTCATGGGCATAACGCGTGAGGGATCTTGGGAAACATGATCGCGCACAATGCGCCGTATTTTGCTGTGGGGATCTTCAGAATCAGCATCGTCCAATTTCCGTTTGCTGGTAGATGACTGGGTGGCGGCGGTAGGGGAATGATAAGCGGCACGACGGCAAAAAAATAAATTACAAAACTATGCTCACTTGAGGCATAACGGCTGGCCCAGCATCACGCTGGGGAGGTAGAATAACTGGTGATGACATTGATACACTCCAAGGAGGAATTTGACCATTTGTAGGTGGAGGTACTGGTTTGGACGATGTCAAGATAGATTGAAGCGAAGCGTTTGGGTCTGGGTTGATGATAGAAGGTAAGGAGGGCGAAGCAATGTTCGAGGAGGATGGCTGGGTATTGGAGTGATTACTAGACACCTGGGTTGTGTTTTAGTTTGAAATTGACTTGGAGAGGATGAAGAAAATAATATATTACCAGGAGACTTAGGATCGGTTGTGCAGGCGTCACGGGAGAGGAAGTATCCTGGGAATGTAAAATTTGGGTTTGAGGATCTGCGGTGGCAGCAGTGGCCATCTGGAGGTGTTGAGTGGAGGTAATCTGGAAAGGATGGACGGTCCTCATACTTTCCCGCGAGGGGACGAAAGTCAGGCTGTGGGAAAAGAGGAGTGTGTGAGTGGGAAGAAAAGGTGTTCCCACGTGTACCCGTGAGAGCATCTGGGGTTTATATCTTTTTCTTCCCAGGACCCCCACCATCGGTCATGGGGTCTTGTTGCCTTCGGCAATTCCCGATTACCCCATGGGTTTGTCGTTCACAGGGGTTAACCCTTTGCGTACAAGGACCTATCGATGGGAAATCATCCTAAAAATCCAAGAAAACCCTCAAGAAATCTCTTCCACCGACCCGTGCCCTCCTCCTTTTCTTCGCTGGCCGAAAAAAAGAGCTCTGCAACGTCCGTCGGTTCGAAATCTGTCGAACCTCCTCGCGCACGCCGCGCACATAGCGATAAGTAAAGCGACTCGATATCAACGGCCTCGTCATCCGAATACGGAGAGAACAGGCGATCATCCGGTTTGTTCCTCATGGAGAATAAGGTGTCTAGAAGTGTCCTTCCGTCCATCAATATATAGAGAGCTGTGAGGCAGACCTACTCAGTGATAGGACCCCTAGTTTATCTTCGTTCTTGATAGCTTCCGTAGCCAATTTGTCTCCGACCAAACCAAACATCATTGGAGCAGGTGTACGAACGACAGCCATGGACTCTGCGTGAGTCGAATGGTCGGAACGAAGCCAATTCCAATCTTCTTCCTCTTCAAAGACCCGCGATGTGGGAAAGAAATTCCCAAGGTTGAATGGGTCACCCTTGTGCACACGGGAAGAGGGCAAGGCTAGAGCTCGCGATGAACCGGGACGGAATGGTGCGACCTGGACTGGCTTGTGATGAACATTTTCGTGAGAGTACGAACGGGCTACATGGACGGTGGAGACGCCAGCAATGGATTGTGGTGCAGACTTCGAGCGTTGAATGGGCATGGTGGAGTGAACGGCGAGCTCGCCATTTTGATTTCAGCGACAGGTCGAAATGTCCGCAACCCCAAACTTTTGAATTGCAAGTCCGCGAATGTGCTCTGAACCAAATAAATATTTAAATAAAATAGTCCAGTGTGATTGCAGTCGCAGTCGTAATTATATAAATGCATGTCGATGCTGGTAGTCATGTGGGTCATACAATGTCCGTTTGTAAAAATAGTCCAAGATCTCAATAATAAAAAAGTAAGAGAAACAACAAAACCCACGAATTCCACTTTCTCTAGTTTGGTGGGTCCCGATGAAGACCAGACTTGCGTCGTTCGTAGTTCGTATCACGACGTCGGGAGTCCACAGGGAATGGAATACCTGGACCACGTGGCTCACGACTGGCGCTTGCGCGGACTCCGGTCTCCAAATCTTGCTGATATTTTTGCCAGTCCTCTACCTTCAACATAGATAACCGTCTCGAGGTTGTCCCCAATGCTGTCAGCTTGTCCGCGCTCAAGGAACGTGAATGGCGACTTGGACGGTCTTCTTTCAATGTCGTCGATCTTCTTGCGCCTCGCTCTAGTTCGTCTCCCGATTCCCTCTTCTTCTCCGCATTCTTAAACTGGGCTGCCTTTTCCGTCTGTCTCTTCGTAACCGCCTCTTTTTCTAGAGCCTTGGACCGCTCCCAGCGCTTTTTGGCAGCCTCGAGATCCGCGTGCTCTTTCTCGGCTTGCGTAAGCGGCGCTTGTAAATCTCTCAATTTTTCGCGGTGCCTTTGATTGAGCTCTTCAAAGGTACGTGTACGAGCGTGGCTCGGCCTCGACGGATTGGCCCCGGCGACAGGTGAAGGCCTACGAGGAGGTAGAATGGTCATAGGGACATTGCCGGACAAACTATTCTTCTTGTGCATCATTTTGAGAAGATTGGCCACTGGTACATCCTCCGAAGACGACTGTGTGGCTAATTCGCCATGTTCCAGGGCGCTCTCACGACGCCTCCGCTGAATCAAAGCCTCGGATACTGCAGTAGGAACGGGCATTCTTGGCGCGGGACTAATTACGGTGGTCGCAATAGGAGGTGTGACACCGGACGGGGGTTGCATGAGTTTACGTTCCCGAACGTAAGCATCCCAATCGCTGTCACGCAGTGGGGCACTAGATGGTCGGCTTATAGGCTCGCGGGAGTTGGACAGCGTTTGGAGGTCCAACGAATGGACTCTCAATCGGGGGTCGGTCTCCCGGGGGGGACGCAGGTGTACGGTAGCTGGCACTGGCGCTGGCGCAAGGGCAGTATTGGAGGTCAACGAGGGATGTCGAGATGGCACCTCCGATTTCAGTGCTTCAATTGACCTCCGAATTGTGTGAATCTCCGCCAAGAGTTCTTCCTTACGCTTAACCTCCTCCAACTGCGCAACGTTCAATTGATTCTTCGGCGAGGAACTCCTTCCCTGAGCAATGAAATTGCGGGGAACCTCTTCTTGAATGCCTAAACCGAGATCAAGGGCAGGCAAAGCACCAGGGCTCTGTTGGGACCTGCCTACACGTTTCAACTCCTCCTCCGAGACTCGTGCTGCGTGAAAATCGGAGACGCCCGATTGGTAGCGGGGACGACGATCACTGACAAGAGTGAATGTAGAGTGTTGCTCATCTGTCGTAGGAGAGGTAGAGCCATCCTGATCCTTCATGAGAGGCATGCTCGAGTTGCCGCTGATGTTCCGTCCATGTCTGAGGGTCGGATGTTCCTTCTCCCATTCGTCCCGTTCTTTCAAGACGCCAGCGAATTTATTTGCAGCTTCCACCTCCGCTTCCTCGTCCCGTTTTCGTTGTTCTTCCGTAATTTCGCGAAGTTTTCGTTGCAGCACGGTCAGGATACGAAGCTGAACAGCAATTCCCATGAGAGCAATTGCGCCTAAAAGGCCAAGTTCGATTTGCATAGTCTGGGAAACAGGAAATTCGATGCCGTTGTTCGCAAACTTTGGAAAGAGATCTCGAAATCCAATGTTCCAAACATAAAACTGTAATAAGTTGAGAGTAAGACCAAATGCTTTAGGAAGGGGATAAGATATACCTCTTTGAGGCCTGCAGTGGTGAAGCAGTCGACACCCAACATGAAAGCGGTCGCACCGACAAACGCAGTGGAGCCAAGAAGGACATGATAGTGTATCTTTGGAATGGTGCACAAGATAAAGCCAACCACGGCACAGCCTAATACATGACCGATGAGAAATAAATGACTGGGAGAGAAGAGAGTCCTTACCAATGTAGAGAATCCATCTAAGTCCAATTTGCCTAATGACACCCCCATTCCTGAAACATTGAATAAATAGCCCAAGAGCAAACCCACCCCAAGCGCCAATGAAGAACTTTGCACCCTTCCAGAAGAATATAGTGATACCGCCCCCCGTAAATCCTGCTATCACACTTGAAAGCACAAACATTCCCCGCAACTTCTTGCTCGGCGGGTTAATGGCTGGCAATACTCCGAACTTCAAGATAAGAACGAGGCACACCAGTGACAGGGTATAGAATCCAATCAGAAAGAAGGACGTCCTTCAAACGCTTTTATTTAGAGACAACATCGGTGAAAAATAGAGAGACCCACCATCTGTTCTTGTGACCCCAGAATGCACTAGGTATCCCTGTGAGGACGAGGAGGGTACCAAGGACGGCAAAGGCTGGGTCCAGCTTCGTGGCAAGGACAATGGGCACCGGCGTTGGTGTAGGTGTAGGTGTTGGTGTTGGTGTAGTAGACGTGGATAAGCTCGAGGTAGGTGTAACAGTGACATTAAAAATACTGGCAAGCGCAGTAGTCACAGAAACTTGCTGACCCCCGGACCGAGAGACAGTGGTCACCGTGATGAAACTCGTAGTGAGAGACAATGAAGCCGAAGACGAGGTAGAAGACGAATTCCGGGTAGGGGATTGGGCTGACACCGACAGGAGCAGCGAGAGAGCGGCAAGCACACCGAACCATGCGCGCATTGGTGATAGATGGAACATGGAAGGTTGAAGATGGAAGTTACTCAGTCCGCCAGCAGAGATGGCCAGAGATTTCAAGGCAGCCGAGAGAATACGGAAGAGTGGTGATACAGCAGGGCTGGCGGGATCAACACATATGTACACGGGTACCCGAAACACCAGTGGACGGCCGACAATGATCTGTAGATCTGAGAAGCGAAGGCGAACGAATGTGGCGGAATATGTTGGATACACTCCCTAGTCCAACGCCAAAGGAAACGTCGAGGAAGAAGGTTAAAAAAAAATGCGCGCTACGCGCAGAAGTGTGGTGTTGGAAGCTATACACAGGGAATCGTGATTATTATAATGTGATTATTATAATGTAATTTCACAAAGCCCTTGGAGCAACCCATTCACAAGCCAAAACTTTGTTTTACCGGCTGACCGTGGGCAGTAAGCTAATCAAAATGCTCAAAATGTCTCGGAACAATCTGCAGCTCGCGGAGCACCTTCGTCATCCTCCAAACTTCGCCCTTCCTCAGTGCGACATTTTTGCCCCCACCATCCACACCTGTAGTATTTTCCAGGACGGTGATGACCTTTCCGCTGCGACCAAAACGGCCAACGCGTCCGGCGAGGTGCAAGTATGAGTCAAGAGTACGGCCATCAACAGGATGAGCTTCTAAAATGCCAAATATGAAGACGTGAGTGAGCTCGGGCAAATCCAAACCACGAGTGGTTGCCAATGTAGATACAAGCAAGGTTGGGTTCTCCTGGACAGCTTCTGCGCCACCGTTCAGAAGGTGAGTACGTCCGTTGCCGTGCGCCGTAAGATCAAGCACATGTGCATTGACCCCCATCCCGCGTAGCTCATACACGGCACGCTGCACGGGTGCACTGGCGGGAAGAACAAGAAGGGCAACGGAGGGTACGTCCAGTGCGAATGCGGTAGCAATGGCTTCCAGGATGTCGGGATTGAACGGGGAGATTGTATGCGCAAATTCTGGGGACCATTTGTCAGGCCTTGTCAGGGAAGTAATAGTAATGGCACAGACAAATAATACGCACTTTCTGTCAGCTTCTTATCAATTACCGGTACATCCGGAGGTTCTGGAGCACAGAAGAGGGATTGGGGGGTGATGGGGTGCACGTGACTGTCGTCCGTGGATATTATTTCCTCGGAAGTTTCACGTGCTTCTGCGTGAGCACCTTCAATATTCGTGACGTGTCCGCTTTGGGAGACAACAAGGACATGATGAGATATGCCCGGGCCTGTGCCACCTCCTGCTCGAGCTCCCGCCGCAGATGGCCCGCGTTGCAATTGCTGATCGTTCCTTGAACCAACAACCTTTTGCAAATTGTCCTTCTTCAGCCATCCACTTTCGTTGAATAGGTATATCTTCAGGTGATTCCGCAGCGTGGCGCTCAACATAATAAGCTGCGGTAAACGGCTCGCAGGGGCCTTCCGCTGCGTTCTTGAGCCCCCCAAGTCATCTTTACCGGCTTCGACCCGCAACGCATAAATGGTGTCCAACAGTTGGCGCGTAGCGCTTGGATGCCGATCGATTTTCTTTCTTGCCTTCTCCATCATTTTTCGGCTGGGTTTTCGCGCGACGCTCTCGATCAAGTAGTCAACCTCATCCACGACGACAGTAGATAACGTTTCCAGCTGCAGCGCGCCGCGATCCACGTTCAATACGTCCAGCAGAGCCTGTGGCGTTCCGATAAGAATGTGAGGCGGCTCTTCTCGAAGCTTCGATATTCCTGGGCCCAAAAGGGTGCTGCCGTCGCGAACGAGAACCTGGCAGATACTGGGAAGAGGAGGGGGAGCATGAACCACGGTTGCAGCAGTCACGCGGGAGATCCAGTGAAGCAGTTGGTATGCCAAGTCTCGATGAGGCACAACCACCAGTGACGTTATAGCTGAACTTGGTAGAGCATTTCCCGACATTGGAATCCGCGCACGGGGTTTACTCAAAAGTGCCATTATAAGACCAAAAGACCTGAATAGAGCATGTTCAAGTTAGCAGCGAGAAGGAAGTCTTGAGAAGTAACCGCTACCTACTTTCCTGTGCCAGTATCGTCCTTTAAAAGTACATCACTTCCACTCATCACGGCTGGAATGAATTTCGCTTGGATTTCCGTTGCAAATTTGACATTGGGAAAGGCTGCCTGGAGGGAAGCCGCAATAGCTGGTCGAATGCCCAAAGACTGGAACGTAGCCCTCTCGGCGGCCTGAAAGGGATGGGCGTGAAATTGGGCATTAGGGCTACGACCAGTGTAACCAATCCAGAAACTTTGACATCGTTCACGATGAGCCCGTTGACGACAGAGGATGGTCGACGTCCGAGTCGACCACGAAGATTTCATACATCACGTGGCTTGATCCAGTGCCGCTTCAAGTTAAAACTTGAACATGCCGGATTCCGTAGAATCTTTGGACTCTGTCTCCTCATCAGGATCTTCATGCGACTCTGACGAGGAATCTCGCCTCGTTCAACAGGAGTGGGACGAGAGCCTCCAGCAACTTCAACAGCTGGTCTCAGTTGTCCTGCTGCCATTCTTAGGGAAATGGTTGGGTAGACGGTGGAGTTACTGGGGTGGGTACCAAGACCTATCTATATTCGCGTCGCTCACGATGAGGGAAATCCCAGCATATGCACGCTATCTGCGGCTTGGATTGGGAATGGCGTTCTTCTGGGGCGAGCGATTGCCGTCTTCCGCACTCTCAAGATGACAGTCACTCTACGCATTGATGAGTTTTGTAGTATTGCTGCTCATAAATACCCACTAGGTTCTAATCTCCTCTTCCGATCCGCTCGTCTTCGAATCGTGCTCACCAAATTCATCAATGCTTCTGCAGGCTGGGCTCTCCGCATCATATCGCTTACCATCTCATTCGCAATCGCCCATTCTCCCCTGTCTATCAGCCCATGCAATAAAATGTACCAAGTCTCCTTAGGCATCGATATCTTTCGTTGGACCATCTCCCTGTAATAGCGCAATGCACTCTGTAGACCCTCTGGTTCTGGGCACCTCAGACATGCTTTGAGCAAAATTTGGTAGGTTAACCGATTAGGTCGAATATTGCGGCTCTTCATACGTTGCATAATGTCCTGCCTGTGTTCTTCTGCTACTCGAGGATCGAGCCACTGCCCACGGTACATGCCGGCTAAAACCGTCGTGTATGTCACTTCGTTTGGCTGCGTCTGTGGATCTTGTTCCATCTGTTGAAGTAGGCGCAGTGCAGCATGGAAATTCTTCTCGTCCTGCTCGCGCATTTGTTGGTCGATGACAGCGCTAAATGTAGCGACATTGGGCTCTACGCCCTGCTTCTTCATGAGGTTCACCATCATCTCCGGAGCATCCTCCCTCCCAACCTTCAGCAATGCAGATAGGATGGTCGAAAAAGTGAAGACATCTCCAACAAGACCATCCGATGTCAGTTCCCGGACATGGGCTGCAAGGGTCTTGAAATCTCCCCTTCGGCCGTAGTGCTGCAGTATCGTGTTGTATGAGACAATGTCCGGTTTCGGGCCTTTGTCCTTCATTGCTTGAAGGAGGGCAGAGGCATCTTTCTCTCGCAAGTTTAGAAGGAGACCGTGGAGTACCGTATTGTAGACCGACAATATGTGTGCGGAGTCCCACAGTGAAGAGGGTTTCAGGCCCTCGAATATCTTGAATTTCTCCAACGCCTTGTCGGGCTCCTTTCCATTGAACAAGGTCGAAATCAAAGCGCGGTGGGTCAAGGCGTCAGGCCTAACGCCTTCTGAAAGCATTGTGTCCCATCCATTTAACACTTCCTTTACCGCGCCCATGCTGTCGTAGCCATCGAAGAGAGCTGTCCACAGCGAAGCTCTGGTTTGGATGCCAAATTTCAGCATGTCATCCCAAAGTTTCTCTGCCAAGTCAGTGCGATGGCACCTTAGGAACGCACTCAGGAACGAGGTCCAAGCCATTTCTGTAACAAGGACTGGTCTATGAAAGCTCACTGCGCTCGGATGTGCAGCAAGATACGCATTGGGCCCGGATAGTCCGTCGAGAACTGCATTATAGAGCTTGTCGAGTTTTGCCACAGCTTGGTCCTTTGAGAGGTTGGTAACATGCTTGACGAAAGAAGGTGATCGAACAACCAATCTCGCAACGCCCAACCGTCGAATATAGTCCTCGACTTTCTGGCGGAGGAACAAATCGTGGCTTAGTTGTTGTTTGAGGAAATTCTTCACGGTAAAGTGTGAGAAGCGAATGTTCGTAGTCAAAGATGCTTGCAGAGCACCCTCAAAGGAATCTTTCATCGCATGTGCCGTAGTGACCGCGAGCAGAATGGCGACTCTTCCAGGGCTGTAGCGCCCATCGTGTTCCGTTGTATGCGCGGTTGCCAACGCGTCATAGCTCGCCTCCTCCTCTTCGACCTCAACCTCCACACGGCCTTCTGGGGATCCGTTTCCTTCCCAGTTACCTTTCTCTTCCGCCAACTTGAGGAATTTGCGATTCAGCTTCAAGACGGTTTCCGGATTGCCCCTCCTGATATTGGATACCATACACGCGATCAATGCATCGGTGGCACTTCCTGCAGCCATGGTCACCGCCATTTTCTCGATCGCTCGGGTTTCTATTTCATCCCGTGGATTGCCTGATTCATCAGAGAGGCAAAGCTTGGCAATCAGCCTCGAAAAGCTTTCAAGCTGACCAGGTCCAAGGAAACGGAGAAGTTGTTGCCGGTCGAGACGTGACCAATGTATCCATGATGCGCGAAGGTCGTCCCTTTGCAAAGTTTTCCGAAGTTTGTTAACGGTTTTATTGAATACATCGACTTCGGTATCAGAAGGACTCCCTCCGTTCAAGTGTAGGAGCGATATGTGGTTTTTTATCTTTTGAAAGAGGGCTGGAGTGTTCGTGGTGCGGGCTGGAAGAGCACTGGGGGTGGATTGGGAAGATTTGCGAGAAGGTGCGTGAGGAATGAATGAATGAAGACCCAAGGAACGAGGAGCACGGCGAAACATGAGAAACGCTAGTTGGGCATCGAGTCAAACGTTGCAGGAACAATTTATGATCAAGCTTGTTACAACTGACTAGTGTTTATGTATACCGTAGTAATCGAAGACACAACGCTTTCCCCGCAAGACCTAACATTAAAAAAATATACAAGCCAGCTCGTAAATATTTTACCACTACGTGGACAGTCCGAGGTGCGAAACGGGCATGTGGGTATGAAAAGAGCACAAGAACATAAAATGGTGTTTCAAGTTGACAAAATAATCTGGCATTTATCTATCAGTATGAATTGCATGGTGGCTATCGAATGCCTTGCCTGATCAAATGAGGAGAATGACAGCACCGGATATTACACCCGCAACAGTGGCGAGCAATCCCACGACATTGACGCCGATAGCACTGACGTCACTTGAGGCGCTATGAGTCGCCTTGGCGGCGGCTGCAAGACCACAGTCAGTGCCAAGAACATACAGAATACGAGAGACATACGCGAGAACGTAACCTTGGGCGGATGGGATGTGTTGTCATTGGTCTCGATATAAGCATCCGTTACCGGGAGGTTCACGCAGCTAATGACAGGTTTGATGTTGAAGTGGTGAGCTATTGCATCTGGAAGCTATGAGAAGGGGTCGATATCCAAGTATAACGGAAACGACGTGAGCTTACGATGTATCCAGTAGCCACGTCAACGGACTGCTGGAACAGATCATGCTCCAAAACGATAAACCCATTGTTCATTATAGTCGCGTTGCCTATGATTTGCTCCCAGTTCTGAAGGACTTGCCCAACGCTCACAGAGCCTCCCGCAATATTGAAGTCTGCAGCGAATAGTTGTGAGCAGGGGATGGCAATACGGCGTACAATGGATCATTCACCTCCAGTGTCGAATGTCGCCGCAGGACTGAGACGAGTCCAGATGACCGGAGTGAGGCCCATGGCCGTGGCGATGGCACGAACACGATTACTGATTTCGGAGGGTTAGTAAAAGAGAATGGGATGGGCAGTCGACCGACATACTCGATATCGCCGTAAGGAGGCCGCATCATGTTGGGGGTAACTCCGAGAACATCTTTGATGACCTTCTTCGACCAGCCCAATTCGGCAATGATAGCTTCATTCGGCAATGTTGTCAAGGGCGGGTGACTCCAGGTGTGGACAGCGATCTGATGTTGACCCATGTACTCAGTCTGCAACATTGCTGGGAACGAGATTGCTCTGGGAGAGAATTAACGAATAATATGTCAAGCGGATAGCATGACTCGCACCGTGAACCAACCACGAAGAAAGTGGACTTGAGCCCTTGGGAGTCAAGGTAATTCAGGAGTTCAGGAGTGTGGTAGGCGGGGCCATCGTCATATGTGAGGCCCCAAGTCAACTTGTCGGGACAAGTGGTGATATCATTCTCTCCAGTGCATCCTCCACAGCTCCACCAGCACCGATTAGCATCGTCAGCTACTGCTTGGAGGTTAGCAGCGCAACCGCCAGCGACGGTCTGAGTGATATTGGGTATGGTGATACCGGTGTTGGCAACGTCCTGGATCCATTGGAGAACTTGCGGAGAATCGGTGGGAGGGGGTTTGTCGAGCGGAGGGTAATTGGCAGGGTTAAGCAGTGCGGCTATTGCGAGAGAGGCTCAGATGGGTAAATAATCAGACAAGGGAAAACCAACCGTTAGGTAAGGGAGGAGCACCAGGCAGGTAAGTCGGGACCGAACCAGGAGCATAGGTGGAATCCAAGGGCTGGGTGGGCTGGGAGGATGCGCCTGAAACGATGGAGGAAAGAGGTACTGCAGTCGGGTTGGTAGCCAAAAGAGAGAATGAATACGAGGTGGTTGAGGTCGTAGTGGCGTTCCCAACGACAGTGCCGTTTGAGGTAGTCAGAGATGAACCCGGAGGAGACGTTACAGATGTTGTGGGGGTGGTACCCCCAGACTTGGGAGCAGACGAGGGTGGTGACGGTGCGGGGGTGGCGGAAGGTGGAGTAGAAGAAGTAGCGGGTGGAGCAGGAGAAGAAGTAGCGGCAGCAACAGAGGAGGCCTGGCGACCGACGTTGAGATGGCGGGCGGGGTTATGAACGTTGTTAGCAACCACGAAGGCTGGGATGGAGAGCAGGCAGAGGTAAGTGAGCCTCATCGTAAAGAGCGTCGGCGAGGGGAAAAAGAGAACGACGGTTTTGTGGAGTTTGTTGAAAAAACCTTATTACTTTGGGCGAGGTCAGTCTTGACCGTCGGATCACCCCGATTCATCCCAGCTATCTTTTACAAGACAAGGCAACGGAACGGCAAATATACATATTGGCAGAGCAGAAATTCATGCTTTTTTCTGCTTTTTTGGCTTGGGTTGCTCAAGGTCAATCTCGTCGTCGTCGTCATCGTCGCTGTCCTCATCCTCTGAATCAAGTTCATCCCCACCAGCCATCCCAAGGAAGTAATCAATCGCTTCTTGAAACACTTCGTTTGCTATCGAGATTCCAATCTGTACGCGTCATGGATCAGCGAGATTTCACAAAGGATTCAGCTGAGACAAACTGACGTCGAACGGATCCTCAGCATGCTCGAAAAAGTTGAAAAAACTGCCAGAGTCCGCCGGGATGTCATCCTCATCGTCAGCTTTTTCACGAGGGTGCAACTTGGTGAGCGCCTTCGATGGATCCTTCCAGTTTATTTTTATCGCCTGAGGACACAACGACGTCAGTATTGTATCGTGATGCATGCAACCTTGCTCTTATTTCTACCGAGGGTTGAACGTCCCGTTCCCAAGAAAAATCTAGCATCGACTCCGTGATCCCATCTGCATCGGGCTGCTCGATGTCAGAAACAGGAGGTGGCACATGCTTGAATTCTTTTTTCAGAACTGTGTCCGAGAAAAAGTTGTTTTCTTTGAAGTGCTACACAGAAATGAAAAAAAAGCCCATCGCGTGAATGTTTGTGGAACAAGTCTGTCGCCGACATCACCCACAAATTCAATAGTATAGCATCTTGGTTCCTGGACGTCCCTTTCAACCCAGACATCCTCAAGATAGCTCAACGCCAGCTGATCCACGTTGTGTTGAGCATGCAGCGCAAACACGTTGTGATTCATCAGAGCAACCGGCCAAAATTTGGGAATCCCCTTGGTCACTTCCCGTCTCTTCTGGTAAACGGGACTCAACCTCTGCTGCGCATTACGCTCTGGAGATAAAACGAGCACGTTAATTTCCAACAAAACGAATACGATATCAAGTTGGCAGACCGAGCACCAGCTCTATGCGAGCTATTTCTCTTTGAACAGGTCGCAACTTCTGGGCATCCTCATCGCTGAGTTCCACACCTTGCAACGGATTCTTTTCAACATCGGTAGGTGACGCCCGCTTTCTGCCAGCCTTTACAGACATGATGGAATGAAACAATGAAAACTTATCGAAAAGGTGATGGTGGGAAGCACGGAGTTCCCCGAAATCTTGAAACTCCGATTTCCACATTGCCTCAATCCGTAAAAATATATACAAGCCTACTAAATCAAAGAATGAGCGCTATGGGGAGTGCTGCATGAGGTCAAGTCCTTTCGAAGTATACTCTCAACTCACCAATGGTCAATCTACCCTCTTTTTGGTCCCCATCTCAATCTCCTCTATGCGACTGGCCGCCCTTCTACGTCCCGTAGATAACCATTTTGCCCTGGTAGAGTTGAGCATTTCAAACGCTTTAGCTGCCCTCCCGAGCCCTTTGCCATTGTGAGCGGATCGGAAACCAGGTCCATTATAATCAATAATGTCAGAGATTGGAATAAGGCGAGGCCAGGAGACATAATCAATGCCATGGGTAAATATGAACGTCAGTGAGATCCACAAAAATATGAACCAGAGCATGAAGTAGTAAAACAAAGAGTAACCTGTATGGAATGTCGGTTAGTGAGATGTGAACCGTTCATTCAAGACACCCACCAGAGGTTCGAGGTAGGGTTAGTCCTGCACAGATCATGAATAGCGAAAACGACAACACATAGGGCATCTAATTGCAGTGGTTAAGTTTGCCTCAAGGTCAGTAGCATGAAACATACGGAACGTATTAGCAAAGGCCGATCATCTGTTAAAAGGAACATCGATGCGGATGGCCCTTTCCGAGGAATCCAAGTTCCAGTAATCAAGTCAAAAGAATCCTATTTGACCATCGTTTCAGTGGGAGCAGTGAGCCAAAGGTTGACTAACACACTTGTTTGGCACCGTCGAAATTGTTGTTCTTGATATACCTGATAAGAGACTTGAATCCGTCTTCTAGTACCCCTTTCCTGGTTCGTTTGTTCAACCTCGTAAAATCGGATTTCATGGCACCTGATCCACTGTATGCCCTAGCTATCAAATCACCGTGATCGGCCCAAACTACAGGAGAGTCCAACCTATGGATCAATGACGAGAGCACGACATGGACGGTTCTCACCTTCACGGAAATCCTGGCCAAGGGCTTCGTGATTGTCGATGGATTCGTTCTCAGGCAATATGCCTAAGGACTGCAATTGCTTGTTCAAGACCCATTTTGCCAAAGTAGCCTGCATGACATTTGTCCGGTCCAAACTATCCATGCAATTCGTCCGTACGATACCTTGCTGTTCCCTGACGGGCACAGGGTCCGTTGCACTGAGCTGGAAGTAGCTTGCAATATTTTGTCAAATGAGTGCACATGAGAGGGTGGAGTCGAAAAAAAGGGAACGTACCCGTGTTTGTCTAGATCTTTCTGCAATCTGTCGATTAACAAGCTGAGCCTATCCCATCGCATATGCTGGCATTCGTTATGAAAATCGAAATATTCATATCGGACGTTGGGTGTATTTATCTTCAAGGACGATCAGCTGGCGTTAGGCGGATGAATTCGATACGCACTTGGGCCAGATAGCGTTCGTAAGCATCCTTGATATGTTTCTCGCGTCCATGCTGATCTACCAAGTTGACAATAGCCAATTCCCCGTAATGGGTTTTCTGCTCCTCCAAATGTTTACGCAATGCATCTGCCTGGAAGGTTATTAGATTGAAAAAATGAACAGAGATAAAATAAACTATACTGTGTCCTGAAGGTCCATGACTTGTAAGTCAGGTTTATACCGCAGGGTGCTTATTTCAGCCCAAAACACTGGGGTACTCCCTCTGATTTGGACAAAACTTAGTTTCTTGGCAAATTGACCAGAATTCCCCTGGTCGTTTTGATCTTCATCCTCGACGAGCAATATTTGCTCGGTCTCATTGAAGTTTGCAACGTGGCCGTCGTGGTCAATGCCACGCCTGAAGTAACGAGTGCCAGCTCGATATCGAGAACGCCGACTAATGAGACAAAGTTGGATGTGACGACCATGAATAAAAGCTGGACGTATGTCGAATGCTAAAGACGGGAGCCATTTGTGAGTTCAGATTTTTAACGAATCTTCGGAAAGCCCACGCACTGCCGTAGATAACAGGCAGAATGTAGGGACCCAACTGCAAGGCTGTCAACAAAATAACTTAAAAAGAGAGGGGTCCTTACGTCTTGTCCTTGGTTTGAATCTATTGAATCTATGAGCCTGGAATGCAAGAATCTATAATCTCATTCAACGTCAGCCCTGGCTAATTCGAGAGTTGACAATCTACTCGCCTATTCCAGTAAAATCGTTCGTCGACCTTGAGAGATCACGAGTGAAGCGTCGTCAATATATAAAGTAGCCATACGTACTACTTCCCACGGGGCTCTATCTTCTTCCTGCATTTTGCATTGACTTTGCAACCGCCTCGTCAAATCCCATGTATAACTAAAAAATAAAAGGCTGCCATGTAGGTGTGATCGAACGAGAGCCAGTAAATGTGCCTCGACTGGATGAGGAGGGGATTGCACTGATATGTTGGGGTTGAGGGGAAGGATGTCGTAGTCCACAGCATGATATACCATGTGTCCCATCAAACGGCCCCGTAGTTCTCGACTGGTCAACACAATAACATATTCCGCTAAGTGTGAATTAGCCATTGAACACGGACAAAAAACGCCGGGGACAAACACAAAGATAATGAGATAATTCCAAGAATGCCATATATAGGTTTGGGGTAGTGGTAGGCAGCAGAGGGTATAGGTGCGTTAGCTCCTGTTTAACCCAAAGATAAATGTTGGCGGCTCGATGGATAGGGGAGTGTATACTCGCTGTTGAGAACAATATTCCCTGAATTTCGATAGATTGTTAAAGACTGCGCATCGGCCGGTTCGGTAGGGACAAAGATATAAGCGTCGTTGCTGTCGATATACCTAATGCAAGTATCTAGCCGGTTGTCGTGTTCAAGAAGGAGGCGAACTCACAACGTAAAACGCTGGTGCAGCGGTTTCATGGCGGTTGAAGGCAGTCTGAGTCTGAAAATCTACAAGGCTCTAGAATTACGACCATGAAGCTTACACCAGAGCTTTTGGCCCAAGCTTCGTCGGCATTGAACCCAATCAAGGAGCGACAACTCGATCTTCGAGGTGAGCTGTGTTCCAATGCCTCTCGAGACGCTCATCAACCAGCTCACAGGCTATAAAATTCCATCCATCGAAAATCTTGGCGTCACCAGAGTACGTATTTTTTTCCTTCGCGAATTGTGAGTTATGAACTGACCTGGTGTTATTCTAGGACCAACACGATGCTATAGATTTGACAGATAACTCGATTCTTGCTCTCGGCAATCTTCCTTTACTGAAACGCCTTCGGACATTTCTCCTTGCAAATAATCGAATTGCTTCTATTTCCCCTTCTCTCTATCTGTCGGTCCCAAACCTCGCGACCTTGGTTCTCACAAACAATAATATATCTGAATTGGGTGATCTGGAGCCTCTGAGGGAGTTGAAAGCGCTCAAATACTTGTCGCTTATGGGTAATCCCGTGCGGGAAAAAAAATGGTATCGCGAGTGGCTTGTGTGGAGAATACCTGGGCTGAGAGTTTTGGATTTCCAGAGAATTCGAGAGAAGGTGCGCACCGACCTCGACGCCGACGCCGACTACCACTCACCCTCTCGTCGTTCCAGGAGCGTCAAACTGCCAAGTCGTTATTCCTCACGGCCGACGACCTACCGACTGCTCTTGCAACAACCATATCAACGACAGTATCAACACAGTCATCAAAGGTCGTTATCACAACAGACGAACCCAAACCCCCCGTCGTTGGAAAGGCAGGTCGGTTGATGTCGAAAGAAGATGCTGAGAAGGTCAAGGAAGCGATAGCAAAGGCGACTTCCGTGGAGGAGATTAGAAAGTTAGAGAGAAATCTTAGAGAAGGTTTTTTGCCCCAGAGAGACAGCGTTGGCGCATGAACTACAAAGGTGTATTTTCATGTCATCTCTCCTTTGGCCGATTATAATGTCATGTAATGCAAGCTTTCTTAGGAGAGAGATGCGTAACTAATAGACCTTCACGCCATAATTGCCAATCCACAATCCATGCGCCCCTAGAGCAATGACAGCTCCCAAGTTGGCTAACGAACTGATACCATGAAGGTATCCAAATCTGGCGTTCAATGATTTCATCTTTGCAGAAACCTGATTTGTTGATCATTGACATCATTCAAGAGTGTATAGAGGTAAGTCACGTACGCCAGGTTCATTGTAAAGCTTTCCCTCTTCTTTTTCAAGTTTTTGACGCTGAAACATGGTACTGGCAAAATACCAAGTTAAATGTCTCAAACAAGCTTTCGGAAAGACCAAGACCAACCTGCTCGTCAATGGACCAATGACCAGATAATTTGCACTTTGCGCAAGAAGGGCCGTGGCTAGGACGTATGCTTGGGCTACATCCGCGACGCAGGGACTCCAGATATGTGTGCGGACTACGGGATGGGAGTGTGTCCAGAGGGCGAGGAGTGCCGAGCTCAGCCCAATCGACAGAGCGAAGTAGATAGGAAACGTGCGGTGCTGGAGATTACTAAAGTGCTGCCTCGCTAATATTGTGGTTAATGGGCGACATGTAGAATTTGGAGTCCATGTAACCAACGCAATGTTTTGTATGCAATCACCCCTATCGTTCACAAAGCTTTCAGAATTGTTAACGACGGAATGATGGGCAAGGAATGTACCTCCGAAGAACGTTACCCACAGTGCTTGATTTCGAGTCAACGACGCTGTGGAAAACCAACGGAGAAGCTCAACTCACACATTCCAAACAACCATGCATAGCCGATCAGGTAAAAAGCATTAGGATGGAATAATTTAGCTACAGAAGTAACGGTGAGCATCTCGGGCTTGGGCATGATGAGGTCGACTTTGAGTTCTGCTGGCACTAGTGCAGGGTCAAAAGGTCTTAAGTAGCCCCAACAGGACAACTTCCGGATTCAGTTGTAACTATTCCCATCACCCTCTCAGGTAACAAGAACATATGCCTAATCGAAAGCCAATGAATTTCGCAGAGAGAGGGCAGAGAACTGACTGGGTCAAGAAGATATTAGTGCATTCGATCCCAGTCCCCCGGAATAGTCCCCTGTCTACCCATTCCCCGTCTCCTGAGGCCCGGGCCTCGATCATCTCGTCCACCAGCTGTCAATACCAGATGTTTATCCACGAGCTATTTGGAAATGACATCTGTACAGGCGAGGATAAGGGAGGTAGAAGGACGTACATCGTTCAGAATATTGGCAGACTTCGTCATGGTGGACAAAAAGGCGGTCAGCTGCACGTCTTCGTATTCCTGAAAAAAAAGGGTCAGCAAAGGGGGATTTGATAATGAATGAAAGAAGTATGTACAGTCTCGAATTCTCCACGGAATTCCTTGTTTTCACTGGCCGGCAACGAAGCGATCAAAGCTGAAAGTGAACGAAGTGTGGCATGATCTTTCGGTGCTTGACCTTTCGGGGGAAATAAGGGGGGGAGAGAAAGTATAAGAAAGGTGTTGCTCACCAGCCAGTACGTCTGATACATACTGCACTAGGACCAAGATTCGATCGTGCAACATTTTGACAGCAGCTCTTTGCGTTTGTAAGTGCGACTCCACTAGGAAGAGCGGTTAGAGATACTAGTGTGGTGTCAAACAGGGCGTACAGCTGGTCCCGCCTCCACCCCCTCTAGCTGTCCAGTCAACAGCAATTCTTTCTGCCTCGCCAGTCTCGACATTGAATGATGCTTCAATAAACACTGAGCGTGACTTCCGATCCTTGATCTCTACTGTGGGTTCATAGGCTTTGAAAGGAAGCGTCTGGACGTTAACGTCAGAGGTCGATCGTTGGCAGGAGAATGGCTGAAGTAGGAGAAGAAGTGGAGTTGAGCAATATCCCGTGAACTAAATAATGCATTTAGCAATTTGCATCAAGATTAGGAGATCGTGGCACCTGTTCGTGCAAAGCAATGTGACGAGCTGTCGGGTGTGGCGCAACACTATACCAGCCTATGAATTCGAGAGACGGGAACACTTGCTTATCTGGGGGATACCGTCATGACGAATTCAATGATGGTAGAACAATAGAACACACACATTGATCTCTCCTAGACACCAAGAACCCATGGTCTACCAAATCGTCGTTCCCTTCCACGGCGAGTTCAAAGGTATTGACTATCTCAACTTCCCGTCCGTTCTGGGTTCCCAAAAGTGCTCCAAGAACTGTGCGGAAAAGTCAGTAGATAACGCAATACGAAGAGCGGTGAAACCAACCGAATGGCGAGCTGGATTTAGTTTGGAGTTTTAATCTCGTCAAGTGTTCGGAGATATTCAAAATAGGGAGAGGGTGTCTGTTTGAAACAATCAGTCGAATGTGCAAGGCAACGCTGCTGGGTTGGGTACCTACAAAGACAACGAAAGCCCCGAAGTCGTGGTAGAAGGTAGAACAACGGGAAGCTCATCGGTCTCCATTGCGCTCATTGTGAGACTAAACTTGAAAGTGAATATATAATGAGCACGTGCCAATGGAATGCGCGTCCAGACCTGCCCTATACAACACAGCTCCTTCGGTTTTCTCTGTCACCATCGAGCAGCGTCTCGCGTCCACAATGTCTGGATTTGATGCAAACCATGTGTATACCGTGTCAGTACACGACCCACCGGCGGCTACCTCTCCAAATTCATTGTCGGAAACCGAGAAGCTTCTGCTGGACTTTCTCCTGCAGTATCGTGTCGGCGGCGAGTTCATATACAGGCGAGTCGAGTGTCGATAACGTGTTTCACTCTTCTCAAACGCGTAATTGGATCGCAGAGACAACCTCCGGGCTAACTTGCTACTTAAACACCATCAACTTGAAGTCGACTTGCGTCACGTCGGGCTCTACAATGACGAGTTGGCGCATGCCATTCAGGACAAACCCGCTGATATCCTACCACTGGTGAGGGTGACGACTCCAAACATGCATTCATACTCGAAAGCTGAAAACGCAATTCTCAGTTTGAAAATGCTGCTACCAAAGCTGCCCGGACCATTCTCTTCCCCATCACAACTGTTTCAGATGACCGCAAAGAGGCGGCTTTGCAATCGATACCCAAAATCCAAGTCACCATCAAATCCGGACTGAATATGTTGCAATTCCGTGATCTTACAGCCAATACCATGAACAAGCTCGTTCGTATCCCGGGGATCGTGATTTCTGCTTCTGTATTATCCTCTCGCGCTACAAAGCTTCATCTTCAATGTCGAGCTTGCCGGTCGACAAAAATGATCTATCCACCTGGGGGATTGGGTGGAGTTGGGGGTGGGTCCGATAGAGGATTGCCAAGAGTATGCGACGCCCCCGAAATCGAAAACCAGAAAAAGGATTGCCCACTGGACCCGTACTTGATCATCCACTCAAAATCGACGTTTGTAGATCAACAAACGATGAAACTTCAGGAAGCGCCGGATATGGTGCCAGTAGGAGAGCTGCCAAGACATATGTTGCTCTCTGCTGACAGATATCTAACTGGCAAAGTTGTACCTGGATCGAGAGTCATTGCAACGGGTATTTATTCCACGTTTCAGTCAGCAAGAAATGTGAGTACATCGATGTTCTCTACCCTTGGCAGCTTATTTTTGGTTCACCAGAAATCTGCTGGCGCCTCAGCGCTTCGTCAACCCTATCTTCGCCTTGTTCACCTGGAGCTGTCGTCGCCCTCGTCAGGAGGAGGTGGCGGATCCAATCCATTTGGTGTACAATTTACGCCCGAAGAAGAGGAAGAGTTTGGCGAAATGGCGAGGAGCGAGGGCCTTTATGAACGGTTTGCCAAAAGCGTGGGTCCTAGCATATACGGCAGTCTTGGTTCGTGCCTCCGTTCTAGCGTTTGTTCGAGGTTATCTGACGTGATGAACAGATATCAAAAAGGCGATTACCTGTTTGCTCTTCGGTGGTTCGAAGAAAGTGCTACCTGACGGGATGAGATTGCGAGGCGACATCAACGTCTTGCTTCTTGGGGACCCTGGTACTGCGAAAAGTCAGCTCCTGAAATTTGTCGAAAAGGTATGATGTTGGCCTGGTTTGTAACGGGTCATGCATGTTGACAGTGAGTTATAGGTTGCGCCAATCGCGGTATACACATCAGGGAAAGGTTCCAGCGCCGCTGGATTGACTGCTTCTGTTCAACGGGACTCGGTTTCGGTTTGTTGGGACATTCTTCCAAGCTGATTTCGGTTGACGAGCAGGATTTGTAGCGAGAATTTTATCTGGAAGGAGGCGCCATGGTTCTCGCGGATACCGGCGTTGTATGTATTGACGAGTTCGACAAGATGCGAGATGAGGACCGTGTTGCGATCCATGAGGCCATGGAGCAGCAGACGATTTCCGTCGCCAAGGCTGGGATCACGACGGTACTGAACTCGAGAACCAGTGTTCTTGCTGCTGCCAATCCTGTTTTTGGACGATATGATGAAGGGAGAAGCCCCGGCGAGGTAAAGCTCGTGTTGTGTTGGAGGAGAATGATCTGACGGATCGTCTGGTAGAATATCGACTTCCAGACAACCATTCTTTCTCGGTTCGATATGATTTTTATCGTGAAAGATGAACATAATGAACAGCGGGATAGGGTTGGTGATGTTTTTTGCTTTTTCATTCTTCATACAAGACCATCTGAGGGTGTGTACGCAGTTGATCGCGAAACATGTCATGAACATTCACATGAACCGACCGAACCAAAATGCGGATGAAAACGGTGAAGCAGTTGGAGAGATTGACATTGACAAGATGAAGCGATACATTTCGTATTGCAAAAGGTTGGTGTTTTTTTTTTACCGTTACGGCTGAATATTTCACACTGAAAGATGCGCAGCAAATGTGCGCCACGGCTGTCGCCAGAGTCTCAAGAGATGCTGAGTAGCCATTTTGTGAGTTTGCGAAAGCAAGTGCAGCAAGTTGAGCGGGACAATGACGAGAGAAGTTCTATTCCGATCACTATCCGGTGAGTTTGTTTGTTTTTTGTTCTGAGCAAGATTGCCAAGACTGAGGCGTGAGTTCTGCAGACAATTGGAAGCGCTGATACGAATTTCGGAGTCGTTGGCCAAACTGACACTTTCGTCCGTTGTGCAGAACCATCACGTAGAAGAGGCTATCCGACTGTTCAAATTTTCGACGATGGATGCTGTTTCTGCGGGATCGGCGGATGGGCTTTCGCGAGGGGAGTTGAACGAAGAGATGACGCGTATTGAGAGAGAGCTTCGACGGCGACTGCCAGTTGGGTGGAGCACTAGCTACCAAAGTTTAGTGCGAGAGTTTGTGAGCCAACAGGGGTACTCGAGTCATGCGCTGGAGAGGACGTTGTTTATTCTGGAGAAGAGGGAGATTATCCGGTTCTCTGGCCAGGCAAGTGATGGTTGTGGTATATATGGGACACGATGCTTATGGGATTGGTCTTTCAGAAAAAGGTTGTGCACAGGTAAGTTTTCGATGTATGGCAAAGAAATGAACTGACGATTGAGCAGGGTTGGCGTTTAAGTACTAGCTATTGGTAGGTAACAATGTAAAGCAGATAGGATGATAGCAAGCAGAACGAGGATGAATGTGTCGCCCGCCTAGCTCAACTGGATAGAGCGTCAGACTTTTAATCTGAAGGTTGCGAGTTCGATCCTCGCGGTGGGCTGCGACAAACTTTTTTTGTGCGGATGACGATGTTCCGTTGGCAGTGCCGTGTTCGATCGCAAATTGGACACGACTGTACACGGCGACTGCCACGTATGCTTTTCTGCATTTGTTACCAGGCGCTTAGCCTTGTATGACAGATCAGCGCCCAGATATATGAAGGCTGCGCAGTGTGAGAAACTCGACTTGTTATAATAAAACCTCAGCTGACTGACGCGGCCCTGCTGCGGTGCCCTTATTGACTCGTTTCTCCCAGTCGTCGTCTACCAAGCTCCAACTCCCCAACTTCCCAACTCCCCCTTCCTCTCCTTCGCTCCCGTCCCAGTCACATATTAAAACATACCCGCAGCCGCCCACATACATCATGTCCTCTTTCATCTCCTCGCCCTTGCCTGATGACTTTGAACTCCTCGACTTTGCAAAGGAACACCAAGGCCTTGGCCTCTTCAACTCACCCTCCGACGTCCTTGCTCCTCACCCAGACCAGTTCGAGTCTGAACTCGACTCAAACCTCGCTGCCTTCGACCAGCTCCAGCTCCAGCTCCTCACCTTCGACTACCCCTTCTTGAGGTCTGACACGCCCACGTGTGGGCCCCCCTCTACTTTCACACTTTCCTCAGACTCAGCTTATGACTCCCTGTCCTCTCACTCCGAGTCATATTACAACTACCCCCACTCTCCTTACTCCCCAACAAACTACTCCTTCCCCCTCGACCTTGACATGGACTTTCAGAAGTTCAGAGTAGACGCTGTTTCCGACTACGCCGCTGTCAACTCCACTCAGTCATCCAACGGCACTCTCCCAACCACAGTCGATCCCACTTCCTTTGGAACTCTCCCCCCCACTCCTCCCCACAGCCCTCCCGTCCCCTCCATCGAGCCCTTTGACTCTAGCTTCTCCGATTATGGTCCTCCCTCTCGGTCCGCGGCCCCAGACTACTACACCCAGCTCAGCTACAACCCTAACGCCATGGCAACCGTCTCCCCTTCTCGTGTTTCCGCCCAATTGCCTCTCGTCCCTCGCCCTCGTCCTTCTAGCGACGACGGTTACAAGGGCGATCCCCGCAAAAAGTACAAATGCACCTCCTGCCCCCGTGGTGATTTTCTCTTTCTTTATTCATTCCCCACTCGCCCTCACACAGCCATCCAGGTTTTGCTCGCGCCTACAATTTGAAAACCCACATGGCAACTCACGACCCCAACAGGCTCAAACCCCACGTCTGTCCACACCACGTTTGTGGTCGCTCTTTCAGCCGGAAGCATGACTTGGGCAGGCACCTCGTCAGCATCCACAGGGATGATTCTGTAACTTCCTCCCATCACTCTACGTCCACTAAGAAGCCAATCGGCGTCGAGAAAGGTCCACGAGGCTGGTGCGACGCTTGCGGCAAGGGCTGGGTTGGCAGGGACAGAGACTGCACATGCCACATCAAGTAGTCCGTCGACCACTCTCAAACCCCACCAAATTTCATATGTCAGTAGTCCCTCCTCTTATATTGGCTTCTTGTTCCGTCCTCATATTCCCTTAGACTAGGGCAAGCTCTGGTTTTGGCCCTCGTCAACAGATTTGCTTCCTCTATGCAATCACGCCGAGCGTTATCCGACGAGTCACGTATCGTACCGTTCAGATCAATATCATCTGGGCCCCGCGACGAACGTGTCCTCGATATGCTCATCACCTACTCGACCTTATCCTATTTTTCTCGCTTCCTGGATTTTGTCAACCAATTCCCCCCGTCCTGTCTTGTCTAGCTGCGACTCTTCATTCCATCTCTCGAGCTTGTTTTTTTCTTTCTCTTCTCTGTCTGGGCTGTTGCTGAAGGACTCTTATTCCCCCTCTAATTAAATGTACCCTGTACTTGTTTAGCTGTCAGATTCTTGAAATGTTTAGTTTCGTACTTGTCCTCAATATGAAGCTCTGAGCTTTTTTCACTGTGTGATCAGACATGGAGATCAACGACCTTCACCCTCCTGATGACTACAGTCACAGATTTTTCATCTGGCATGAATGGATTCAGGTGCTGTACAATCCTTCTCTGCTAATTTAATTCTCCTTCCACCCCTCCCATCGTAGGCGAACGGACCGCTCACGACAGAGAACGTATTCGACTACTTCGCCACATCCATGTTCTACGACAAGCAGAGCAATAACCAAGTCCTGCGAATGCAGACTATGCATACCGGGATGCCCATCCTTAATGAGGCAGAGGAACTCAAGTAAATCTAGCCAGTGCTTCATGCGTTCGTCTTTTCTTTACACGACGACACCACAGGCGGTTCACCGGTATAGAGTTCGCTCTCGTGCACGCCGTGCCTCCGTCAATGTTCGTCATTCACAAACGAGAGAGGTTGTCCCTCGAAGATGGTACGACGCCCCCAGCCGTTCGCTTGTTGTATCCTCTGGTAACCATCAACAGTCCGCCCTCTTGCCGCGTACTTCATAATGAACAATCGCATTTATCAATCTCCCGACGTCTACACTGTATTGTCGAATCGTCTAGTAGGCACCCCCCCCACCCCTCCTGCATTTGCACCACTCGTGGCGTTGCTAATAGATACCACACAGCTCACATCCCTGTACTCCTTGCAATCCTCACTCGACATCCTGCGTGCGCACAGGCCAGATTTCACCCCTAGAACGGGATTCGTCTGGCCCATCGTGGACTCGTCTTCCGGCGCAGATGACGCCAACAAACGACGTGGCACCAGCGAGGAGCCACCCAGTATGGACGACGACCACCAGCAACACGATACTCTCGAGAAACGCAGACTAGCTTCCGCCACGACCGGCCCAAAGCGGCAGCAGAATAACATGCTTTTATTCAACGCCATGCGCACTACGGCGGCGCACTCCAAGATGGCATTTCCGTCCCGTGCGTTTGCACTCGGTGATCCTGATGTTGCGCCATCAGAACCTGCTACGGCTTCTGTCTCTGCTTCCGCTGCTGTAACTGGAGCAGGGACGCGGTCCTCTGCTACGTCGACTCCCGCCGCCTCGCAGGAACATCCACCAAAAGTAGCTGCCGGTGGCGGCAAGAGGAAGAGGAAACGTAAGTGACGAAGGCCTCTATCCTCCACAGTGCTCTTGAAAGCATCTGGCTTTAAAGGAACTTCGCTGGCGCAACCAGTGGTCTAGAATGGTCTGTGGGGAGGAGTCCTTTGCGAAGGCCTGAGAATATTGATTTCTAATAACGTTGTCGTTCACCGAGATGTTTTCGTTGCAAGGTGCGCTTTGCAGGATTCGTTGGAACAAGAATGTCAAGTCTTCTGTTACCGTAAAGTATAAGAATTTCCTCGACCAACAACTGCCAATAATTTACACATGTTATCGTACACCAACCCCTGCAAATTTCGTGGTCAACCATCCAAGGGGCCTTTGCAAACTCGTGCCCCGAGAGCCCATCCCGCCGCCGCCTACACCGAGGGACAGTGGGTTCGCAGACGCATACGAATCCTTTCTTGCCTTCGCTGCCTGCTGTACTGTTCGTACGTAATGGTTGTCAGCAGAGTTGAGAGAAGGATCTGCTTCGGGTTTGACAGGACATGAACGGGTTTCACCAACCTGAGTTGTCTATCTCTTCGACATTCGTCTCCAGAACCAAGCCACCCTGAATGATCTCGGCGAGTACGTGGTGAGCCTGCACACACAAGCAGTAAGCAATGAAAGTAGAGAATTTCTTTCTCCCTCGACGGGAGAAACGATGCACACCTCATCGAAATGGAAAACGAGGTCTAACTCGCACACATTCTCGAACGCCCTATCCAGGGACTCCACGAAAACCTGAACGAGAACTTCACGATAAGCTCACTTCTGGGAGTCATAAGATCCCTTACCTGTATCAAATCAAGAATTCCGAGCTCGCTTTCTGCTGCGTCGACAACAAAAACAAAATAAAGCGTCGCATAGCATCGATAGACAACCCGCCACCTCTCGTCGTCGTCGTTTTGCGGCCCCAGAAATGCCTCCAGCTCTGGTGCATCAAGGAAGTTGCAGAGTCCCATCGGACGCGAACTTATCAGAGAGAATATCTTCTCCACGAGCGTCCGTGACGACTGGTGGAGAGGGGTGTAGAACTTGGTCAGTCGGGCGGCGCCAGACGTGTTGACTGAGCAAAAGCGAAGCGAATGAGTGTACGGTTATCGTGCATGAAAGGACGGTTAGAGCGGACAAATGAGGACTGCGTGTATCATGACTGTTTTCAGCTTGAACCAGGGAGTTGAAGTTCAGGAAGTCGAAGTTCAGGAAACAAATTTGTTCAACGACTTGAGCTGACAGTTATCATGATCTAGTAATATTCGGTGGTGCTACGACATCTTTGCTCAAAAATCGTCCCGAGGAAGCTTCCAACCCGGCTGCAACCTACCTGCAAGGTTGCTGACAGGCCCCGACAAACCGGCCTGACTTTTAAAGCTCTCCAGAAAGTTCTTAATCAGATTATAATCGACAGGTTCCTCGCCATCGCCATACTCGTCCTCATAGCCTCCATCAAGAACAGCCTTGAGTTCTGCATCCATGGCGGCCTCGATATCTCGCTCTTCATCTTGAGGAATTGCCTCGGCCTTGGCCTTACCCTTGTCGCCTACCGGAGACCCAGCCTTCCCCTCAAGCTTCCCGCGCGCTAACTCCGCATCCATGGCCTGCATGACAGCTTCAAAAGAATCGAGATCTGGATTCGCATTTCGACGAGGTCCTGGAGCGGAGGTTCGTGGCTTAGATTCTCTTCCAAGCAATGGGGCTGATTTCTCGGCTGTTATTGACGAATGGTCATGCATCTCAGCCATGGCACTGGCCGGTATAAAAGCTGGTAGTGAAGTCAAGTCGCCTTTCACAGGGAAAAAAAAAAGAATGCTTACCCCCCCTTTTTTTACGATCCTGCAGAATGTCGTTCCACTGCTCGTCAGTTATCCCGAGGGCCTGACGTGAAAACTCCAGAAATTCTGCTTCTTCATCTTCCATGTCCACTTCCATATCGCCTACCACTTGAGGCTGCTCGTCTTCATCTTCTTCGTCTTCACCTGCAGCTTCCTCATCAGTTTCATCATCGGGATCAACACCGTCGAATTCGTCCCTCTGTAGGATTGGTTTTCTGATGGGTTTAAAGCGAGGTGCCGTCTCGTTATCCAGCGTCACTTCCTCCACACCTGTTTCCATTGTGACTGGCGTAACTTTCTGGGAGTTGCTGTGAAAAGAAGCAGGCATCTTTCCGTACTCGGATGGTTCTAATGCCGGGACCAGCTTATCCATGGCGGCTTGCCGAGCGCTTTCGTCCATCAAGCCATCTTCATCGTCTGAGAAATTTCCATCGCTGAACTCCTCCTCTGAAAATTCCTCGCTGACGCATGAAGACATTCAGATGAATGTTGACAGAACAAAGAAAGAATACCCAACTCCTTGAATCGGGCTCCCTCCAAATCACCTTCGCCCTCAACGAATTCTTCAACCTGTTCCGCCAATTTCTGCAGTTTTGACGCTTGCTCATTTGCAACATGATCCTCGGGTGTTCCGTGGTGATCAACATCCATGGTATCGGAATCTGAACGCTTTTGATTCTGGCTATTGGAAGGTCCCATGGTTTTCTTCAATATACTGTCAAAATCTTCTGCGTCGATGTTCAGCCAACCATCGGAGTCTTCGACTTCCGTGGTTGAGTCGACAAGAGTGGTCGTTGCTTGCAAAACTGCAGCAGTGACAAGGCTCGCAAAGGACTCTCGTGTGGCGTCACTACATGAACCCGTCAGTTGCTGCACCGGTTGAAAATGCCATAGGCATACTCTTCGCGTTTCACTTCAATGAATAAGGCCGCCGCCCTGTCTTCAAGGGCTGTCCACAGTTTGGATCCTTCGTGTTCGCCTTTGAAGTAATTCGCGGCGACGAGATTTTGAATGTATTTGACATAGTCGGGATTACGGCGGAGTGCTTCCTTCCGTGCCTCCATCTAGTTACAAAAATATATTAACGACTTCAAATGAAGGGGACTGGTAATGCATACAAATGATTCGGTCGCATCGGCATCGGCATTGAAGGCATCTCTGCGGCCTTTGCTTTCCTGATACAGAATTTCGAAACCACTAGCCTGCAGGAGTGTCAGGTCGTTTCGGAATGCATCATGATTAACGTATATACAATCTTCATTCCCACATCCCGCCATCTCCATTCTTGGGTTCCCTCTGTTTCTTGCCAGTGGCCAAAGATTTTCGGTGGGTAAAATATTTGCGCAACAAGTTGGGCATAGGCGGTTCTTGTCATTCGCACTGTCCGTAGAACACAAGGCTCAGGCGGAAAACGAGCCATTCGATGTACTGCCTGATTGAACAATAAGTTAATTGAAACCTAGAGAGGTAAATAGTCAACATACACTTAACTGGATGGCATCCCTCGTATAGAACGTCTCAATTGCCTTTTGCACAAGCGAGGGATGGACGGATAACGACTTCGCTACATCGAGGGGGAGATAACACTTCGTGCGATGAAGGTGTTGGCGCAAGGATGAAGGATACCTGTAGGCAGGCTTCAGCATACACAGAAAGGTAAAAGGCGTTATGACTCACCCAGAAATTCTTCGCCACACTGTCTGCTCGACTTCTGGTGGTGCGAGCGTAATGACAGCTGGATCTCGCACAAGTTTCAAGGCATCGCGAATAGCAATAAACTCGTCATCTTCTACATCCTCACCATCGCCACTCTCTTTGGCGCCGAACAGTTGACGCCGGGGTGTTCTAGATGGTGGAGACACGTGTGAGATAGGGATGAGATGGAGGCGGGAACCGAAGATCCAGACCTATAGGTAGATTTCGACGTAAATAATTGTTCTTACCCATGGACGATGAGGCCGCACCCTGTTTTCGGAGTTCATGGGTTGCACCCATGCGGGCAGAGTTTCCGCTGCCTCGATTAATAGAAACTCTCCGTCCGAATCGAAAACGCTACAATGGTTCACGACGTTCATTCCTGAACACTGATGAAAGAGTAATAAAACCCACCCGATGACAAGGTCCCATTTCGCACTGATCTCTTTCAACAACCACACAATACACCATTCATCATCTACACAGTCTCCCACTCTGACCCTTCCTTCAAGCACCCAACCATCGCCATCCGGGTCTGATGCAACCTTGAGTTCAAACGCATCACGGTGCCAAAGGAAATCAGGCAGTAAAGACCCGACAAAGATTTGTATGCAAGCCGCGAATGTTGTCACAGAAGCTCTATCGGAGTGCCCTAACGGTGGGTAGAGCATGTATTGAACCGTATCCTCAGATATTGATGGGGTTCGACTGAAAATATCCATCAATGTGCAGGTGTTGGAGAGGATTCAAGTTCAAAGTTCATAGGACCGGCCCGGTGTCTCCGTCTGCTGCTGTCCACGATGTCCACAACATCCTTCAAGGACCGCAATCTCTTGGCGGTCATTGGAGATGAGGTTCGCGCACAATAACCATAACATATTTATTCTGAAGGCACCGTCGGTAGGACTCCATCACGGGCCTCCTCCTTGCAGGAATAGGTCACATTAACGAACACCAGAAGAAGAACTTTCTTGTTGTGGACGCAAGTTCGTGTGTGTGGAGTAAGACTTGCTGCTACCACGCTAATAATATTGGGATGCAAATGATTAGAGACACAAGTATCAACCATCGAAGCTGCCTTTCAGGAGTTCACGGAACGGAAGGACATTGCTATTCTGCTCGTCAACCAACATGTTCAATATCTCCTTCATAATTCACCTGGGACGAGCTGATTGTATTTTCTGGGTTAGATTGCAGAGAAGATCCGACATACAGTCGACAAGTATCAACAAGCATTTCCAGCGTTGCTCGAGATCCCCTCCAAAGATCACCCTTACGGTAGGATTCCTTTCTATGGATGTAAAATGATGTCCATCTCACACTTTCAACGCAGATCCATCGAAAGATTCCGTGCTCAAGCGTGTACAGAAGCTCTTCGGAGACGTGTAGTCACCGCAGTCGAAATAAACATCGACGGACATTGCTTACACTATATCAGATACTAGTTGTATACGTTGTAGAGCGGGAAGAATGCGACTGATTCCTCTCATTCAATAACTACCCGTTTGCGATTCGGACTTCGTGAATCTGAATTACTTTTTTAGCGATCATCAAGCCAGCAACAGAAGAAAAAATACTTGGCATGTCAACTTGTAGATATCTGAAGACAAAACGGCCATCGTTATTCTGCACTCAGAATCAGGTTGGGCCTCACAGAGTTAGACAACGTTGTCGGGAAGAACCGAACGTACCCTAATGAAGTCCGCATGAATTTCGCCATCAGTCCATACTTGATCCACTGGCTCCCGATTTGATGTAGGATGTAGCCCTTTTGGTCCTCTCAAGCCTGAAAAAAGTCCCGCAAAGCTCCATACATGGTCTTCATCTTTCTTTGGCACATAAATCGGTTCTGGTACTGGGCTGTGTAAAGGTGACGGTGGTAACGGTTTACCGCTCAAGTACCGAAACAAACGCTTCGATCGTTCTCTCACATCCCCAGAACAATCTTTGGCCCACGCTATTGATTCGTCCAGAGTCAATTCGGAGAGCATCGAATATTTATGTCGAGTCCATTCGACCAATGAAACAAAGTAAGACGACTCAGAAGGAGGGGATGGCGAGCCCAGTGGACGACCTTGGACATAGAAGTGCAAGTGCATGTGTTCTCGACCTGCGGAGTCGGGTGATACCTGGGATTGAACATGGCGATTTCGGTGCCGCGGGCGATTGACTGAAGGAGGATTGTTGTGAAATGAAAGTGGACCACGAAGATATTTTGCGACCTGAAGAACGTTATGTCTACATCCAGAAAATAGAGGGATGGAATGTACGAACCTCAGGAGATACCTTGATCCTTTCGCAAGCATCGTTGTATAAGGCTGTAGGAGAGTTTTTCGAGAATAATTCCGATGTCACTGCATAGATGAGCAAGGCAGATAGCCCAGCCCCTAATAAAATGACTGTTAAATTTGTGGTTCGCTCCGTGGTTCGCATGACTAAATTTTCAGCGAAGGGAATCGATTTCTAAGAGAGAGAATTGAACATACCTTTGCCCCCAGTACTCAACTCTGACCATTTCTTCACCTTCTCTCCGTGTTTCAAAGATGGTTGGGCGAGCCCTAATTGAAATGGCCCGACGAAATCATTGCTTGGATGCGCACCCGGTGTCTGGTCGAGAGACTGCGACAGAAGGGACGAAGGAAGCTGATCGCGACGAGTCGCGTATTTCCTCGATACAAAAATAAACCTCAAAGGTGGTCGTGATGGTGATAGGTTGGTTATGGCTGGCGTTTGCGTTCTGAGCAGCGAAGCCTGCAGTGTCAGCTGCCAATGCATGAAGGACGAGATTTGCTAGTAGTAGCTGCTATACAACCGTGACGGGCAACTAGTAATTTTAGTGACCCTTCGTTCGCAGATCGTTTGACTCTGCTTTACTCCAGAGCCAAAGACCTCGACCTCAACTCGCATCGTGGTCGACCAGCCGGGACCGCATCATGTCATTCAATGTGAAGGGTCGGGCACAAACAAGGACCCGTTCCTACAGTAATACCCTTCACCGCGCTGAAGAAATCCCGACATTCTCCTTCCGTGAACCAACCGTGAACTAACCGATTTGTAGATATTCTTTGCCAGGCGTCAACGTTTACTCGTTAAAAGCTCGTTCCTCAGCACGTACATGGACAGCGGAGAAAGGAGGAACCAATGTAGTTGCAACATCTGGAAGACCTAAAGCATGCCCTCACCCTCACCCGCACAGTACTAGTCGCGCCCAATATTAATGTTCCCTTGCAAGACAACGCGCTCTCTCGGGTTTATCTCACTCTTCATGTTTCCACGCGAAAGATAGTAGGGCGAAGTCAAGAATATCGAGCCCAGATCGTTGTTAATGTTGGCGGATCTAACTTGTGTCTGGAGAAAGCATTTACTGTCGTCTCCCATTTTTAAGTAATGTAACTGTTACATTTTCCCCTCTCCCGTCGTTTCGGCCACCTGATCCAAAGCCAAGGATGGTCACAACTGCCTAGGTTCTATTGCTATACGGTCAGGTCAATGTTCTTATCGACCAACTAAGGTGAACGTTCTTGCTGCTTCCCTGGACGCCCAGTCGACATTCCTCCGCCATGCGAATGCAGTCTCCTGGTGTATTTCAACATCCCATAGTTTTCGTGTTATGTGGTGGGTACGTTTGATCTCGATGTTCAGGCCAAAATGAAGCACGAGTGCATGCACAATGATAGTTGTATCGAATTAGATGAGCTCTGTTCATCCACTTCGACTTGCAGTCTTACGGCAGCGCACAAGCATTCACTGTAGAAGCTGGATTTGAGAGTAGTCATACCGACATGAAATCTGAATAGAAAATGCTCCTGTACTTGAGAAAACTTTACAATGCAGAATAAATAGGTTGCATAATTAGCTCCTTTCACCACGCAGACGTCGAGCCAATGCGAGATCTTTCGGTTGAATGGTTACACGCTTGGCGTGGATAGCGGCGAGATTAGTATCTTCGAATAATGAGACCAGATAAGCCTCAGCAGCCTCTTGCAACGCCATAACAGCGGATGATTGGAACCGCAAGTCGGTCTATTGACAGTGAGCATCAAGGACGGATCTCTGAACAGGGAGGGCACACATACTTTGAAATCTTGAGCAATCTCACGAACGAGACGTTGAAAAGGAAGTTTTCGGATGAGGAGCTACGATACCAACGCTAAGTTTTCTGTAAAGGAAATTACCTTCAAAGAACAACTGACCTCTGTTGATTTTTGGTATCGGCGAATTTCACGTAAAGCAACAGTGCCAGGCCTGAATCGATGGGGCTTCTTCACGCCGCCGGTTGCGTTCTAGAGCTCAAGTTTGAACGAGGATGAGACATCGGCATCGGAGCAAGCAACACACACCGAGGCGGTCTTGCGTGCCGATTTGGCAGCAAGTTGTTTGCGAGGAGCCTTACCTGGCGGAGGGTGAAACAACAATCACTTACGGGAGTATTGACGATGGAGGAAGAGTCGTACCTCCAGTGGACTTGCGTGCGGTTTGTTTAGTGCGGGCCATTAATGAAATAAGGTGGTGGTTTCAGGGAGAGATGGAATTGTCAAATAGATGAGATCTCTGCTTTATATAGGGTTTCAAGATTCAACAAACATTTCGATCATCGAAAGAGTCGCGCTTGAATCACACGTGACTTGACGTGTCATCCACGTGACCATATTATTATGTCGTGAAGATACGATTTGGTCCGGCGACACTTCCCGCTCGGTGTTGTATAGAAGAAAATCAATGGAGACAAAACAAAAGCTCGACCCGTCTGTTTGATCTGAGCCTCACCATCTCGGAATTCACTGTAACCTCGTAGTCAAGTTCGTTCAAGTGGAGAATCACTTGCACCATTGTAAGAGTTGAGACGCTCAATGACAGATTTTTTCAACTGAATTTAGATTCAATATTCAGCCCGAAGCCATATGATGATTCGAGAAACCAAACTAACCGGGGGGCTGGGGCCATTCCCCTCAAAATACGCCAAAATAAATTCCGTCGCCACCCAATCATTTTCGACAGAGCCCATGTCACGAATGACCAGGGCTCGTGATTTTGTTGGGTCAGAAGGCGGAGCGGTAAGGAGTATATCTAGGGGTGTGTGTTTTTTGAGTGGCGTACCCGGAAAGATAGATTTGAGTTTCCGTAAGGGTGATTGAACGGTTTGTTCTTCTTCGGCAGAGAGGGTGCCCCGTTGCCGACCGAGAAGTAATCGTGTTTGAAGAGATCGCATGAAGCCATCTCGAAGATGACTATATGATGTTGACCGCGTTGGGACTGAAAGATGAGTTGGATATGAAGGTCACGACGACATAGCAAGAAGACGACTCACTAATGCGAAGAACACATGCAGTGTTTCGGACTATGTGTTCGATTTTTTGGTCTGCCGTCGCCCATGGTGATATCTGTAAATTATAGTTCTCATGCATCTGGCATGGGACATGAAAAAACCACCCACATTCAAATTTGGATTTTGGAGGTCAGCGTAAAAGCCAACAGAGTAGACATTGATTCCCAAGAACGACACGGTTCTTACTCCGATACCAATAAGCGTGAAAGTGGGCAACGGAACCTTTGATGGCAGTTGCAATGTTGTCGGGAAGACGATAGAAGTAGCAGGATCGACTGGTATATTCGAGTCTCAGAAGACGAGGTTCTGAACTTCAATATGGTGAAACAAACCTGACACTTCATTCGAGTCAATGACTGAAAGTTGGGCGTCGAGCTGTATCACGGAGTGAAATGCTAGCGACGAGACTGCGAACACGGTGCCCAATGTCAGCCTCACATGTCGCGCGGATACGGGGAGGGTCCGGGAATATCGTGCAGAGGTAAACAGTCTGCGAGACTGAGTGCCCAACGCTTGAAAGATGTGCTGCATATTTTCATTCGCCACTGGAAGTCAACCAATGACGGAGGGCCGCAGAACGAAATCCACGTGCGACAGCGTCCAAGAAATTACCAAGACGTTAGCTTGCGCGTCGTTCAGTGCCCTCGAGCCCCATTTGATCAAAGACGTACTCCAAGGACGCGTCACCTCGGGTAACTCCCCATATTTGAGCCAAAATTCAAAATTTCGTAAGTTCGCTTTGTCCCGCAATCCACCATCAACAATATGAATTTACTCTCTATGCTCGAGGCTTACGCAGTTACGCACGGTCTTGAACTGGAAATACACTCATCTAGAAAAGGTTTCGACGCAGGCATGGATGAAGATGATATATCCATCTGCGAGACACCGGTCGAATGTGCCCCAGATTTGTCCGCCCTGGAAAAGCAACGCCTTTCGCTTCAGACATATCTCGATTCCTTGCCATATGATTGCGAGTCTATTGATGAGATGGAGGCGAAGCTAGAGATTATCGCCGGGAAAATATATATTTGCGCTCTGGCCCGGAACTGGCTTGCGCTGGCCTCTTGGGATGGCATGCTGCAGTGGTAAAATCCTTATTCAAGCTCACTAACGGTTTTTGTTGCTTATTTGTTTCCCTCAGCTGGCTTATTATGCGGTATCCCATGCTCAAGACGACTCGCGCTAAGCTTGTTCGGCTGTATTATGAACTTTGTCTCCTGCCCGGCATAGATTCTCGCGTTATTCGCAGCTGGGCGGATATACTCTCCCGCCTGCTCTCTGACAAATCAGGCTTGAAGAGAAAATTGGCGGTGACTGACCTGGAGCTATCTTGGCAACCTTTGTGGCGAGTTCTCTACAAGGAGCTCTGGCCAAAAAAAAGATTACATGAAAACTCGCAAGTCACATCACAGTTCCTATTCTGACAGCAATATAACTCACCTTTCTGCAGCCGAAATGCCATCAATATCCTCCTGTATGTCGCAGAGCATTGCAAAAGATACTATCCTGCGAGTGAGATACCCAACATGCTCAATACCTTTCTTCCTCTCTTGACTAGAGATGTGCGTTTGTTTGTGCCTCCCTGTTATTGAATTCTCTGATCTTGATTTCAGTCAGTCTTGATGATGATCCCCGTCATCACATCTTTTCTCCCGCCAACTCACACGCACCTCTACCTACCTGCGCTTTTCAAGCTTTGGGAAGCGTTCAATTCCTCTGTAGTTGACGATAGACTGATTGAACTAGCGGCTGAGCTCTCTGAGGAGCACGTCGCCGGCAAATTCGGCATCGCCGGAGAGGGTGGCGCCGAATGGAAGGATATCGGCATCTGGAGCGAGGACCAGTGGACAATGCTTATTGGGAAGAGTTTGGGATCCATGAGTACTTGTTTTATTATTCGAGCTTCTAATATCCTTTGCTTAAGATGTGTTGGTAGACGTCCCAGTCGGAGCGACGAGGGTAGGTTATTCATATAAATATATCTTTGTACCGTTTTGAACCATTTTTCTCGCAGGGATCTAGCAGTACAGCATGCTATGCTGATGGAATGGCAGATAAACTGTCTCGCCGAATTAAGAAGAATATCAGCAGACATTGTTCGTTTTTCTCCGTTCTTCTTTTGCTATCTTGAATTACTTTCCCTCATAACAGTCTCGGTCGCAAAGATTCTTGTATATTCGATGGCAGTCGACGGACTTCCTCGTGCTGACGCGATCCCGACTCAAAACAACCGAGAACAAAGACTCCCTGCTCAACAAACTGGGTTCCTAGCAGGCTCCATGGCCCTGGATTCACTGGACCGATTGATCACAAGTACTGAATCATTCTTTCATCCTTCTAACTCTGGTTCATGGACAAAGGGCGTCAGTTAACCATTGTTTGCTTGTGTTCGCAGAGCTGACGTATTACATAAGTTGACCATACTATTAGGACGTTTGACTACAGAGTTCAGCAAACGTTGGATGGAAGAGGAACAGTCAACTTGCACAACCCCCGTTGTACGTTATAATTGCTTGCGTTGATCACCACTGAATTGGCATTCGCCCAGACCCGTCGTTTGACTCCCTCTATTCGTCGGGCTTTCGTGACAATCCTTCGTACGCCAGCCTTCCTTGCCATGTTTTCTAAGGATCCAGTATCCATGAGTTTTGCGCAAGGCGCTCTGTCCAACTTGGCCATCCTGGAGCCTAGTCTGATCGTACCGGAGCTACTAGAACGCGCGTACGGGGGACTGGAAATTGTCAATGAGACCCATCGAACGACTGCTGTCCTGAGCATGTTGTCTGGGATTTCTCGTCCGCTAGTTTCAGAGAAAGTTTGGTTCGGTGGCCAGAAACATGTCGTCCCATTGTTGGAATTGTGCATTCCCGGCATCGACGTTGTTTGTTATATCAACTTTTCGTCTTGAGCTCACCTTCAATGATCTGTCATCCAGAATGATCCAGGCAAGACCATCTGCACGACCATGTTTATTATCTCTACGGTTCAACACATCATGATCGGAGATCTGTCTGGTATGCCTCCGTCAGGTGATGTGTCAGGGGATGAGATGAATGTCGAAAGCGATACTCAGTCAGTGGAAGGAATTCGAGAACCTTACACTCTCAGCAGAGATGACGAAAGAGCACTGGTCAGAGATAGTACAGCCAGCTTCGCCGGTAACTCTAGAGACAATGCCCATTCCACACTCCAACTCACCTTTGAAATTTGGCAGACTGGGTTACCTCTCTGTTCCGACGGGTTCTGGCCCTGTACGAGAATCTTCCGGAAGAAGGCGGAAAACAACATACGACAGGGGGCAAACAGGAGGAGACTGTTCTCAGGTCGATAAAGGGCATGCTGGATGTGGTCTGCGTGCACCTATCCGATCGCCTTTTTGACTTGGCTCTGAACCTTGTCTTCGACTATGCCATGACCAATGCCAAGTCTAACGCAGTCAGGGCATTCGGTCAGCTTGTGGCTTCCCTAGCCCGAGCACACCCTGATCGGACGGTGGCCAAATTCTTAGCGTTCTGCACAACCCAGATCGAGGATGAGTTGAAGCATGGAGCATCAACTGTTCCAACAACTTCCTCACACGCTGCTATCCCCTCTGATACTATCTTTCATTGGAGTTAGCTTTCTCTTTCAATTTCTCCTGAAGTAACAGCTTGTTCATAAAATTGCCAGATTTGTCAATCCTTCGCGGGTGTCTCGGGTATGGTGGTGAAGCAGTAAGTATCGCTATGTTCACATATGTATTACAGTACCTGACAATTACCTCATGCGGTCAGCTTCTGAAGCATAGGAGGCGAATCATTGATCTGTTGTCACTCCTTGTGGAAAAAACGAAGAGCGAACGCGGATACCACGGCACTGGCGGCCTTCTTACAAGGGTTCTGCACAATCTTGCTGGTGTTTACCCATTGAATCTCCGATTCGTTAATACGGAGGAATGGGAAACTCCAGGCCCGTTCTCTCATCTTTTTTTCTACCGACAACTGAAATATTGTAGCTAGATTTCGACAGGTTCCACAGCATGCATTGGGGCAAATTATACGAGGCTCGTGACGTTCGCATTGAATGGCATGGTACATCAAACACATACAAATCTGAATGTATTTTTATGTTGATTTTTTGCAGTCCCTTCAACCGAAGAAATCAACTTCGTTATCGAAATCCTTGACCAAATTGCAACACCGGCATTGAACAAGATCGAATCGTTAATGGAGACCACAGCAGAATGGGACAACGGAGATCGCAATGATTTTTGTCGGTAAATAAACAGCCTCGCGCATGTTTTACGACCCTCATATTATCTATAGCTATTTAAACGCCTGCAAGTCGATTTGGAGTGGCCTGCCTACTCTATATCAAGAATTTGACAAGGAAGTCGTAAATCTGTGTCTGAACGAGGACACTGAAGTCCAGGAGCTCACGATCTCGCAATTGGATGTAAAGGCAGGCTTTACGCTGACTGATCCCCAAGATCCTCGCTATCAGCTCGTTGTGAAACACCGGACTCGCTTCGGCCAGATTATACAACGCGCTGCTTCAGCACTACGACGAAATAATGGCGGCGAAGATCATATCGACGCTGTTATTGGTATAACAAAAGCCATGGATGTATTTTTGTTGGAGTACGGTATGAGCCGACTGAAATTTGACGCATTGCAGAAAGACTATAATCAAGCTCGAGAGTCAGTCTCCATTTTCTTCTGTTTGTCCCTTGGAGACTGACTATGGTCGTAAAAGAACAATGCGGACGTGTCCCAAGCAGAAGGATAGTACTCGTCTCGTCTTCGTGAAACGCGCACAAGTGTATCACGGTGGCCGAGTTTATATGCAAGCCCTTTATCGTCGTCGCTCCGAGCTCGATGACAAGCTCCTTGTGGAATTGGTCGAATTGTCCCTCTCGCCCTACAGCCGTGTTAGGCGGTGCGCAATCATTTTGTTAATATTTTGGCACCCCATTCATGCAAACTGCACGGTAGACAAGCCCAGACTATCCTGCATAATGTTTGTAGCGTGAGTAATACCCGCAGCATGCTGAATGAGTGATTAGTATCTGACTTCCTGAACAGCACTATGTACGGTCAACTGCAATCATTCTGCCGATTCTTTTCGATGCGTTGGCAAAAGGCAATGACGCAGACCGGATGAAGGGAGCGTTACACGTTTTATGGCACAAAGGAACAGGTAGGCAATCTTGGCCCGTCTTTTAAACGATGAGCTGATACCCTGATTAGCGGCGTATGCGCTTTCTGGTGAGGAGTGGTCGGTAGTCTAATTATCCCTGCTAAGAATATTTCTAGACGAAGGCTTTTATGGTCGTTATCTTATTGCCTTGCTCGAGTGCCAGCACGAAGAAAAGGTGCGTCCGAACAAGTTTCTCGTAATGCATCATACTCACTAAATCTAATTAGCCATCAATCCAAATCTTGGTCAATTCGCTAGCAAAAGATTGCCTCATCTATCTGAGCGAAGAAGCAGCCCACACTCATGCTTACTCCCTTGAGACTCCTCGTGTACATGACGCTCTTAGCGATCTGGAGCTGGAATTTTCTCCATCTTTCGTGGATCAAGCAATTCTTGCCGAGGCTATGGCCAAGACGCGCGTGGGAGTCGAAAAGAGGGCTGTGATTTATAACCAAACCGTGAGCAGCAGCTCATGTCCTATAAACTTCGGTTCTGCACATCATCTCCTTGTTAGATCTCATCGATCCTCGAGATTGCTTTGAGGCCTAAAACACACGTAAGCTCATGGACCTAGCGTGGCAGCCTTGCGTACTGATCAATCGATATGAAGTGGAGATATGTGCAAATGGCCGCAAGGTTTCTTTTGGGCCTTCTCCGGCGAGATGTCCCAACGCCACCCGATATAGCGAAGTTTTTCATGGAGAATACCGTTAGCCCACAACCGACTATCAGACTTGATGCCCAGCGGTACGTAATGATGGTTCCTGACGATATTTACGGATTTGTATGATGGCCACCCCTCTCTAGAGCTATAGTCAAACTCTTGACATTCATCAAGATCCGTACCTACGCCAAATCTGGCGATGAACTTTGGTTGGAGGAGTGGCACAATCCTTTAGAGAAACATTTGCCCATTCCCGATCCTTCAGCATTTCTTGAGAGTCTTAAACGGTCTGGGGACGAGTCAGTCTTTTGCCCAGCACGGTCTCCTTTCCGATGTTGATTACCATTTAGGGATGTCTATGTCGACAAGATTCCCACTGGATTTCTCACCTGGACTAAGACCATTAAGAGTTACTGGTTGCCAGCGAGGGATGTCTCAGCTTTTTCATGGGAATCTCCTTCACGGTTGTCGCTGCTGGCGATCCGTCAGGTCATCGGGAATAGCGACTATTTTACAAAGCTCGCTTTGCTCTGGAGTCAAGAAAATATCACCAAGAAAAGCGGAAATGGTAGATTGCGATGGGAAAACGTTTCCTTCATCAAGAGCATAGGTTTTTCTTGTTCTGTATCCAAGCAAGTCCTGGCTGACGTGTGACTAAAGCCAAAATGTTCGAGGACGGGGTGCTTGACGACGTGCTAATCATGCTCGATCCCATTTTGTCAGATCCGGATAGATTCAAGCAGCGGGCAGGCGCAGAATTTCTCAATGGACTGTTGCGTGGTAAGCACAACTCCTTGTTGTTCAAGCTTTGTGCAATAACCATAGCAATTCCAGGATCTAAGCATTGGCCGAGACGATTGGCGGACAAAGTGTGGTCATGGGCAACCTCCCGTTTCGATCAAATCTTTGCTCACATCAAGCCTGACACCCTTACATTCTGGGATGGTTTTCTTGATGTAAACTTCCCCCATATGGCCATTGTGACGGTATCTTACCTCTATTACCCAGGACCAACTTCTAGACTGGGACCCCCGACGTAATAAGCCTCTTGTCGACTGGATACTTGCCTTACCACTGGAGTTCAACGGGGACTCTTCTTTTGCCAGTATGTTTGGATTTGAGTTATCTGAAGTGATTAGCTGAGACAAGCTATTCATAGTGACCAAGACCCTCACTGTATTTGGCAATCTGGTAGAGAATCTTGGCCCACGGCTAAATTCTCTTTCAGACAAATCCGCTGACCTCCTTTTCGATGCTGCAAATACGGGTTATGCGGAGGTGTGTGCGATGTAAACCGTCTCCTTTCCGCCCTGATAGGAAATCCTGTGTTTAGGTCAGAACACATATCGCACGAAACCTCCACGCAATAGTGCAAAGTCAATGGTCCCTATCGTACCCGTCCAATGAAGCTTTCCTTCAGTCGTGTCGGGAAACTTCGGACCCCTTGCGTATCCGGTTCGTGAATCAGCAACTTCCCGAATTTTCTTATCTTAGTGTAGTATTACAGGTCCGCAAGATATGCTAATCGCGTGATGGAAATTATGCGCCAAATGCCTCAGTGGAGACAGGCTCGCCTTCCCCCTCCCCGAGTCAACCAATCGGAGGTGTGTCAAACGATTTTTTTTTTTGCCCTTTTACGAAGTTAAAACATCTCCCCCCCCTACACACACCCAGTATGACAAGGTTGGCTTGACATGTAAGGTTCTTACGAATAGGGCTATTGCTGTGAATCTAACATCAATATGTAGTGCTCCATTGGATGTGGCTCTCCGCCCATGGACCGCAAGCCTGTTTGGCGTTACCGTATATTGTTGAAATGATGTAGGTGTTTCGATGGATCCAGGCATATGTTGAATCAATATTCTCCAAGGCCCGAACTTTTCCGGATGTCAGAGCTTAGCGACAACCCGGAGCTTCAGACGTACAGTTCTTCTGTATTATACGTGCTGTCTGCTATAACCACTCCTTCCGATTATGTGCAAGTTATTCTTCAAAACTTTGCGAATGCAATCAAGTTATCCAAGGTGGGGTTCGTTTTTACCGCTGATATCGAAATGCTCACAAAGTGGTTTGAATTTAGTCGTGGCGGATTCGCCGTCATGCCTTACCCTCTCTTATCGTCTTTTTCTACCGTAATCTCGCCGCCATCTCTCCAAGCGAAACGGCAAAAGTGATGGACGTATTGCTCGACTGTCTTGCGGATGAGAATGTGGAGGTTCGCGAGATGGCTTCAAAGGTATTGTCTGGTCTTGTGAGGTGCTCGCAACGACAAATTATTATTCCACTGAAGGTAAAGTGTTGTTTTTTTTGACTGAATTTCTTTTAGTTTACCATGGAGTTCGTTAGAACCGGTTCGTGTCCTTGGCAGGGAGAGTGAAACTTCCTGCCCGTCAAGACCCGAATTATGCAGAGTCGCTGCGGTCACTTCATTCTGCCGTTCTTGGATTATGTGCACTTATAGAAAGTTTCCCATATTCTGTGGAGCCGTGGATGCCACCTCTTGCTGAAGGTCAGATAAGTTCTCGTGTTCGTGAATTTTGCATTTTTGAATGATAGTGAATGATCGTGCAGTTCTTGCGCCGCATGCCACTGACCCGCCGCCTATCTCCAGTACTATTCGCAAGTGTGCATCCGAGTTCAAAAAGGTACATGGATGGTACTAGTATCTCGACGGTGTATTAACTACCCACTGTTCGCATCTTGTTTTCTTAGACTCATCAGGTATGGTGGACGCGGGCAATAGTATCTGGGTGAGATTTATTTGACTTATTCGCAGGATACATGGCACAAAGACCAGCAAGCGTTCGACGAGGACCAACTCCAGAGCCTGTCCGCGATGCTTGTCGGCACATCATATTGTGAGCGAAAGTGTTCGTCAAAGAGCTCCAAGGCGCACTACTGACGAGGTTCTCCGTAAAACAAAGATGCTTGATCGTACGTGGTAGTACCTGCAGGAACACGTTGTATCTTATTTATGTAACGAACTTTTGTGAATCTTATTGTGACGTGATAAGCCCCGAAGAGCTTTATAGACCAGCGAAGCATCGATTTAATGGATTCGGAACTTGGAGTCTCCTCAGCTGCATTGCATGTTCTGATGGCAACCCGCGATTTGAGCCATGTTCATCAGGGACGACGTTCTGTTAAACCAAAGGTTTACTCGGTACATTGGCAGCATCAGGTCGTGCGTGGTCGACATGATGTGCCGGCGGTCGTTCCTGTGAAGGACCAGACTTTGAAGTGTGAAGTGGGGTTGTGAGAATTGAATCAGATATTCGGAACTGTGTGTAAAGGCACCGGGTAAAAGTCATTTCTATCAGAGCACGGCCTCAAGGCTTCAATCTTCAATTGTGAGAGGACCGGAGGTTCGGGCCTCGTTGTGAAGAGCGAGGACAGGATAGCCGAAGACCCAGTACTAGTATACCATGCCAGGAAAGACAGGCGTCTGCAGAAGGGTTCAGATAAGAACCGCAAGTAGGTCAAAGAATCTTGGCCCGGACGGGTGGAGAGTCAACTGAACGGAGAGAATTTTAGTAACAAGTGCAACATATTCGCGGAGAATAAATAAATAAATAAATAACAGAGAGGATTTCTATTTGTGGCATACACACCTCCGAGTCCACTGGCAGTGTTTATGTTTATCGTTCTGGTCTTACGTTTGGAAGCTTATCTAGGCTCTCACATTGTCTCTCCACTTGTCAGGACTTATCGGAAAAGCGTATACCATGCGCAGGCCTGGGAGCGTTCCTGGAGTGTGGGGCAACCGATTGGGAAGGATTACACTCATCCGACATTGGCAGTACCAAAAAGAAAAATTAGCTTCGGTGATTGTTCAGTTAAGATGAAACCTCCGCAGCAACGCCAACGATGTTCTGGACGTCAGTACTCGATACAGTGCAGGATGTTACGGTTCCGTCGAGGAACAAGAGTGGGGTTCGATATGGCCATGTGTGCGTGACTCGGGCCCACAGTGATCGATACGCCAAAGCGCAGAATTCTGAGATATTACTTGGCGAAATAACGGTGTACGAATACGTGCACATACGTACATCGGCCGAGCTGTAGCGTGCAGTGCGTAAAACAAAATTTTACAGAAAAAACGCGGTGGAGTCTTGACAAAAAGGACTGTCATAAGTCGGAGACGCAATGTGATTATTTTAGGTTAAGCCCAGAATGGAAGCTACACAGCAATCGCCGGAATAATTCTCTGCAGACAAATTCTGAGGCTCTCCCCCCTCCCCCGTCCCCCCCACCTTCTACCCTTTCCTCTATCCCATCAGCCCTCGCATCCACTTCCAGTGACTCTGCGCTCGCATTATCTGCCTAATTCAAGTTGACGCCCAATCCTCTGATTATTGCCAATCCAATCACCGCCGTAAGCAAGGCACGTTGTGATCAAAACCTTGCACTGTTTCCGTCAAAGCCTGCCCTTTGCCTCGCCTTCCCTCTGTCACCCACATTCCCTAGGATTGCACATCCCCAATTCTATAACCCGGTGGTGCTCTGGTCGGACACTCCTCACGACGCATCCTCACGACCTTACGCCCGTTCACTCACTCACTCTTTTTATAGCTATCTTGCCCTGTCCACCCTTGGCTTGTTGGTCTTCAATCTCTTCTCAAGGCCACCAGTCGTCAGAGGCGCTATCTATATAGTCAATTACTTCGCCTCACTGCACATCCTCGCATTTATCATTCACTTGCTTATTGCTCCACGATTCAAACACCTTTTTATCAAGCCATCATCATCAGACGCCCGCAACATTTAATTTACTGGTCAGTCCTCAATCATCTCCTCATCTCCATCTTCAATTGATATCTTGTCTCTAACCAGTTTAATGCACCAAGCAGTTACGAACTCGACGACGGCGACTAAATCCTTCTTCCCATCCCCACAAAAGTCATTGCCATCTATCAATCAGAGCCAAAACGCAGACGTTCTGGGTTGGTTTCAAACCCATCAATTCGAGGAATTGGAGGTACCTGCCCTTTCGTCTGTCCGTCGTTGTCGTGCTCTGGGCTGATACACACTGTTCCTCCCAAAAAGGACTGGCATCTCCCTACATCTAACGAACCTATTTCACATCACCCCTCCACAATACAACCAATCTCATCCCCAACTGCCCAAAAATTCGCTTTCTCAAGGATGCACTCACATTCCACACAACCGGAAAGTAACTCTTCTGCTGATCGATCAATCACTTCAAACAACAACAACCGTTGGCGCTTCAATGGCACCGGCCAGCTCGTTGACTCTGAAGCTACTTCTGCCAGTTGGGTGGCTGACGAGCTTAGCATGTTGAAGATCGGAGATGTCGCTGTTGATCCTGGCGAAGATCCCCATGCTGCAATCCCAACTCCACCCAAGTTGACATCCGGTACTATCGTTCACCTTAACGAAGCTAGTCCTCTTGAAACCTCCTCTGACGTAAGCGGCGACTCCTCCCCGCATACTTCTGATCATCAAATTCCTATCTCCCATTCACGAGGCTCGTCCACGGACACCACGGTATCGAGCACTCGAGATTCTGCCATCTTGGGTTCCAGCCAGACTTTGCTGGCACCGGCGCAGTCCCCGCTCAAAGTTGGTGCAGTCGGTGAAGTCAAGGAACGCCCCCATTCTTTCAGTGGTGGTTTATCTAGTGCCGATTTGAAACGCCTCCAGCAAGCAGGTGACGGTCCCGTCCCCAATGGGGACATTGCCGATAGACATATGCAACAGCAACCATGGTCCGCTCTACAGTACAAAGAATCCCTCGGTTTTAATGACAAGCAGTTTCCACCCGAACAACTTACCTATCCTTCTCTTGCGACGCATTCTTTGAATGTATCTCGCGCCCAACCTCAGCAATACGAATACCGCCCTTCTCCTACATCTGCAACGATGCCGCCTTTACCTAATCGCGACGAAGTCCAAGTAGAATACAATCTCCAGCAACAGCGCAATATTAATCATCTCCTGCAGGGACCTGGCAATGGAGCCGCCACCGTACCCCCCGCATTTGTTCCCGGCAGACTGAACAATCCTGTTGACGCATTGCCCTTCCGCCAACATGTACGCACATTCGGTCAGCAAGGTGTACTCTCAAGTCCTACAGCGTTGGGTTATACGGGAGGTCACCATACGTCTCACCTGTCGCTTGGGAATACTCAGCAACTTTATGATATGATGCTCTCTGGGCCAGCAGCGCACGAATCCCACCATCCTGCAGTGGCGCGTGTTCAACAACAACACAATGTCTTCCGAGCTACCCATCACCACTCGGCTTCTGATCCGTCCAACATCAGAGACGCTGCTACCTTGGCCATGTTGAGCAACAACATGCAGGCTTTTGCACCCGGCCCCGCAATGTATTCCCCGGCTATGGCTCCGCCTCCTTTACCCGCAATGTCGTTATATGCCAACCAATTCTACGGTGGTCAGGAACAGTATTCACACCCTGATGTTGCGACCGCACAAGCGATGGCAGCCAGGCTGCAAGCTCAATACACTGGGGCATACGGTTCGGTTCCCGCCCAAAGCATGGGAATAGAATCCGGAATGTCGAGCCCCGTTAGCGGTCAGAATGGCCCCAGCGCGAATAATCGGAAACTGGGATTATACAAGACTGAGCTCTGCAGAAGCTGGGAGGAGAAAGGAACCTGTCGATATGGCTCTAAATGTCAGTTTGCGCACGGAGAAGATGAACTGCGCAAGGTTACCCGACACCCTAAAGTGAGGCAATTCAAATTTTATCGTGGACTTTGGAGCGCTGATATCATATTACGCAGTACAAGACTGAGATTTGCAGGGTATGAAGCCGTTCACTCTAGCTCCGATGTCATCACGTATGCTGATCTTATTATTAGACATTTTGGGTATCTGGTTCCTGCCCGTACGGCAAAAGATGCTGTTTCATTCATACCGAACTGCCTACTACTGGGACTGCTGGGACTGCCGGCGCCACTCCGGGTGCCACAGAGAACGCTCCACCACCCCCTAATACAGATGGTCGCGCTCGTTCCTTGAGCACGAACAGTGACCCAAACGATGCATCCGTCTCTCTTCTCGCGCGCATCTCCGCCAAACGTAGCCACGAAGGGGGGAATAACGGGTCTACGCCGGTTGATATAAACCCTCCGCCGAACAACTTCCAATTCAACACTCGCCCGCCGACCGGCTCGTTACGGGTGGACACATCAGCGCTTGATAATCCCGTGGTGAAGCAAAATAAGTCTGCATATCCGTCCTTCGCCAGCAACGGCATACTTCTCCCTGCTGGGGAGCAAGTGTCCGTAAAGTCTCCTATCCCTGTGACGGCGGGTCCTGATTTGGGGAGGCATAATAACTCGCGGTTAGAAATTGTTGGGTACAACCAGGTACTGTTATGTGGTGTTTCTCGTTGTCTTGAATCTAACAGTAGCATTTTTTTTAATGACTAAAAAGCAACGCCTCACGAAGGTGACTCCCACGACTCCCAACGTCCGCCACTCCTTCAACGGAACCGAAGTTGAGCTCAATTTCAGTACCTCCCCGCCCTCAGTATCGGGTCACCCTTCATCGTTCGGAATGCCACCGGTTGATAGCGGTTCCAGCGTGAATTATCATGCCCCACGTCCAACAGGACATATTCGGTCCGGAAGCGCTGGAAATTGGGGTAGTTTCCCACGGAATAGTCATCTTGCGCCCTCGCCATTTCCCCAGTCCTCCAGTCCCGCGGGTGAAGGTAACATGCATGCCCCTTGGTCTACATCGGAGCTTGCTGTTGGCTCTTCCCGACTTCATGAGACGTGGGTGTAAAGGAAGATTTCTATTGCTGTATCATCTTGATCTCCAGCCCGAACGGCCAATTCTCGGACCCTGTCGTCGTATTCCACCGTTTATCTCACACCACGTTTTACCCGCCTGGGTAGAAGCCGTCGTAATTCTCCTGTCCCCTTGCTGCTCTGACTCTAGTTTCTAACAAAAGATTACTTTTTTCGTCCTTTGAGTTGTTTTTGTCGTCTGCTCGAAAACTAGTTTTTGATTTATCCCTGTTGACCGTCAAATACCGCGTCTACTTTATCTCAGCACCCCGTTTTCTATGCAGCAATATGTTTTTATTCACCTCAATTGATTATTATTTATTTCATATTTGATGGATTGATTTGTAACGATAGCGGGCCAAAAACCTCATTATCATTCACTGGATATTCATTGGATTATTCCGAGGTGCCTAATCTCTCTGCGAAATCCTTGAATGCGAGATAAGGCGTAACCGATGTAGTCAAACTCTGGCTCAGTCACTTGTCCCTCTAGGTCTTCCCGAGCCTTGACTAGTCCCCACACTCCCCAAATAGCGTGTGAGGCCGGGCTCCAAATACGAACTTGCTCATCGAGTTGGTAAATTTTCCGTTCGGACGTGCTTTCCCTCAAGGGTGCAGGTGCCGGTGCCGGTGCAGGAGCATTCGAATAGTCCAAGTAGGCACGGTAAAAGTTGTGCCGTTCTTCTAAAGTAGGGTAACGTGAAGGGTCCAGAATATGTGGAGTTGAAGAATGATAATTAGCTGTCCATTCGTGAAAGTGGTTGGCGATATCAAAGGCGGCGGGGTTAAGACCAGCGTATTCAAAATCGATCACGATTATCTTGCGGAGCGTATCAGCCAGGCATCAGCAAAAAAGCTTCGCGAGGAGCACTGACCTGACTATGTGGAGGAGTGCCATGAAGATTGGGCGTGTTCAGTCGCAGAAGGTTCCCGTATTGGGTGTCATTATGGGAAAATACTCGTCTGCTGGCTAGGACGCCATCCGCGTCTTCGATATCAGCGAGCCATCGTAAATACAGTCCCCATTCACGTTCGAATTCGCCTAAATCAAATGATTTTCGGATGGTATCGGAAACTACGGCCAATGACAGGACGTCTTGAGCAGGCGGCAGCCATAAGTTCATGTTCTGTTTTACCCCTATCTCGCACCATATGTCATTCCCTCGAAATAGGGTTGGGTCGACGACGTCGATCATGTCAACGGAATGAAGTTCCGCCATACGCGCACCAACCCAACGACTGATCGTCCTGTCTCGTATCTCGGACGGTGTCAGGGCGATGGCGTCAAAATACTCTTCAATTCGGCCATTCTTAAAAGTGCCATACAACTTGGGGCCGATGCTATATTTGGAGGAAAGAACATGGAGGGTGTGGAGTTCGAAAGGGCGAGAGACAAGAGAACCAGAAGAAGAACCGTAAATCCGAAGAAGAAGCTGCGGTAGGCGAGAGGCAGATGAAGAAACGAAGAAGACCGCGTTTGTCAATGCCCCCGATATCTTGTGTATCCTCAATGATTGTGGAGAAATGTCCTGACTTGACCAGGAAGGCACCTGCAGGTGTTTTAGTATCTCGAGTAATTGAATAGCGAACGCTGAAGACTCGTGGTCCCTGTCGAGAAAAAGCAATCAGTTTTGCAGTTTATTGTAAAATAGTTTATTGCCCAAAAATTTGATTGGCGGTGGATAATTTATCAGCTGGCCAGGCTGGAAGGTTGACGGCGCAATGAAAACACTTCACCTTGCTGAAAGTTTTCTGATTGAATGAGGCAAATTTTCCCCTATCTGACCATCTATTTCTGCCCTAAAAAAATTAGAGGCGATGGACTGCGTAGGTTGTCAACGGAGCTCTTGGGCATTAGCACTGACATGGGTGGGGTAATTACACAGATCGTTGGGTGTGAATTGGAGGAATGATGACAGGATGAAGGTGCGGAAGAAAGTGCGGAAGAAATTGCGAATTTGCCATAAAATAACCAACTTATATTGTCGTTGTCACGTGACGTAGCGGGGACAACGACTACTGTATCCTAGTGGGTAAATGTATATCGTACATTGGTGCTGAATATTTCCATTGACCACGGCGAATGAAAATGGACCTTCGTTCTGTCAGAGTCCTTTTGGTGACAAAATGTCCCCCGTCGGAAAACGCTAGGATGAAGCTTTACAATTCGACGGCGCCATGCGGTGCGACCTCAGATTTCAGTTCTCCGATACGCCCTGCGAGCGCGCGCCATGTCTGGAAACGACGTCAATACTTGACCGGATTCGCTTGGCCGTCAATTGACTAGAAAACGTATAACAAATAAACTTCTCAGAATGACGAAATACAGATAAATAATATTTTACCTTTCCTTCTCATTATACACGTTAATCTTGAACCCAGAGGCATGGATCGCAGCTCTCAGGGAAACAGTTCAAAGTTTCCTAGCCTTCAAGCTTCAAGTTGTAATATCGATCAGGATGTTATAATCCGGTACTATGATCGGTGCGACTCACCCCTTTCCCTCTCCTACTGCAATAACTCAGAAAGTCGCGACTGAACGTGGTTGTCATGTATCCAACATAGCTCAGAAGAACCTGGCCCAGTTGTTTCAGACGGAGCAAGGCGAAGAACCCTCAATTTTTTTGGGAAGATTGGAACTGTCTTCACACGTGAGTAGCAACCAGTTCTTGTCGATCATCTAGACCCACTTCTCGTACAAACCTGTATAGACGCCGCAGCATGATCCTTGTCAGTCTAAATGGAGAAGGATCTGTCAAAATGTTGATCAGATACTCACGCAAGATTATAGTGTTATTTGCCCTTGACCCCGCCATCTGATCAATTCTGCAGACTCTACGTGCAATCTAGAACTTGAACGAGCTCTCAATGTCGGACCAGTTTTCCCGATATCAAATGTCATTCGTAATGTCTGAACACAGGCAATCTCTGCACATCAAGCACTTGCGGGCTCGAGGTGGGAGTCCTTCAATCATTCCCAATGGTAAATAAATACCACCGGGACAGGGGGCATCATATATATGAGGTATTAGGTATACGCCAAGATCTATCTGCGGGGATTTTAAGATGACGCTAGAGTTCAAGGAGAAAAGCTTACAAGGACGTATTTAATCTTAAATCTTCCGCCCTGCCAAACCGGACCCTTGGTTATCCATGTACGTACAAACGTCCGACAATCCGACTGCGGGTGTGTCTCGTTACTGGAATGATAAAAGGTGGAATCCGAGGAGTACGAACCTCGTCTGAGGTGGAAAAGACAGGCACGAGTAAAGAAGATTGCTGCAACAGTCGGACCGCCAGGTTTCAGTGTTTTATCATCCCTGGAGCAATGTCTCTTCTTGTGAAGCGAGTCTTGACGATAGCCCATTTTCAGTCAGCCAAGACATTGATTCTGATAGAAATTCATAGTTTTCACACACAAGATAGAACCCAAGATAACGGAGAATGTCTAACAGGCTGAAGAAATCTCCGCGTTCCCAGTTTCTACACTTGCCGATAGCTGTTTTGTTGTCTCGATAGAGATGTTTTCTCGACTGGAAGTCGGCTCATCCCCAATGGGAACGGTGCGTAAAAACACAGATATCTAATCATCCGTCAGAATGCTAGAGGCGAGGGTAAATCCAGAAATGATTACCCCAAAGGCAACCCCCAAGCAAGGGGAGCAAATTGTCCAGACACGCTGTCGATCTTTGGTGAGGAGAAGTCCAGCACATGCGGCACTGAAACCATACCTGTATTGATGAGGACACAACGCGTAAAATGTCCCAACGAAGACTCAATGGCTCGATGGTTTTAATCTGGCTGAAGTTGATTGACGGTCCCAGGTCTCCTTTGGGTAAACAATTGGAGAGTTGGCCATAGAAAACGGCACCTGCAACCGCCTGCAAGAAATTACAATCGCATGCCGGAGGTACAGACTTTTATCTCACCAAGCCGATTGTAGCTCCAGTGAATCGGACGAGGAAAAATGCACTTGTCCCCGTTGCAATTTCCTGAGGTTTTAAGGCTTTAATGAACACTTGGTAAGGTGCATGGAACAGCATTCCCAAGCCAATGCCAGCGACGAGAGGAAACAGGGCTTGCAAGAGATTCGAGGACTGTTCATGGAGTAAATTCATGAGCCCTGCAAATATGTGAGCTTTTCAAAGAGTGATTATTCATAATGCGCACCAAAGCCCAGAGTCGAGATGGCGAGACCAACGCAAATGACCCATTTCTGGCCGCTAGTATCGTGGCTTCGCTTCTGCCGGAAGCCGATAAACCAAGCAACAGGCATGGAAGCCAGAGATGAACCTAGAGAGTAGGGAAGTAGTTGCATGCCAGCTTCCAGGGGTGTAGAACCGTTAACAGCCTGTCCCTCACAATCAACAACGTTTTGCACAACTTCCAAGAACGAGACTTACTTGAAAATACAACGCAAGGTAGAAAGTTCCAGCGTTAAACGCAAAGTTGTGGAGGAAAGTGATCATGAGTATAATGACTAAGGTGTATGAAAGTAAGCAGCAAGTCCAACAGGACACGGTGCACGCTTACCCGTTGTTGTGTCTTTGAATGATGTTGGGGGGAAGAGAGCATCACGAGTGGTGTGAAATTCATAAACACCGCCGCAGGCAAGTACCACAGGTCCTAATATGATAAGTAATAATGTTGAAGGCGCAGTCCCTTTCCTTGAGTTGAGTAAATGAAGTGAGGTGGCGTAGGCGGCCTACTCACAACCGTGGTCCGTAGCAAAGCTGAAACCGACCACAATGCAGCTAGTGCCGCTCATGAATAATAACCTGGATGTCGGCATGTTAGTTGGTAGTATGTCACGATGGTCGGGGAACTCACAATCCTACAAAATCAAATTTCCGGCAAAAATCTCTCCACGACGCGTCAACTGATCGCCCCAGTCGGACATCATGGAGAGAGGGTATTAAAACCATGAATCCGAAAAGGCAGATCGGGAGATTCATATAAACTAGTAATAAAATGAATTAGTAAACCTCACCGGCCTAACAATTGTTACTCACAACCCCATCTCCAGCTCAAGACAGTTGTGTCAGCGGCTTGGGAGTCAATCGTATCAGGATATAACACCGCAGAGATACGTAAGACTCACTGCTGAATAAACCTCCCAAAAGAGGGCCGGCAATTGCCGAACAACTCCATGTAACGCTGAGAGCTTGGGACCACTTGGCCCGATTCCGAACCTCGACAATTTCGGAAGTAATGACCCATACTGAGCTGACAATGCCGCCTCCGCCGACACCAGCAATCCCTCGGGAAATAATTAGCCAGGTAATTGTCTTCACGTCAAGTTTTAGCAATCGTCGGAAGTGTAGGAGGCACTCGTACCTTCGCCGTTCCACAAAGAAGCGAACCAATGCAAAATATAGTCATACTCGTCCACAAAACGTTCTGATAACGGACTCAGCAGCAGAACACAAATTTATTGAAGAATTGGACGACCTTTCGACCGACTAAGTCCGAGATTCTCCCATAAAGTGGTTGGCAGGCGGTCTGAGTAAGCATATATGCTACACCTACCCAAGTGTATTGGTTATGAGTTGCCCCAAGATCGCTCGTGATAGTAGGCAAGCTTGTGGACACGATTGTCTTTGAATACTCCATTAAGTGATGCGAAGGTTCACAAATACAGCAAAATCATACTGCATCTGTCGTTGCCAGGAATAATGTCAAGGCTGCGCTGAAATGATATATTTAGTCATGGCGAAACAAGGGTTGTTCCAAGATTTACCCTATGTGTGCCAACAAGAGCCGTAGAGTGGACAACGGTTGAACTCTTGTTTGGGGAACGTCTTCGGTAGATAAAGATGTGGAGACCAAAGTACGACAGGATGGACAGGGAGACGTGGATGACAGGGAAACGGCATATTTCTCTCCATGGGTCGGAGAATCGAGTGTTGGTGTTGGGATAAGCAGCAGTTCCCCGATCTTACGTTGAAGATCTAAATTGCTGGCTGAGAGCCCCGGTCCATCGCTTAAAGGATCAGCGGGGATAGCAGTAACAGGCAGCATAGCTCAACGTTTGGAGATGGAGCGCCTCAGAAAACGCAGACATATGCATGATGTGTGAGAGCGCTTTATAGGACGGGAGAGGGTCCGACTCCGAGAGTGGCATTGTCCCAATCAGATGGGCAACAAGACAAACGAACGATTGTTTCGACTGCATCTACAAAGGAAGCCTTCCGCTTTGCAGCAGCCTTGAACCTGCAAACCGCGTCGCAAAGGAAGGTTTTAGCGTGATTGGCGAGATAAAAGGGCCCTTTATGTCATCCGGAAGATGAGAAGGAACGGAAGGCGTGGATATCATGGAAAACGTCGACAGACCTGGCCGCCTGTGAGTCGTTACCAAAAAACATAATTCTCGGTGGTTATTACACGAAACGGGGCCAACCTCCTTTTCGAGGCGTTCACCAGGGTCCAAATCCAATCGACGATCGCTGAAATAGATCGCCCAAACCCACTTTCTTGAGGGGCCGAACGCGTCGAAGTTCAGAGCAAGATCAAATACTGTTTGGACACCGAACACCGAACGCCGAACGCCGAAACACAACTAATACTGTGTGACCTTATTTTTTTTCACCCCAATGTAGAAAGTATAGTAGGAACGGACACAATGTACACGTCGTCTAAGAAGGGGATTTGTTCTAAGCCGTAGCCCGTCTCCTCTCCGTGTGATTCGCCTGGTCCTGAGATGAGTCCTCCAGGGGGGTTTGTTCTTCTGATGATATGACTGCATGAAACAAAGTCGAGTTGCCGAAACCCCAATAGAAATTTAGATTCCAATGAGCTTTCGCAATCTTTGTAATGTGCCAGTCCAGCCACCGGATGGAGGTGGCTGAAAAGAAGAAGTCGTACCGTTTTCAGTGTTACCCGTTCCTTCTACATTTTCCGTGGCATTATGCGGTGTCCCGTGCTCGCTTGACATGTGATCCTGGCTGCGACCCTCAACATCGTCAGCGTACTGCTGCAGTATTTCACGCTGCCTGTTGGTTAGGGATCTGTGTCACATAACATTAGCTCGATGCTGTTGGATGTCACTGCTCATGCCAACCTGGGAAGATATGTTGAAAATGCAACAAATAAATCCCCCCTGTCCCCACCAAACACTGGTGGCACACCACGACCTTTCAGGACCATCTCTTCTCCCTGTTGAGTTCCCCCCGGCACGCGAACATCCACCTCTCCGTCCAGTGTCGGCACACGTACTTTTCCTCCAAGGAGTGCAACGTGGACCGGTATCCGTGCCTCGTAGTGCAGATTCACGCCTTGCCTCCTGAATGTTTTCGATGACGCGACATTCACTCGTACCAGTAGATCTCCCACATGTCCTTTCCCCGAGATTGATGCATCTCCCGCATGCGGAACTCGGATACTCATGCCATCTTCCACACCTGCGATATAGAAAACCGTAATCGAATCATTCAGCATGACAACTGGAATGTCAACCCACCCGGAGGTATCTTGACTTGAACAGTTTTGCGGATTCTTACTTTCCCCACTCCAGCACACTCGCTGCATTGGCTTCCGCGGGGAATGGTTGTCCCAGTCCCAGCACAGCGACCACATGTACTGGCCATCTGGAAACCGTTGTCTATAACATATGTCCGTGTGCCTGATCCTCCGCAATCTCCGCAAGTGGACCGCTTGGCCCCTTGTCTCAATCCACTACCAGAACAGGATTTGCAGTTTACAACGGGTGAAATGTTGACGTTCCGCGTCGTCCCTTTGCAGGCATCCAAGAAGCTCACACTGATTGTAGCTTCAATATCCGCTCCTCGTGATGACTCTGAAAATCCGGGCCCTCGAGTCTGACCGCCAAAGGAACCAAATAACTGTTCAAGCAAGTCGCTTTGTCCACGACCTCCGCCCGCCCCAAATAGAGAGCTGAAATCTTGGAATCCTGCAAATCCACCCCCAGAAGCACCGAAGTGACCACGTGCATTCGAAAATGCATCTGGGTCGAAACCGGGTTGTTGTGATGCTGGGCCGAACTTGTCATAGAGAGCTCGTTTCTTTTCATCTTTCAAAACCTAGCGGCATGTTGTGAGAAACGGACAGAAAATGTAGACTTTACTGAACCTCACATCATACGCCTCTTGGATTTCGACGAATTTATCGCGGGCGCCCTTGTCTGGATTTGTGTCAGGATGATATTTTCGGGCAAGCTAACGGAAATGAGCCATGTTGTACATGAAAATCACGGAGAACCACGTACGGAGAAATAGACTTTCTTTATTTCAGCGGCAGATGCGTCCTTGGACACACCTAAGACCTGGTAAGGATTCGATGAAGCTGACAACGGAGCAGAGGCATGCAGTGTTCGCTGAAAGATAATGAAAAAAATAGTAGCACGGGTCTAAATATGAGTGAACAAAGAACCTTTACCCCATGGTGCCGTGTTCGAAGCGCCGAGACATGTATTAGACTGGGCCGATGAAGACATCTCGTCCGAAAAGTAGAAAATGACCGACTGGTTGACCCCGCTGGGACAAGAGAGCAGGAATAGAATGCAATGAATGACGAGAATCTGTGAGGGATTTGACCACGCATAAAGGTTGACAGATTCGAGCAAGTTTGCAGCAACTTGAAGGGCGAGCAAAATTTAATGTTTGTTATTGTTTGTATTCTTCCTAATCGAGCAGAGAGGAATAACTACGACCGCGAATTCCACCACGATTTGCCATAAGACACTAAGATTTCATCGCCTTTTTTTATTACCTCTCCTAAACTCCAGATGCTCATACGTAGCTCTCCCGAAGAACTTCTACCATCAACAAACAAAGCATTTGGCCTGTCTCGTACGCCTCGATAATCGTTAATAAATCTGGCTTCATTCCCCATTACGCTGGCATCCACGCCAACACTCACTCCATCTTGAGAGCGGTAGAGGGATAGATCGTAATCCGAGTCAGGTCGGTCATCGCAGTGTACCTCTCCAGTATAGTCGATTATGTGCGTGTGGGGAGGAATTTTTTTGGATGCAAATAGACCATATTGACCGTTGGCTGGATGAGAAGGCAAAGAAATGCGTTGTATGATGACTCGGATGGGTGCAGCGGGGAAAGGTGAAGTCAACTTTGAGGAAAGGGGAGCCCCGTCGATATAGGACCGGATAGCGACAGGTAAAGCTGAATGATAGCGCTGAGAACGTATATATCGGATATCAGGTGGCCAGTGCGGAGGATTCATCTTGGTATCGTGGGAAAAAACTGTAGGCAAGTGAATTTGCCCTCAACCCGGTCACTACATGGGTCGGAGCTCTGCGAAATCGGTGGCACGTACCTATTGTGACATTAATGCCCGACTAGGCCCTTCGTGGCACGAATACGGTCAGATTCTTGGGTCCATTCTTCCCGTTTGATGGCAGGTTCTGACACTGGAAGTATAGACAATCTTCAGGTACAGTGGGGCTCACAGGATCACTATGAGATTGTGCGCAAAGTTGGTCGAGGGAAATATTCGGAGGTTTGCTCGTGCATCTCTTTATCCATCGTCATCAACGTCTCACGGTTGCACTGAAGGTCTTCGAGGGGGTCAACATCGTGACTGAAGAAAAGTGCATTATCAAAGTGCTCAAACCGGTGAAAAAGAAGAAGATCAAGCGAGAAATCAAGATACTTCAAAATCTTGCAGGTGGACCAAACATTGTTGATCTCCTGGATGTTGTTCGCGATCCAGCTTCAAAGATTCCGAGTTTGATCACCGAATACGTGCATAATGTCGATTTCAAGGTCCTGTATCCTCGTTTCACGGACCTAGATGTGAGGTATTACATGCTTGAGCTGCTTAAGGTTTGTGAGGTTGTTCGTGATCCTCTCGGCAAGTCGTCTTATTTTGATCTAGGCTTTAGATTACTGTCATTCCAAGGGGATCATGCACCGAGATGTAAAGCCCCACAACGTCATGATCGATCACGAGCACCGTAAAGTACGTTTACCCGTTCTTGGCCGTAGATATCACTCTGATAGTCTGTGCAGCTACGGCTCATTGACTGGGGTCTCGCCGAGTTCTATCACCCAAAAACGGAATACAATGTTCGTGTCGCGTCGCGTTACTTCAAGGGCCCGGAACTTTTGGTCGATTTTCAAGAGTACGATTACAGTTTAGATATGTGGAGTTATGGTTGCATGTTTGCGTCAATGGTAATATTCATGCCATTGTTTAGATTTTGTGTTTGACGGGGGGTGATATAGATTTTTCGAAAAGAACCGTTCTTTCACGGTCACGACAACTACGATCAGTTAGTCAAAATTACGAAGGTTCTCGGCACCGATGAGCTCTATGCATACATCGACAAGTACAATATTCGATTAGACTCGCAATATGACGAATTACTCGGAAGGCGAGTTTCCTTACCTTACGGCCTGTAAAACATGCGCCGTGACTTGTCAGCCCGTGTTGATTCAGATATCCCCGAAAACCTTGGACTCGGTTCATTACGTCCGAAAATCAGCGATACATTTCGAACGAAGCGATCGATTTACTGGACAAACTGCTTCGGTACGATCATCAGGAGCGTCTTACCGCACGTGAGGCCCAGGCGCAGTCATACTTTTGTAAGTTTTGGTTCTGTGATATTGTGCCACTGACTGATTCTCACAGCACCTATACGCACGGCTGCCCCTGGAGTTGTCCATGTGGATGGTGAGAGTGATGATTCTGCGTCGTCGACTTGAGAGCCGTTGTACTCGTACTTAATATTTTACTGTTGCTTGAGCCAATGATATTGAGCCAAGCCAAGCCAAGCCACGCCAAGCCAAGGCACGCCCAGCTCGGCTCCCGGCTTCCGGTGGCAACGCGAGAGATCTAAATTTAAAGCAGACAACGTGTTCTTCGGTCCAAATATAGCGCGCGATCTGACACGCCAAGCCAATGTTCTATTCCTGGCTCTGTTCTCCTCTGCGCATTAATATTCTGACGGTGCTGCGTGTGCTCTGCCCCCCGTCGCCGGGTGCGTCTGTGATAGGTCCGCGACCGATGTCCCTGCGCTGCCGCAGAGATCTATCCGTGCATGTCCTTGGAGATGGCTCGCAAATACCCGTGGATGGATGGACGATAATAGTTCACATTCTCTTGGCATTCTAAATTTAATCAGCCCAGCTTTTTCATTGCACTCGTTGCTCCCTTTCCTTTCTTCCCCCAACCACCACCCCAACATGCAATCCGTAGCCGTAGCCTCACCAACCTACAACCTCCCCTCCTCTGAATCTCACATCAACAACGTCATCGCCTCAAACTGGAACATCCTCGATCAGGCAACCTCTTCCTCTCTCTCTCTATCCCTCCCCTACTCACCACTCCTGCAGACCCCACCACCGAGTTTGCGCGAGATTCTCGGCGCATACAACTCCAAAGGCGACGGCGATCGTGATATGTTGCTCGCATTGCTCAACGCCAAGAGCGCTGAAGACCAGGTAAGCACCCACCCTACTTCCGATTGTCCCCTCGATAACTCAAACTTCCTCTCTAGAGAATCGCTTCCGTTGCGGCACTCCAGCGAGTAATGCTCGAGCTACACGCATCATCGTCGTCCCAATCACCAGTTCCACGCCTGCACAGCCCGCTCAACCAAGAGACGGACTCTTACCAGCTCATCCAATCGTGCTCGCAGTCACCACTTCCCAGTCAGCTTCATGACACAAGACCTGTCCACCGTCAGCTCCGCTCATCCTCCAGCCGTTCCCCACAGCGCACAAGCCTTCCCTCGACCCGTGGCGTGCCCGTTAACTCGACCTTACCTCCTCGCAAGCGACCCCGTACCTCCATTTCCCCTCCGCGTGGCGATGGTGTACACGATCGCGATCATGATGCTCGGCCCAGCTCATCGCAGGAGCAGCCCCCCCCTTCTCCTTATTCGTGGTCCAGTAACGAATCGGCTAAGTATTCACCGCGCTCACGGGTATCTATGAAGATCGGATCGTTGCTTTCATCTGAACGAGAGGGCGACAACGGGTTTCATGGCAATACAACATCGAAGAGGACAACTGAGGAGCGTAGCCATCAGGAGCGCCCGTAGTCTGGATATTTCTTTATTCCTCCATGTAGTACTATTAGCAACCGCTTCCCTCTTGTTAGTACCGTCAATGTTCTACTCTTCTTCAAGTTTCAAGCTTCAAGTTTCAAGCTTCAAGCTTCAAGCTTCATGTCGTAACGCGGTTGATCGAAGACAATCGGGGATGATAATTGTCACGTGCCCCCTCACGTCAGTTTTGCAACCGTGTCTACACAGAATAAACAAGTAATCATGACGGCCGACGACGAAGACGACGAATTCGCCAATCTTCCAGACGACTTTGAGGGTATCGACTTGGACAAAATCCAGGCCCTCGCCCCGACAATCAATAGCGAACCCGATGGACGGGCCAAGACTGACCAGTCGTCGCCGAAGAGACCTCCCAGCGCCACCCCGTCATCGCAGTACTCCTGCGATGACGACTTTGATGCCGCATTCCTTGCTGAGGTCGATGCCTTGGAGAACGACTCTTCCAATAGTGCGTCCTGCTCCTGTGGGGAAGTCGGGATGGTCGTGTTCATTATTGGTTACAGGCGCATACACCTCTACAGGGATCCAACATTCTCGGTTTTTTCATGGTACGGTTCCTTCTTCCTTGAGCATGCGGCATTTCTTTCCGCAGTCCCTCAATACACCCATGCAGAACCAACCTCTCAATTGTTCAGGGGCAAACCACCGGTTTTCCCAACAACCTCACGTTCGGCACCATCCCCTAACCCCTGCAATTTCATGTTTCTCATTGACTCTCAGATACTTCTACACGCGACATGAACGTCAGCGGCATGGCCATAACCAGGGCTACCGAACAGCACGCATCACGCAAGCGCCCACCGCCTTCCCCGCCACCTTGTTCGGCGGTGAAGAAGGGCAAGATGAAGGGCGAAGGTGTCAGAATGGTTCTGGCAGGGTTCGAGGATGAGATGACATGTCCTATGTGCGTTATTGCGCAATTCCTATTCCTCTCAGGTGCACTTGTGAACTTTACCATACTGGGAGCAGCTGCTGTGATTTCTTGTACGTATCGCGTTGGATTGCAAGAAAGTGTGTCCTGAGCCCCAACAGCGTCGCCGCGCACCTTGGCAATCCGTGCGGTCACACCGTCTGTGGTGAATGCGGCTGGCAGTGGATCTCCAAAAATGTTCCTCCCACACTATCCATACGATATCCCTATCCTAATGTCCTTCCTCCTCCACAGAAAAGGACTCCAACTTGTGCCATATGCCGCACGGTTCTGACCAAGACAGCACCCATCATACCGAATTTTGCCGTGGACAACACCGTCGAGAAACATATTCAAGTGATGGCTTCGAATGGAAGTGAGGAATGGCAACCAGGAGGAAAGAAGATCACCGAGCGCCATGTACGCCAGGAGTGAGTGAAATGATCGCTTTCGGTGCTTTTGACTTGCCAACGCCAGCCATTTCGCCTTATCCACTCCTCCAGACAGTGGAAGAAGATAGCTGCCGAGCGATCCGTGCCGAAGAAGGGGAATCGCAAGCGGAAAGGGGTATTGCAGATGGAGGAAGACGAGTTTGCAGAATGGTTGGTCCCAGACAATGAGGACGATGAAGAGATTGTGGTGAGACAACTACTTGGGTCGATCCACGCGAGACGCTCGAGGCGGTGAGAAGTTACTTGATGCGCTGTGTAATAAACACTAGGAATGTGTAGTACATCGTAAATATGTCACGGGTTGTTGACGACATATACGCCATACGTGCCAGTGAAGGGTCATGCGTCCCACTGAACTCTGCCAGCGTGTAAACTTTCGCAGTGCGCGAGCCCAACCTTCATCTGGTCTCTCCCTCTTCTAGCAACCTATGCAGATCTCGTTCTACCCAGCGCTCGGCGAGACGGTAAGCGTCGCATTGCCTCCGTGCACTGCTCCTGCGCAATTCTACTTCACCGCTATTTTCGCCTCACAAGAAGACTACGACGAGTACAGTCAGGCGGAAGCCCGACTCGAGCTGTGGTCAGACATAGCGGGCAATGGTCAGTGGGCTGGAAAGGCGTTCCAAGACTGCCAATCACCCCCGACGATCAACCCTGCTCAACACCCCACAACCAGGTTCTCACTTGCATGTGAAGACGGTGGCCATGATGAAGGAGTCCCGAAGCACACCCTGTCTCTCTTATTCTCAGCCCCAGCCAAGGATTCATTCGAGTATACATACCGTCTGGTATATCCTTCCGGTCATATCGTATGGTTGGGACATGCCCTCAACAACGGGAGGGTAATTCTAGATAGGTCGAATCCACTGTTATTCCTGCACGATGGGTGGTCGGTCCCAGTCCCGACGACGTGCGCTGCTTCTGCCCTGTGGGAGGCGAAAGGGCAGCTGTTCGACAGCACGGTGGTGGCCAAGCTGAACTCGGACTTGAGGCGGGAATGCGCCATCTGGGCGCTCGACAGCGACGGGTATGTTTTCCTGTAACATTCGTCATTCGAGATTGCTGACAGTAGTGGTGTGTGTTGTATTTCTGACTCAGGCGGGTCGGTAGGTTTCCTGCGCTCATGTCGAGTGCGTCACTCATCTTCGTCGTTCCGCGCATCTGTGCGGACTCTATCGCGGTACCCCTGCCGTTTGCGATGACTGCATCTTTGGGTTCTTCGATTTCACTTAATTCACTTGGGGATATAGCTTTCACAGGACCAGGCGACAGCTCCCTACGTCTGCAAACTTATGACCCGGGATCAGATCTGAGAGCCTTCATGGAACGCGTACTTTCGCACACTGACTACCCACTGTATCACTTTCAGCTCCTTGGCTGCGAGACAATACCTGGTCATGTTGTGGTCGCGTCCCCCCCAAACAAGTATCCAGCATCTGTTTTGATCGTCCAAGTCTTCCCAACACCCTCCAAACCAGACATTCACATTGACATACACACCCTCGCTATGCTCCTTCCAAACGTGTCGCGTTTCTCCCTCTTTTCCCCCGCCAATTTTCGGTCACGCTTCTTCGACGTCCTGCCGGAAAGCCCCGCCGACGTCATTACATCATTCACTACAGGCACAACGGGGGGCCATCTCGTCGTTGCCCCCGTCCACGATCTCGGTGGTGAAGACGGGGCATGGGATGTCTCCGTCCTCACCCCACATGTTCCCGCGCCAAACGTGGAACACGCCCTCCCTACGCCCCCCGACTCGCCCACACTTCGCCCCATCGCGCACATCACCCCCCAGCGGTCCACTACGTCATCCGCCACGTCAATCCCCTCCCTCTCGGACAAAGGCATTGCTCTCAATGACAGCCGTTCGCCAGATGCTCGAGTAGCCTCGGCGCCGATGTGGACGGTCCAAGCGGGCGTCGCGCGGCTAGCAAAGTATAGTCTTTCGTTCGCGCTAGTGATATTTCGGACATTACTGAATCTGCTGTTGGGTACTTTCTTCACGAGGAGTGTAATCGGTGCACGCGACACATTGTCAGGGACGCATACGGTCGTTTCAGGCGGTACGGAAGACGCCGAAGTCTTCTCGGATACGCCGGATCCTAGTTTAGGTTCTCCTGCACCTGTGGTTACCTCCACGAAAGTTCTCAGTGCAATCCAGTCGCGCCCGCCGTTTTATGTCACCACACATGGCGGATGTGTCTCGATGCTTTGGCGGAGTCGTCGAGCGAATGCATCTGTTCACGATGTTGCCGTTGAGTTTGACGGCAAGATCGTGGACTGTACGGTCAAGAAGATTGACGACGGTGTTTTCTTTGTCGAGTTTGATGTCGGGGTTAATGGCGGTCAAGTAAAAATGTCATTGCGATGATTGCTCACACATAAAAATAGGCTTCCGTACAACATTGTCTCATTTTTGTAGTTTCTATTTCTGGCTGTGTCAACCCTGTTGTACAATTCCTATGTGTCCTCGCCCTCATCATCGCCGCTGTCAACATCTCTATGACGTGTCCTTGGTCTATAATCTGACCTTTTTCTACCGAAATCCAAGATGAGTTGAGCCACGATATCATCCAGCATGTCTGGAGGAAGGTCATATTCCGACCCGCGAACAACGACCGCATACGTAGCTGAAGTCCAGAATAAGCCACCTCATACGGTATCCCAGCCAAAACTATTTTACCATCTTCAATTTTTTCGAGTGACTCCGAGGTGACTGCCTGTTTCTTGGACAGGTCTCGGATGTATGGTGTCAATCGTTCGAAGTCTGTAGGTTTTGATAACTCACAGTGGAAGTGTGAAAAGTAGATTGCTTGCCTGCCTTGCAACCTCTTACAAAAGCACAAACGTCGCTGGCTTTTGATCGACCACCTCTACGGGTTAAACCAGATATCGCAAATCGCATAAGTTCACCAGTCAAATCTGACAGTCCAAGTAGGTAGTCCGAGATCGGCAGAGGAAAATACTATTGATGGATTGTTTTATGACAAAGTACATGAATGGGTGATGATAGACGCGCAGCACGCACGGAGACGCCATTATCGTCGGAGAGCGTACATTGCACCTGGCCGAACGTGACCAGTGTTCCGTGCTCGAGATAGTGCGCGAAGCTCAATGCCTCAATATACTCCTGAAGGCCAGGCGAGACGCTGCGCTGGTACCGCCAGAAGCGATCGCCCGCCAGCTCATTCTTGAGGCCGGCATAGATGCGCTGCACCTCGAGCAGTTTTTCGCGCCCCTGGTGGGCAGCACGCAAAGCCAAGGCGCGGTCATCTGCAGAGTCTTCATTTACGATCCGGTGCAGAAGAAAAATGGTTTTCTTGGAGAGGTTCGTAATGTCGCGACCGGCCTTGATGAGACGTTCCCGTCTGTCGTTGTGCTCGTCCAACTCCTCTCTGAACTCGTCGAAAATCTCAATCACGGTGCGGTTCGATGCCGCCGAATAATGGTCGCTCATTTGGAGAGGCTGGTGTTACGGATTTGGTTGTCAGCGTGACCTGCATATTATATTCACCCGCCATCCGACCTTCCCATCCGACCTTCCTTCATCACCGGTGACGGCGCAGCTTAGCCTCAGACCGCCATCCAAATGCCTTTCCCTCCCAAGCTCGGATGCCCCATGTGCGGCATCGTCGCAACGGCCTCGCATACTACTCATCGGTCCCCACGCGCCCCTTCTTTTCCGCCAGGTTCGACGCAACCCGAAGTTCTATGGCGGGACGATAACTTCACTGCCTACCGCGAAAAAGCCAACCCTGTCTCCAGCAAAGGACATGTCATAATTGCATTCAAGTTCGTACATACTCCTATGCCGACCTTGTTGCATAACTGAAGGATGAACAGTTTGCACATCCCATCACTCTATACGCTGGTGCGTGTCCTTGAAATTAACCTCAGGCATTGCTTATGAAAAGTGTCTAGTCGTCCAGCGACCTGCCTCTTCTCGTCACAGTCAAAAGTCTCGCCATACGTCTACTTTCAGGCTTGCTCCCACCGTCTCCGGCTACCCCAGGTTCTCTCACAATACCACCCTCGACTCAATGTAATTCACAGTTTCACATTGGCTTCATCACGGCGCCGTTCAAAGACAGCAAAATCCCCGTGACTGATCATCTGCACGCACACGCATATATCGCGCCTGCCGACATGATGGGGTGGTTCAGAGCTATCGGATATGGGCCCCTCGCATGGTATGCGATCGACGACCTGATTGCTGAGATTCGGTGTGGAAATCGTTACTTTCTGCTACGTACCAGCTGCTTACTGAACAGAATTTTCAGAGAAACGGTGTCCAACAATCGGATCAAGTCTGGTTATGAAAATCGTCCATCTGCGCCGATTGATATGGTGCCAGGCGCTGGTGCACGAATGGGTACTGCGGACGGAATTGAAACCTCGGCACCTAGTTTGGGCTGCTCCGATCTCAGTGATGTCGAAGAGGGACAAAGAGCTCCTCCCTCTTTGATCAACATACACAGTCCGATTCCACATTTGCGCATGTAGTATATTCTCAACTTGCACTTGCCTTGTAATTCAGTTTCTATGAGCAGAACTCTTCGCAAGCCTGATTCTGTTTTGGCTTGTCTCCTGCATTGTACATTTATACAGTTTCCCGATCGATAGATGAACACTGCCTTCTACAAGTCTACCTAGATCATGCATCTAGGGCAAAATGCTGTCAGTGGTCGAAAAATTAGAAAACAGGCACTGACAATAGGTCGAACCCGTTAGCAAAGTCGACAATGCGGATAGTTGATCCTCGTTGAACCGTTGTGAATCCTCGTGCCAGGTGTCCTGGTGCGTTTTCTTGAAGTTGCTTGCACATTTACTGACAGTAGTGGAGATGGGTATCTGGGGCACGAGAATCACCTCCTGTTACCCCGACACCACCAAACCGACTTACCGGATCAAATGTATACTCTGCCAACACACTCGTCAAGAGCTCGGGCATCCACTTCTCGACCGTGTATGGATAGCTGTCAACTAACGCACATATACCAAGGATAGCTGCATGCCGCTGACGAATAGCCTTGCTGTAGTCGGGGGAGTGTCGCTCGGGAATGTGGCTATCCTTTGCCAGTCGCACAAAACGGTCCTGGTAAAGGCCAATCTTGAATTCCACATAAAGACAGTATATCTAGAATACTCGCCTTCAGAGTGAGGACACTCTGCCTCGGCGACAACCGTAAGATGCCCGAAAGTGTTCTGTCCGCAAGTTATTGTGAACAAAGGGTTTCAGAGTAACTCGTTGACATACGTCGCCGCCATCTCTCGTACTTCCACCACTTCATCATCCAGACATTTACATAACACCTGAAATACCAGTTTACTCTCTACGACAATAGGCCGAGAAAAGCACAAGCCACACCTCTAATATTTGCACAACTTTCACTTCACTGATTAGCGGAACTTGACGGAAGTAAAAAACTGGGAGCTGTGAGGATCAGAAACATCAGGGGCCTTGCGCTGTCGCACCTTGAACCAAAGGCAGTGCCATGAGTCGCACTTTCCACGACTAAACGAGATCAGAAGTGTGTTGGATTCTTGGACATGGAAACGACGTACAGGTGACGCCTGTATTGCTTCGAATATGGAATCCAGAATGGGATTAACCAAGGAACGAGGTGGTGTGACTCCGCACATTCGCACCAGAAGCAAATTCGCATGATATAAGAGCTCGTCGTTGTCATTGACTGTTACACGGATTAGCTGAGAAAGAATTTGGTCATGAATTGACGCACCCTCTGTGAAACAGAAGATTTCAGGCTGAAAAGGTTGTTATTAGTTATGGAATGGATACGTCATGCGACCACTCGACATACCATCAAGGGTAGGATATAGTCAAAGGTGGATATAGCGTTGGTATCGTGTAGTGATTGGAACAGCCACTTGCAGATCGTGATCCCGACTCTGAAAAGGTATAGAGGTGAGGCTTGGATTTGCGAACAAGTAAGAGTATGAGTCACCTATCGTATGTAGATTGAAACGCGTGGACACCTGGTAGTCGCTCGTTTTGCCATATTTTAAACTTCTCCACCAGCTCAAGAACTCGTGGTAGATGGTAAGATCCACGAATTCCCAAGATGTCGCTGTCACCATGCAATGTTCGGCACTCCCTAACAAAAACTTCTGTAGACGGCTCGGACGGTTTTGGTCCCATCTAAATACTCGTCTTCTAAACATTCAACGCTGACTTGATCGGAAAATACCTTGATCTTCCCGGAAAACGCCAGAATTTCGCCAATATAAGCACGGACCTAGAATGATTTAACCCCAGCAACGGTATGAAAGGTCAAATCTCACGTCATCGTGTTCACCGGAAATTTCTGGCCAGCATCGATCTATCACATCATCAGTCCAAGAGGAAAACTTCCAGTTCAACTGTCCATAAAATGCCCTGAAGAGTGACAATATTTTGGTCGCATCGAAGGAGGATTCTGCATTATAATCCATGTCTTTGAACTCGTTCACAAGATAGTCCACCAACGGTTGGACACGCCTCGGGTCTTTGCTGTAAAACAAATACTATTGAATAGCGAATCAGCCAACATTTATGTAAGGGGTTACTGATTAAGCACCTCAAAAAATGACGCCCATACCCATAGGGTATCCGGTTTGATATTATGGCCAAAAATATTCGTGATAAATGGGGTGAACCATTCCCAGAGTCGTTTTTGGGTATCGGTGGGCCAATGCTTCGAACCTGGACAAGAGATGGCGTCAGCTGAGCACACGCAATGAGACGTTTGAATTACCACCAAGTAAACCAGCGAGTAATTCGGCCGCAGCACGTTGCTTGTTTTGTTCCTTGTCCGCGATAAGAATTTCCAAAGTTGGTTTCAGTGCCTCAAATGGCTCGTCCTCGAGAAGTTGGACTGAAAAGACGGATCCGGACCAGATCGGTGACTATAACAGTGTTTCAACCACTTACATATTGACTTGACGCACGACACGTTGTCTTGCGAGATAACGGTTTCCTGATTTTCCTCTGAATAGTATGTCGACAAAGTCTTCCAGTAGTTGGGGTCTATTGCCACGTTCCGAACGGCGTTTACAGCCTCCTCGCTGGCTTTGTCCCAGGGTTGAAAAGTTGACTCTGAAAGATGAGGCGGTTTATAGAGATTGATCGTGTTCTTCCAAGTAAGCCAGCCTTCTGGCGCTTTGTCACCGAATAAACTGGCCCGAACGTCTGTTAGTGCCGAACTCGTGAATTTACAGTGAACTGACAGCGCTGGGTCACTCCAATTACAAGGCGTTTTGAAGTCTTCCAAAAACTTTGCAGTCAAAGAATGTGAGGGTTGCACGAATATCCTTTGTTTTAGCGGGTTGTGACTCCGGGCGAGAACCAGATCCACCGAAGTCAAGCAGAACGTCCGGAGCTTAATATTGCGCAGACTCTTGATTATTCCTCGTTGCGCGTACTGAATACAAGAGGCCTTGACTTCAATTCATGGATTGACTATCCAAAGCTTCAAACCTACATATCGCTGCCCAGTATGGAAATGTTGATCAGGAAAGAAATTGTGTTATTAGCGAAATCAACATACGATGGTAGGATGATGGTCGTGGGACTTCTCCAAAAAGCAGCGGATATGCGATTGCGTCAAAGGCACGTCACGCCTGGCGAGGGACCGAAGACATCGGACGGCACCTATAGCGTATCGCCAATGAGTACGGCTGGAGTTCGCAATATCCAGAAGGGCGTTAGTCTTCCGTCCGAATCAGCAACAATTCCTCCAGGCTTCTCTAGAGACACAAACCGTGTTTTTTATTGCTACATTGTAGAGTTCGATTCGTTCAACTCGTTTCTCCCGACAGCGCAATACAATAGTGTCGTTTTTGGCTCCGATAGATAGACAAGCCTTCAAGCTCGCTAGAGCTGTGGTCAATAAAGGATTTTCGATCTCGTAGAAGCTGTAGCAGGGCTCAATGAGAGAATTGAGACCTAAATCAACACGTTAGCAGTCCCGATGAACCATAATGGAAGAGCGCAAACAATTCTCAGACAAAAGGGAAACACAATCCTGAATTGATTGCTAGTCAACCATCAGCAAAGTTATCCTCCGCAACAAGGTGCTCACGTACCTTCTCATTATGTTGGCAACCGAAGAGTCCTCTGATAAGTTCTGTAGCCAAGGTAGGATCTTCTAGGGCATGAAAACAAGATCAGATGGAGCGCGGGAAGTCACAAGCTCACCTGAGATCGCAAATTGGCCTGGATAAATTTCAGCCAAATGACTTGAATTCTGAAGGAAAATGTACCGAAGGAGGCAAAACTGAGCGTCCAGAGCGCTCCCTTCATACGACTATCTTCCGTTCCGGGTTCCAAAGCCTTGTAGAGTACGGGGAGAACGCGACGTCGAACCCCATCGTACGTCTGGAGGTTATTGATAAATTAGTTTGTTCGAGGTGACAAAAATCCAAAGTTTTACGGTGCACAACGATTCTAGCAGAGATTGACTGGATCTGGATAGCAAGCTCACTAAGTTCAAGCCTTTACCCAAATGATTGGTCACGTACTCTCTGACTGTGAATGATGAGCACAAATAATATAAATAACTTTCTACACTGACTAGTTGCATATTGCCACATTGACCATTCCACGAGATCATCAATAAGGCTATCTTCCAGGGAGCCTCGCCGTCTTTCAATCGAGTTCCACCGAAGTCTCGCTGAATGGTAAAATCTGCAGCTCGTGATCAGCAAAACATTGGAAACATCGAAGTTGATTCGAACCGGGCTCGACGGACGTAAACCGCTCTTGGCCAGACTTTCTGATTTGCGTAATGACGGGCCACACTAGATTCCGATTCATACTGTGCCTCATTGAAGTGATATGAATCTTTGCTATCGCCATAATCAAGCATATAAGTACTGATTGCTCTAATCTGAAACAGCCTTCAAGTTGCATAATGCCTGTTGACAACGATGAAACTGACAAGTATGCGGACTGCGTCAACTGTGTTTTCCTCGCCTTGTTGTCGAAGGGAGACCGACGCCTTATGTAAGAACTCGCCAAACCGTTGGCGAAGCGAGGTTATATATTGGTATCGCGGGTCGCAAGGATCAGTAAGACAAAAGCCAGAACTGAGAGGGTCAATAGATGCTATCATTTCCGGTATTTCATGTCTAATGACTTTCAATAATGCGAAACATGTCACAATAATTCTGAACATACCTTAAATCGCTTGTCTTGGTTGTTTGCAACAGGTCGTCTTGTGACATGATTTCTTTTACCAGGGTCGGTATACCCGTAAAAGAATGACGGACAAAAGTCAAATGACTGTTCAAGCAAATATTTTAACTGGCAGCAAATAAACTTGAGGGATGAACTCGACCGACCGACAGAAGTCATTTCGCCATACTGCATCTCGAGCAACCCCTGAACGATGAAACATTTGAGATACCGGAGAATAGATAAAGGCAACATACTCGGGTTCAATAGGTCTTCAAGGACAGATAAAGTTGGTTCTATGAGCTCCCGGAACAACTTTAAAGTGAAATCTATCTCTTCGGATGTAGGGACATGCCATGATATCTATTTCAGCGAAAATGTAAGGTAAAATCACCGATAAATTTGTTAAACACACTTTCACGTCTTCTGGTTTATACAACTTTCCCCAATAACGATGGTGATTCTGGCGGAATTCTGACGGATAACGGTGATGTCATGTGACTGAACTCTGGGACAAGACTCACCATCACTGGCCCATTCTTCTGGATTCACGAACTTGTTCTCGAGGGGGTACACATAAGTAATGGTCAGCAGCAAGGCAGATAATAATTTGCCTGTCCAGGAAAAACCGCGTTTCGAGAATGCCTTGTCGTGAAGAAGCCGGAGGAGCGACATGAACTCATCCTTGTGTTTGAGAACCTAGGTTGTTGTGAGGACCATTTATCAATCAAATGTGTCAGGCGTACCGCCTGTCCGTCACTGCGAACGTACAACATTCAGTGGAGGGCCGATGGGGACGATGATAAGTTTCTTACTTGCACACGGTTCCTCGCAGAATGGCCAAATCTGGAAGGGGTTACAAGAGGAATAAGGGGTGTTAGTGATAACGACACGTACTCCAATGAAGGGTTGCATCGGAGGGAAGCGGAGACGAAGACGATGTCGTCCTTAAGGAACTTGCACCGTTCTCGATCTCCATGCGGATATTTTTCGCACAAAACGGCAAAAATTTGGCGAGAGTTTTGGTGGAGTTAGCCCCTGCAATACATTCGACCAGTTGATGTATAGCACGGACCGCGTTTGATCGAACGTTAGTGCTTGCGTAATCGAATACCATATTTAATACCAAATCATATAATGGTTCAGAAAGATGAACACAAATCTGACTGCATGCGCCAATTACCGCGTCCACGACTTGACCTGAAAAAGAGGTCAACACGCTCGCTGTAAAACGGTGGAGGCGTTATGACTATCGAACCTTCGGTAGCTCCGCCAGCAGAACCGTCCGCTCCTTCTTCGGGTAGATTCTCTAGTAATTGAATAACACGTCGGATAAAACTGTCAACCCAAGCAGCAAAACTGCCGGTCGTATCTTTTAATAGCGCGTCTTCGTCTTCCTGCGAGAGTTGCATTTCCAGGTCTGAGGAAAGACCATCCGCCTCCTGAAATGCAAAAGACGGGAGGGATAGAGGCGCAGTTGACGATAGTGTTGGCTCCGAGTCCAGCCGAAAGGGCATAGAGATGTCCGACGTCAAATCTCCGAATTGGATATATTGAGATATTTCCGCAAGAAAAGTGGTTGTGCAGAGCTGACGAAGGTATTAGCCAGAATTTTGGCAAGTTAGACGACTACTGACAGTTTTGGAAGGATCATTCTGCATAAAATGAAATGAAACAGTCATATCGAACATAAGTCAACTGTTTCTCTCACCACATCGATTCCAGGAATAAGGAGGTGTAAAATTGGAACTAGATGTTTTGCGCCAGGGTAATAAACCTCTCTCGAGACAATGGCGGGAGCGATAGCCCCCAAAGCTTTGATTACGGCAATCGTCCGTTGGGTCTGTCTCCGAGGTTAGCACTTAGGCCCGAATATATCTTATTGACAGAAGCTCAAACCTCCACCAGAGCCTCTAAAGAAGGAACAGCTCTCTCCAGCACCGGATGAAGAATTAAATCCGGCTCCATAACACTCATGGATTTCATACAGCTTTGAATGTTGACAACGGTTGTGGAATCTGGAGAAAACATGGCGAGTAGTGCAACAGTTCTTAGGCATTTCACCAACTCTCGCCTCATTTGCCTTGTCAAGCGGCGATGCTTTCGGCTGACATTAGTTTCGTCAAACAATACACGGTGAGAGAGACGTACCATGGGAGTTTTGCAATCTGATAATAGTTCCTCGTGCCATCCTAACAAGTTCGTGAGTTCCAGAGGTCAAAAAAGGGGATGAACTCTGGCTGTAATGCGGTTCGCGCTAAAGGACAATAATAATACATGGAAACAGGGGTGAAGTGCACTTACTCTCATTGAAGTCGTAGACAATGTACTTGATAAAGGCACTCAGCTATAACAGCGAAAACTTGATCAGAGCTTCGACTCAAGGAGGCTAAGCGCTATCGTGATAAACATACATCTGCAGTCCAAGCTCCCGAATTGGAGGGATGGAAAAAGCTTTCAGTCGACGCAATCAACCTGGCCAGGGAATCCAAAGCCTTTGACCCAGCCAAATAAGTTTTATTTTTTAAGGGACCCCCTTTGCCAAGTGGAGCCGACAAGTAGTCTGCCAGTGAAGTGTGTTGAATCTGGGGAGTATTCCTGCCAGATGGGGAGGGTGTAAAGAAGGGAGTAGGCGCCGTGGACGAAGGAGAAGGAGTCCCATCACTGGCCATGGAATACACAATGATCCGAGCCAAAGATGCTTAATAGATGGAATTAAAGAAAGGCCAGAATCAGCGATGAATCAAAACACCAACGGATTCTCCAGGAAGGTTCAGGAACGAGTCCTATCTCAAACCGCGCCTGATGGTCAGCGGATGGACCAGTAGTCAAAGACCCGGCATCCGCCAGAGGAATTTCTAAAGTTCGTGATAAGGGGTCAATGTCATCTGACCGAAGAGAAGAAGAAACCATACCCATTGACGCAAGACACTTGCACATCAACAGGCTCCACTCTTGTTCGGTAAATATACCCACATCCTTGTACAGGCCCGGCCAAATCGCGTACTGTTTGAGATCTTCTGAGGGCCAATATGGCCTCCCCTCACCCTCAGACCTCTCATCATCTGGGAGTTCCCCAATCTTGGCAGGGTCACTGACAGCGGGATTTAAATGCGTTTCTGCGAGCCTAGAGAGAAAATGTAACATCCGTTCATCATACATGTAGGAGTTTATGGACTCCCAAAGCCGAAAGAGCATAGGGAGGTAGGATTGCGGATGCGATATCGGCAGAAACGTCAAAAGGTAATATTGCGATACAAGAATACTCTAAAATGAAGCCATGAGCAACCATCACATCCGAAACAATCACGGCGACGCACATCCAAGCTTGTTCCGTTAATCAACGGTACAAATGTGGACAGCATTTCGTTAATGGCTGCAGGGTGGAAGAACCGTTGGGAATTTTCTGCGATATTACCCATGTACCAAGATAGTTGGCTAGCAGATAAAGATGACTAGTTAAATGCGACTGAATGATTTATCAAGTCCAGTGCTTACTTGTATTCAAACCGTCTTCTACTCAAAAACAGATCCTGACTCAAGATATCGTAGATGGGCTTCCACGGTAGTCTCATATCTTCGATAGACAGTTTCTTCTTGGATCTTATCAAGTAACGGAGACCATCAGCACATGCCGCCACTACTTGAATGGATGTTCCAGGAGTCGTGCTTATGTGGAAATAGAGCTTGGCCAGCTTCATTCTCTTCTCCTTCGGCATGGGATATTTTAGCATCGTCCAACTGGCGATGAACGTTAATACATTAGCACGGGCTCCCATATCATTAAGAACGCACTAAGACAACATGCCATCCCACTGCAGGAGCCCAGAATCGTCCTTGGCCTCAACGCATTGCGTGACACGCAGTAAGAAGAAGTCGAGCAATTCTTGCATTCTTGCATTGGATTCGATGGCGTAGGGTATTGACTTTGCATAGTTCTTCAACTTCTGCAAATACCGATCATCGGCATGTTCGATATCGTCTTGTAACGTAGGTAATTGGGTAAGCAGGTCCGAGTCATTGATGGTCAAAGATGAGAGGTCCGGGAAGGCCATGACAGCTCAGCGGGATGGAAACCTATGTAACAGGTCTCACCAGCACTGCAGCGCCAAACTACTCCAGTAACTTGTTACTGTGCTTTTGTGGGGGGAATCCCGTCACGGTCATCATGACCAAGATCTCTGATACTTATATATTGCCTATGGAGCTTGAAAACTAATTGTTTTCTGACAGGCTGGCGCTAGACAATTCATCATGTTAAAAACTGGCGCTGAACGCCGCATCTTGCAGTTCTTTGACGGCTTTCTCTCGAATCATACCCCAGGCCCCATTCCTCTGGTCCCTTACATCACCCAAACCCTCCCTGATCTCCTGGAGGCGCTCCATGTACTCTCGCCCATCGTCCTGAAGCTCCCTGAGACTTCCCAAGGATTTTTCAAGACTCTCCAGTTGCACTTCTGGCGATACAAATGGAGAGGGTTCGAAGACGGGTGGACCGGTGCTCAAGTATGGGGGGAGAAAGATTTTCCGGATCGACGGTGTGAGATCGGGTGCGCGTGCAAGTCTCTTCTCTTTAGGGTCTTGTTCGTTTGCGTTGTCATCTTCGTCCTCAAGCTTCGGGATCAAGGAGGCTTCACTCGAGCGCTTATCGGGGTCCTCGCTGATGACTTGCCAAAGTCTGCCTAACGCTCTCCTCATCGTGGCTTCGCCTTCAATGAGACCATTAATTGCTTGTTCCAATTCATCAAGCAGGCCAGACCGAAATGAACGCGTGACAGCCTTGTCCATCACAAAGGACGAATAGTTGAGGTGCGCAGTCGGCGGCGGATAGGGGGACATCAAGGGTGGAGAAGGGGAACGTAGGTGGGGAAGTGTGGGTGGGGAAGGAGAAGATCTATGTTGTGGAAGTAGGAGCCTAACGCGCTTCCGCGCACGTTCTTCTACCTGTGGTAGCCATGAGTTGGTAGCCTGCATGAATGAACAAGTCTGTACCTACTTCCCAATCATCCATGCCCGGTCCCCAAGCTGCTATTTTCCCACTGCGCACCCATCTGGCACCTTTTGTATTCTTCTTGCCCCAATTTCCGGACTGGGAACCGACAGGCAGGTCATCTTCATCCGAGTCGTGACCATGCGAAGGATAGTACCAGGTGTTACTGTCGGTCATGCTGCCCAAAATCAATAATATTTTATTTTTGTCGTTGTTTGGTCCTTTTTCTCACGTGATTGCCAGCCAATCAAAATAATGTGCAAGATCAGTTTACGTGTTGGGCTGGTATATGTATGAGGGCATGCTAGAATCTCAGCAAATCACCCGAAGAGAGTGGGTGACTTTCCGCAGCATAAAGATATGATATAGGTGTAATTCTGAGTTTTCTCACAGCCAGGGCCACCAGTTTATTCGTCAGATTTAATGCGTCGAACAAACCATGGCATAAAATAATCAGTTAGCTAGCATAACCTCGACAACCCAAATAAGGTGACTGAACTGCATGGACCATTATTGCCTGATACAGGAAGAAGAGGAGAACGAGAACGAGATGGAAGACGACCATCAAGCACGCTTTTCCACGTTGGCACTTGCATTTGTGATCAACGGAGCAGAACAAGCACGCATTCTTCATGCACAACACCGACAACCTTCACGGCTCTACCTCTGCCACCCCCAGCTTCTCCCAAATCCTCGCATTGCTACTCTGTGGGTGCAGTTACGGGAGAGTCGAAGTGATCGTGCCTATGTCACCACCATGGGGTTCGACGTCTGTACATTTGAGGCAATTGTGGCTGAAGGATTTGGGCGACGATGGTACGATACACCGATCCCCCGTGGAGATGTCAATGAGAGCGCAACACCGCGTGGTGCATGTCGTTCATTGGATGCCGAAGGTGCCTTGGGCTTGGTACTTCATTACCTCAGCTCGACAATGCGTGAAGTCAGCTTGCAACAGATTTTCGCCCTGATTCCTGCAACAGTATCCCGATATATCACGTTTGGAATGCGCATTCTACGTGAAACCCTCCTTGATATGGAGGATGCCAAGATATCATGGTTCCGCAAGCTCTCCGAATTCCAGCATCACAATGAACTCGTTCTCGAGCGCCATCCACTTTTAGTTGGCGCTTTTGCCAGTATCGATGGTTTGAATCTTCCTGTACAGGTGTCAGAGGATCATGAGATTGAGAATGCTACATACAATGGTTGGAAGTGTGAGCATTTCATCAGCTCTGTGTTTGTCTTCTCTTCGAGTGGTGAGTGTCTGTTTGTCTTTTGTATGATCATTTTCATCTCATTTCATATGCAGGGCCCATAATAGCAGCCAACCTCAATGCTCCTGGAAGTTGGCATGACTCCTGTGTCGCGTTGCCAATATACGAGAAGCTGCGGACTCAAACACCACCAGGATTTTATGTCATCACAGATACGGCATTTTCTCGAGGTGGGAGCGCCCAAAGTGGTGGTCGTATCCACGCTCCGTTTCAATCAGGCGACAAGGTTGTAGGGACACCGGAGGAAGTTGAGAAGCAGCTAAAACTTCACCGGCAGCTTTTGTCATATCGGCAGACTGCGGAATGGGGTAACCATGCCCTTCAAGGTTCTTTTGGTCGGCTACGAATCCCACTGGTTGTCCAACACAAGGAGGACCGTGCTGACTTGCTAGAAACATGTCTCCGACTTCACAATTTGAGGTGTCGCCGAGTCGGGTACAACCAGATTCAGTCCGTGTATGTGAGGCATTGGCTC